>CM031702.1:18558599-18716099 GCA_018466805.1 Hippocampus abdominalis
GGCAGCAATTTGGCAGATCGCACTGCGCCTCTTTGGGTGTTCCGGCACACCAAGATACATTGTCGCCGACGCACCTAACAATTTGGTGACAGAGAGGAGACTGCACTCTGCATGTCCATAAAAAGGGCCGCATGGTAAGTTTTGTGGCAGGGCTGGTCCAATTTGTGATTTTGGCAAACTATGCTTCACCCTGATAGGCATTCCGGCATATTGTATTGCACGCCCCAGTTGTCTGTGTGACATGGGAGGAATCATTCACAATAGTTGCGACTTCCTCCAGCCAATTTAACATCATCTTCCCATGGAGGTCCGCTTGCAATTCTGTAAATAGCCGGAGTACTTTGTGTGCTTCGACCTCATGAACGGTCAAATAAGTCTCCTGAAGTTGCCGAACTTAGGGTTTATTCCACCTTCCACCGCATCTCTAGATTTTTTATGTGAGTCAGGTGTGCCACATTTAAACGGATGGAAATAATTCAAAACGAAACCTGGCCCCACCCCTGACACATTTGTGCCACAGCGTGCGACAGACGGGACAAAAATAAGTCTCGAATTGCATTTGTCCTTCTTGTTTGCCAGGAAAAAAGTTAAAATATTGCGTGTACCAAAAACATGTCTGGAATGGAGTGTGTTTGGATTGTATGTGGATTTATATGTTTTGTGCATTAATTACCGTATTTTCCGTACTATAAGGCATACCAAAAAACATTCCATTTTCTCAAAATTGACAATGCACATTATCATCTGATGATCAATATTCTGATTTCTTGGAAATAGTATTTATATAATAAAGCTGTGTTGGATTGAATTTTCTTTAGTGTAGCTCCATCTAGTGGATGCATAATGCAACCCAGCCACAATTGTATAGCTTCTATTCTATGCGCCTTGTAATGCAATGCACCCTGCAGTATATGTGAACTTTTTTTTTTAATTGGCCATTCATTGAAGGTATGCCTTATAGTGTGGAAAATACAGTATTTGTGACTAACTATGCTACTCGTAGTGCCTTTAATTGCGCTCTGTGGATAAATAAAGTGATTGAATGATTGATTGGTTGATTGGCCCTGCGATTGGCTGGCAACCAATTCAGGGTGTCCCCTGCCTACTGCCCGAAGATGGCTGGGATAGGCTCCAGCACCCCCCGCGACCCTAGTGAGGATTAAGCGGTTCAGAAAATGGATGGATGGATTGGTTGATTGCTCAATTGCTTGATCGTTTCAACTTCCAATACTTTCAAAGAGACTACAACGCAACAGAAAATGTCCTTCGGGTCAACTTAACATTTTATATGACACTACTGTATATTCAATCTTGGCTGCATATCCGCCCCCCCACCCCACCCCGCCGCCTCAAAAAGTTAGTGAGACCAGAACTCAAGAACATACTCAAAGTATAAGAAATGTGTCATTTTATCAGACAATGTAACGTAATGAAATTGACACTAGTGTCCACTCCATTAAGTTGGCCGGCATGGATCATTACAGGCTGTGTTAGAGGACAGCCCAAAGCAAAAGACCCCTCATGATAAAATCACAAATGAATGCATGTTTAAAAAAAAACAAAAAGTCTATAGGCATTGATGTACAGTACATTACCTCTTTGTGTTTTTTTTCAACGGTGCTGTTTGTACTACACAATAATTCATCAATGTGTGTTGAGAAATCCGTTTGAACATTCCCTTCTGAATAGAAAGCAGATTCAGATGCCATAATCTGTCCACATTTCAGTGATCCTTTAGCGTGTCATGCTGCTATGCATATGCAAAGCCTTCCTAAGATACGATGTGCAGGAATGTCAATGCATACAAGTGTGTATTGGAGCAATATGGTGGCACCCTCCATTCTGCCTCTCAGTTTGTCAGGGAAATATAATTTGCACCTTCAGTGCATTTCACCTGGCTTATATGCAGCATGCAAATTTATTTCTCTCATAATCAGAGAGTGCGACGGCCCTCCTCCAGGATTAATGACAGCATTCCCGAGGCCTTACCTCAACCCCGGACCACAGTCATAATACCACCTTGCACACCCACAAATACACACGTGCATATGCACACTTTGACATGGAAAAATTGTGTTATTTCTCCACAGAAAAACGCCAGGGTATTTGTCCTGCTAGACATTATAATGGGCTGGTGCATCGTCGGATTGCAATGTCATTTCAAAAAACCTTGAATACAAATAATGGGCAGAAGGGGGGGGGGGGAGGAGAAGGAAAGGGGAGCAGGGGCACGGGGGATAGATGGTGCGTTCCCTAATCCAGTGGGCTAGTTATCCTTCATTTGAGGTAGAGTGGTGTCTTGGTGACACACACACACACACACACACACAAGGAAAAGAGAAACACATGGCTCACTTATTAAAATGAAGTGTGCGACATTGTGCAGAGCTTGCTGGTTTCTTGGGAGTCATCCCTTTTCTCCCCCTGTTTCACCGTTAATTAATCTTAGAGATCTTTTTTTTTTCTTTTGCATCCCTCTTTCTCCCTCAGCCCTCCCCGGTCCCGGCCGGCTCTCTGTTTTTTTTTTATTCAAAGAAAACAGTCTGAAATATGAATACAAGAAAAGTATTAATTATAACCCTGTGTGTGGGTGAGGATCTATGTGCGTCTGTGTGTTTTTGCTATAGAAGAAAGAGAGGCAAGAGAGGAGGAAACAATGTGCCAGCGCCACCACCCACTGCCTGGATCTGTCACAAGTGCCTCGGAAGAGAAAGCGGAGGAAACAGCGGGTGGAGGGAGATACATGTGGCGATGGTGTGAAATAGAGGAAGCGCACGAGTTGGCACGTGTGTATGTTCTGCTCTAAATTTGTTCTAGTGCCACCTTCTGCAAACTGAGTCCAGTCACCTGCATACATTGTGTGTCTCAATTCCAAGAGAGGTCACGCAAAACCTGCACTGAGCATGTCACTGAGCACTGCCATGCAACACAAAGTGGGTTAACTCCAGCAATGAGTCTGGACCCTGACAGGCCACCACTCTTTGTCACTTACCTTTTTAATTAACTTTTCACTCCTCCTCAGCTGCCATGCTCAAAATTTCTTTGCTGATTTTTTTTTTCCCTCGGTGGCATTAATACGAAGCAGACTTAAGTGACAATTTGGTTTAATGCACATTCATCTTCCTCACACGTGAATAAAGGGTCTATTACAAAAGAAATTTAAAACACACACATTATGTTGTAGTTTGGTTACAATTTATGAACAACTTTTAACGTGAATTAATGAAAAGGAAATTTTAAATAACACTGGTCAGGAGCAAATTTTAATCAGAGATGGCTATATGTGACCTTAAACATATTTTTGACTGATTTCGTCTTATATATATATATATACAGTCAAACCTCGGTTTTCGCACGTCTCGGTTCTCGACCAATTCATTCGAGTTTTTTATGCCTCGGATGACGAACAAATTTCGGTTCTCGAACAAACTGCGCGCACTTGAATGCACCATTTGACTCCTCTCGCCTTCCTTACACGAGAAAGTGACGCTTCCTCGGGTAGACGAGGAAGTGACGCTTCCTCATGTTGCTTTCCATTGTGAGCAGACATGTTCAGTAAACATTTTTATTTTAAAATGAGCGTGGTTTCGGTTTTCGAACAATTTCGCTTTTCGAACAGCCTCCTGGAACGGATTATGGACGAAAACCGAGGTTTGACTGCATACATACATATATATATATAGATATATATATCTATATATATATATCCATCCATCCATTTTCCGAACCGCTTCATCCTCACTAGGGTCGCGGGGGGTGCTGGAGCCTATCCCAGCAGTCTTCGGGCAGTAAGCGGGGGACACCCTAAATTGGTCGCCAGCCAATCGCAGGGCACACAGAGACGAACAACCATCCACGCTCACACTCATACCTCGGGACAATTTAGAGTGCCCAACGAGCCTGCCATGCATGTTTTTGGAATGTGGGAGGAAACCGGAGCACCCGGAGAAAACCCACGCAAGCCCGGGGAGAACATGCAAACTCCACACAGGGAGGCCGGAGCTGGGATCGAACCTGGTACCTCTGCACTGTGAAGCCGACGTGCTAACCACTGGACTACCGGGCCGCCCCTATATATATATATGATAGATCTATATATATAGATATATCTATATATATTTATGAAAAATGTGTCCCACCATTGTTTTGTTGACCGCTTCCGAAGAGGACCAAAGGCGAGAAAGTTGAAAGTGGGATTAGGTATCGATAAACGGGAATTGAGTGAAACTGGGACAATCATTCTATTTCTCCAAGAATCCTGAAGTTCATATTTCAAAATGTCCGCACTAAATATCGATCTAGTTAGTCACGCGAAATAGGAAAACGTGTGGGTGCGGTGCGGAGCCCCATCTGCCGTCAAAGCTGCGGCGTGCGTGCATGCAGCTCGGCCGGCTATCCGCGTCTCTTGGTCGGCCCTGCTGGTCGGGCCGCGATGGCAACTCCGGACATTCGCCAGCCCTTTCCCGCGGATCAACGTTCAGCAGCGCCGTCCGCCAGGACCTCACGGTGGCGGCAATCCTTCTGCACCTCTGCACACAGACATATACAAATATATAAAAATAAACTACCACAACTATATGCAGTGCAATCTTCAATTGTGACATCAAGAGTGGTGTGTGGGTGCCGGCGATTTATTTATTTATTTATTTTTGTGCGAGACAGTCCAAATGGTTCTTTGAGTATTTCAGTTTGCCGACCCCTGAACAACAGTTTCATGTGCATTATTTGTACAGAAAACATGAAACATGAAATGTCATCATGAAATCTATGAAAGGTGTTACAAAAAAATGGAATGTTGTTGTTTTTACTGTTTGTTTATGTTCAATATGCACATGGTTTAGAGTGAGATGTTTCATCACAAGAGTTGCAGTGATATAAAGTGCTATTTCCTTTTTAATGTTACGGTCAATAGTTTACCAGTGTAGTAGTTATTCTTTTTATGGTCTAGTACATACAAGACCAGGTTTCCATACTTTTCTTTCACACTACAGAATGGACGAAAGCTACTTTACTGTGACACTGTGAACCTTCCTCTTTGTATTTACTGTTGATGTGTTTGCCTCACTTTGTGCATCTTCTCAAAACATTCACAGTTTCTACTAAATGGAGAAATTTGTTAGAAATGAATAAAGGTGAATATGGTGAATATGCGCTGACCCAAATGCAATAGTGAGGGCAGAGATGCATTGCCTACAGGGGTCAAACAATATTGTACTGTACATGTACTGAAAACGTTTTTCTTTCTTTCTTTTTTTTTTTTTTAAAAAACTAGCTGGGTATTTATTGCAGGTCTACCTGTTGGACTGAAAGTCATGCAGTGAACGGAGAGTTTTGTGTTTAAAGACAATTTGCATTTCCACACAAAGGTTAAATGATATCCGTTTCTACATTTCTAAACTGTACTGTTTATGAAAGCAATATCAAACGATGTCACTGAAGAAGCCTTAAGGTAATTTTTCAGGAATTTCTGAAATAACCGGAAAAAAGTATACAGCAGCTGTCATTCCTTTAATGTTATTTTACAAATACAAATTGTTTTCAAACATTATATATTCCAATGGGAAACATGGTTTTGGTTTTCGAACAATTCGGTTTTCGAACAGTCTTCTGGAACGGATTAAGTACGAAAACCGAGGTTCGACCGTATGTGTGTGTGTGTATATATATATATATATATATATATATATATATATATATATCCATCCATCTATCCATTTTCCGAACCGCTTGATCCTCACTAGGGTCTCGGGGGGTGCTGGAGCCTATCCCAGCTGTCTTCGGGCAGTAGGCAGGGGACACCCTGAATCAGTTGCCAGCCAATCGCAGGGCACACAGAGACGAACAACCATCCACGCCCACACTCACACCTAGGGACAATTTAGAGCGCCCAATCAGCCTGCCATGCATGTCTTTGGAATGTGGGAGGAAACCGGAGCACCTGGAGAAAACCCACACAGGCCCGGGGAGAACATGCAAACTCCACACAGGGAGGCCGGAGCTGGAATCGAACCCGGTACCTCTGCACTGTGAAGCCGACGTGCTAACCACTGGGCTACCGGGCCGCCATATATATATATATATATATATATATATATATATATATATATATACACGAGGTAGCATCGCTACACGAGGAAGCGTCGCTACACGAGGAAGCGAAGCCGAGAGAAGTGAAGTGACGCATTCAAGTGTGCTCAGTTAGTTCGAGAACCGAAATTTGTTCGTCATCTGAGGCATAAAAAACTCGAAATCTTTGTTCGAAAACCGAATTGTACGAAAACCGAGACGTTCGAAAACCGAGGTTTGACTGTATTTCATTTTAAGAAAAAGATTTTTTTTAAGAGTGTGATTTGCCTGCATAGTTTTTTAAACATTTGGCAACACTCTCCAACGGTGTTGCCTACTTTGTTACTTCCTCGCCATGTTAGCAAGTTTTCAGACCCCTCTCGCGACTCTTTTTCAAAAAAGCTAGTAATGACAAATCTAGCGAATTCATCTGGTGTTATTGGAGACTCTGATGTGAAAGCACGTATTGTTCTTATTGTTCTCGACATGCAGCGGCTGCTTCCGTCGGTGTTTCCCCTGTCCCGGAGCACTCAGAGACAGCCCAGCCCTCTCACAGCACTGAAGGGGGTGTCTGAAAACGAAATTTTAAAAAAAACAAACAAACAATGAAACTGAATAAGGGCCTAGTATTAGTTATCATTATTTTCTCAACTCCCAATAAGGTGTGTTCTATTGTCTCTTTTTGGTTTGATTGTTAATGTGGACTTTATACAATAAATAAGGTTAAAATGTTCATGTTTGATTGTGACCAAACCAAACTTTTGCTGGGTAGATAGGTAACCAATTGACATCCAGTCGTGAGAATAGCTGCTGTTATCTTTTTTTTTTCTTTATCACACGGTTATAAAAACTATGAAATGTATTTTGTATTAACACATTATAAGAAATGAAAACTGACTTTTATCTATGCATCCATCCATCCATTTTTCGATCTGCTTTATCCACACAAACAAACAAACAAGGGACTGGGGAGTGCTGGAGCCTATCCAAGCTGTATTCGGGCAGTAGGCGGGGGACACCCTGAACCAGTTGACAGCCAATCGCAGTGCACACAGAGATGAATAACAGACCTCCCACTCACATCTAGTGAGTGTTCAATCAGCCTATCAGGCATGTTTTTGGAATCTGGGAAGAAACCGGAGTACCCGGAGAAAACCCACGCAGGCAATGGGAGAACATGCAAACTCCACACAGGAAGGCCGGAGCTGGAATTAAAACACGCGGGAGCTGGAATTGAACCGGGTGGAATTGAACATCTGCACTGTGAGGTCGACGGGCTAACCACTCGGCCACCGGGCCGCCTACTGTGACTTCTAGACATTTTTCATTTCCCATTCAACCCTTTGAGAGTCAGCGGTCACTACAGTGGACAGCTTATCATGTTATCGGGTTACAGGGTGCATGAAAGGATGAAATCATTGGCAATAAGTATTTTGTTACACTGCGTTTCCACAAGACTGCTTTCCCCATAAGTTATAAAAGTTCACTGACAGTGTACTGCATGTATTGGATTGGTGCAGGTTTTACTCCTGGATATTTAATGTGAAAGGGGATTCAGGGGAATTGACCCCAGCATATGAAGTCACACCCACAAACTCTGTACTAAGTACAATAAAAACACTTATCTCCTGTTGACTTTGTTGCAGAATTCAGGAAGAACTGGTGGCTATATACAGTATGCGTCAGTCACATGCACTGAAGACCACACTTCATCTCTCTTCTGCAATTTTAGATATCATGTGTTAAGAAAAGCACTTGTTGGGAATTTCTTGTGCATCAGCTGAGGCTCACAGAAGGCAGGCAGTCCGGTGGTCAACATTCCCGACTGGAGGACTACTCACAAGTGACCAATTAGGTAAGACACTGCAAACAGGCACAAGGGCAGATAAAGGCCTATAATTGGCTGCGGAGACCCAGTGTGGCCAGGGTTTTGTTCCTGTAAGGACCTGAGTGGGGACAGCAGGATCATTAATATCAAAGTGTGCCTTGGTTTTTCTCCTCCCGAACTGCTGAACCAAACAAAAATAGAGTAACAACAGCTGATAAGTCAGACAACTCAGATTTGAGCTCTCGGTATACTTAATGCTGTGATATTTAATGTGAAGGTATCAACTAATTTTTGTAATGCAAATGTGCAAATAGCGCAAAGAAAAAAAAACACCCAAGTTGTAATATTTTGCATTGTTATTTGTTCACGCCACACTCCCGCATTCAAGTTTGGGGGGAGAGGGGGGTCGGTGTTGCAGAAAAAATTAGATTTAATGATGCATTTCCATTTAATTTTGATTCGAGATTATTGTCTGTTTTATCAAAGCTATCGTTATAAAAAAGCCATCATGACACCTGCCAGTGTTAATCTGAGATAAAATTGCATGTACATTTAAGGGACCGGGCTAATATTTACACCACATTTCATCCCAAATGAGTTTTTATTAAAATGAACGGCTAATTAAATTCCTCAATGAGGCTCTAGTGAACAATGCAAGACAGTGGCTACTTTGATCCCCCCACCCACACCCTCTTATTTAAAGTAATTACGTTGGCCTGACATGAGTGAGCACATTGTCTGAGACCCTTCTAATGAGTTAAGCAAGAAAAATCGCCACCGTTGGCTTTGGTGGCAGCAGCTAATTGCCTGGACACATCAAGCCACGACTAACGCTAAAATGTGGATTTCTTTCTCCTAATTTTTATATCACGCCAGTTAATTTCATGTCAGATCGTGCTCCCGTTTGAAATACAGGTAAGAGGTGAAGGCCGCTATATTTTAACTTTTAAAATACCATTGATGGTCTCAGGTTTTTTTTAAACATGCTGTAGTGTGCTGCTAATGGCCACAATAGTGGATAAAATAAAAAGCAGTTGCTGACAATCCAGGGATTATTGATGGGCGTGAAAAGCATCTCTTCATGAATCATTAACTGGCCATTGGATGCTGGAGTTCATTGAAGTAGCCTCCAAAACAAAGTCATTCCAATAAACGCATGGGACGGTACGTGAAATAAATGTCAATATATATTTCAAAAAGTAATACAGTCAAACCTCAGTTTTCGAACGTCTCAGTTCTCGACCAATCCGGTTTTCAACCAAAAATTTGGAACCAAACAAATTTTGGAACAAATTTTTTTACTCCTCTCGCGGCGGCCGGTAGTCAGTGGTTAGACGTGAGTGCAGAGGTACCGGGTTCGATCCCAGCTCCGGCCTCCCTGTGTGGAGTTTGCATTTTGGTTCTCGAACAGCGTGGAATTGGCTGCAACCAATTCAGGGTGTCCCCCGCCTACGCGAAGACTTGATATCCAGCACCCCCCGCGACCCTAGTGAGGATGAAGCGGTTCTTTGGACTCCTCTCGCCTTCCTTACATGAGGAAGTGACGCTTCCTCGGGTAGACGAGGAAGTGACGCTTCCTCGTGTTGCTTTCCATTGTGAGCAGACGTGTTCAGTAAACATTTTTATTTTAAAAAGAGTGTGGTTTCGGTTTTCGAACAATTTCGGTTTTCGAACAGCCTTCTGGAACGGATTATGGACGAAAACAGAGGTTTGACTGCATTTCAAAATGTAATATTAATTGTCCGGAAAAAAGGTGACTTGGCTGATCCAAATTTGCTATGATTCAGCGGAACTTGCCGATAAATACTACTAATTTCTATTTTTAAAAAAACAAACAACAAAAAACAGAACAAAACAGAACACACAGAATTGGTTGATTTCTACAGTTCTGTTGAAAGGGGATGATAAGTGTACTACAATTCATGATGAATGGGGTATTTCGACCCAAGCATGCCAGAGGCTTTTTCGTAACACACACACACACACACACGCACACACACACACACGCAAGAACATAACAATCAGACTAAAAATGTCACGGCAACCGTGCGTGTCACTCATCCCAACTTGCACACATGCATGCACATATGCAGTCGATATAGACCCACCTTATTGTATCTACAACTATATCTACATCGAGAAAATGTAGCATTTGAAAATGTATCTGGACCTCCAAACAAGAAAATCAGTGAGACAGGACATAATTATTCATATGTTTCACTTAACCTTTAACATGCAGTCCCATACAGTGCCCCAGTGGTTGTCTGCATATTGCTCGCAGATTATCATGAGAACGGATAGGCATTTGTCCTTGTTTACGTGCCCTGTTGAAGCATCCTTGGCCACGCTTGCTTACACTCCACATGAATAGCATTCCCTGGACCCCGGAGGCTCCCAACTTCTCCTGAGACCTTTAAGTGTTTGTTGACAGAGTAACAGACTTTGGTTTGTTTAGCTTTCTCCACTGTCTAAAATTTAAAAGGTCACTCACAATTTTGTCTGCCAGCCATACCTCCATGAAAAAGAGATGGAAAAAAAAACCCACGACCTCAGGAAAATGCCCCTTACAAGCGGACACTGAGAGCTCTGAGTGGAAAAAAATAGAATCCCTGCTGCCTCAGTTACCAAGTTTACCAACATGTCTCTATGGCTAGAAATTACAAAATTGCAAGAAATGTGTGCCCTCCTTGGCTAGTGAGGCAAACAAAAAAGAAGTAGTGGCCAAACATGGTTTACCTTGCTGGGTAGATGAAAGCAAAGATAATCACCATAAATGGATTTGGTTGAAATATAAAGAGCCTACAAATTTAAAAAACATTCTCTAGTCTATATGGTAAAATCGGGAGGCGGATGTCGTTAACCCACTGTGGGGGTATTGTTACACAATAGAATTAACCTGTACGACGTGCATAATTCCCCTTGTTACTGCAACCGAGCAGTGTGCACCCCTTGATTTGTGGAGCCCATTGTTTGTGTGGTGCTGCTCATTATTATGGGGTGTCTGGTTCAGGCCATCAGAGAGGATCTTGCCACTGGGGTCTCTGTGGGAATCGGCAAGCGCATCTCACTGCTTAGCAACCAAGCCCCTAGGGTCTGCTTTGCAAAGCTTAATTCCGATGAGAGTGGCATGCGCAGGATTGGCTAGACTCGACACAGCCTCCAAGCCCTCCACTTCTCCCTTTTTTTTTTTTTGATTCACAAAGACAAACATTCACTATGCCACCCTCTTTTGCTGTTGTCTCTGGATTACGGCATTACCTGTTTTCTTGATATCGTTATCTGAAATGCCCCTCCACGAAACAGTTATCTTGTATGTCATAAGTTTTTCTAAAACTTTGCGTCCAGTGTTTTCCTGTGAGGAATTTCCTTATATTACAGTAATTATCCAAACAGGGAAACATATTGCTATTGGGCAGTGATCTCTGACGGTATTGATACATGATCATCAAACATTTTCGTTGTTCGATGAAATGAATGTCATGGTGAATGAATGAATGAATATTCTTTTACAGCTTTTCATTAGGCGGCCCAGTGGTCCAGTGGTTAGTGTGTCGACCTCACACTGCAGAGATTGTGGGTTTGATCCCAGCTCAGGACTTCCTGTGTGGAGTTTGCATGTTCTACCCGGCCCTGCGTGGGTTTTCTTCGGGTACTCCGGTTTCCTCGCACATTCCAAAAACATGCATGGCAGGCTGATTGAACACTCTTACCTGTCCCTCGGTGTGAGTGTGAGCATGGATGGTTGTTCGTCTGTGTGTGCCCTGCGATTGGCTGGCAACCGGTTTAGGGTGCCCCCCGCCTACTGCCCGAAGACAGCTGGCATAGGCTCCAGCACCTACCGTGACCCTTGTGAGGATAAACAGAGTAGAACATGGTTGGATGGATGGATGGATATACAGTCAAACCTCGGTTTTCGTCCATAATCTGTTCCAGAAGGCTGTTCCAAAACCGAAATTGTTTGAAACCCCAAACCACGCTCTTTTTAAAATAAAAATGTTTACTGAACACGTCTGCTCACAATGGAAAGCAACACGAGGAAGCGTCACTTCCTCGTCTACCCGTGGAAGCATCACTTCCTCGTGTAAGGAGGACGAGAGGAGTCAAATGGTGCATTCAAGTGCGCTCAGTTTGTTCGAGAACCAAAATTTGTTCGTCATCCGAGGCATAAAAAACTCGAAATTTTTGATCGAAAACCGAATTGGACGAGAACCGAGACATTCCAAAACCGAGGTTTGACTGTACTGTATATATATATGTATTTCTCCATTGTGATACAAATAAATATTAGCTTGTATAAAATATTTTCCAGCAGACTACTGCATACACAAGCAGATTAGTGGAATTAAAAATACTGTTGTTACAGTAAGTGTGATGATCATTTTAATGTGCCAGTCATCGCTTGAATGAACTCGTCTTGTTTGTACTAGACCTGGTGACACTCTGGTGCTCACTGCAAACATATTTTGCATTTGAGTGATAAGGTAGGAATGAAGTGCTTCAGTGAGAAGTCTTTGTTGCACACAACCATGTTCTTCAGCACACTTCCATGAGATAGCTTTTTTTTAAAATAACCTTTCCATTTAGTGGGCAAAGCAATGCAGTCTTCCCTGATGTTCTGGTGAACTGGAGTCACTTGTGCCTCAATGCTATCAGTGTGCCAGGTGTTAGCTGTTCCTGCTTGAGGCTTCTGACCATAGTTGAGAGCACAACGGTGATCCTCATGCTACTCCAAGGCTGAAGTTAGGGATACCTGGGATTGAGGGATAACAAACATTTTCCCTCCTGTGTGGGAATAAGTCGTCCGACTCCAGTTGTGCTTTTCAATAGGAAGTCAACTCTTTTAGTGTTCATTTGAAACATGCACACCCTTCATACTTGCGCTCACACTTTGCCCACTACTCTCTTTTCCTTCTTAAAGGGGCCGTACACACTGAAATAAAAGCAAAAGCATAAAAGTGTACACTTTGTGGACTTCGGAACTCAATTAAATAAGCAAGAGATTATTTTTGTACGTAATGTATTGATCAAAATTGATGTGTTAAAGACCCAGCTGAGAAATGAAGACAAAAAAAATCCATGAAAAAATGGGGAAATAATTAAATTCTATTTTAAAAAATGTACGTATAGGAAACAAAAGAAAAATAAATCACAAATATGCAAATCGAATGATTTTGTCCGCAATTTTCAGGGACCGAGTGTAGTTTTAAATTGATATATCACCACTGACCACTAGAGGTCATGATCCTGTCCTCTTTGTTTTTCCAGTCTCCGGGGGGTTTGGAGGGTGTTCCCTACAGACCCGCACCTGGCTCTTTTTCAAAGACACTCCAATCTGTGTAGTGCATGCAGACAAATGCTAAAAAAAATCATAATATTGAGAGAAAGTCCTCCTCTTGCATTGATGATAGCATCAAGGTGCTATAGCATGGAGTCAATCTACCTTGGGGACAGTTCAGCTGTTATTGTAGCTCAATATGCTTTAATACTGGCCTTCAGATGGCCTGCATTTGAGGGTTTCTGTTCCCTCATCTTCCTATCGACAAACCCCAATGAAATTTCAATGGAGTTCAAGTCAGGCAAGTTTGCTGGTCAATCAAGTTACTGTTATTCCATGGCTGTTAAAACAGCTATTGGCAGTTTTGGCTTTGTGGGCAGGTGCTACATGCTCCTGGAGAATAAAAGCATTTTCTCAAAAAATCTTGTCGGTAGCCAAAACCATTAGGTGTTCTAAAATTTCCTGGTAGACAGCTGCATTGACTGTAGTCTTGATAAAAGACAATGGAGCCACATCAGCAAATGACATGGCTCTCCAAAGTAGTTCTGCTGACTGTGGAAACTCCACTCTGGATTTAAAGTTTGAGATTTGCGCTTCTCCATATTCTGGCATCTTGATTTCCGAATAAAATACAAAAGTGACCAGTACTTTTCCTACTTAGCTCAGCGCAGACGCTTTTGGTGTTGTTTTGCATTCAGGAATGGCTTGAGTCATGGAATTCTACAGCTGTAGCCCATGTCATGCAGTCTGTATGTGGTGGTTCTTGATGCATTGACACCAGGCTCAGCAGTCTCCTTAAGAAGCTGCCTCAGATTTCTGAACCACTATTGCTTGACAATCCTCTCAAAGCTGCAGTCATCCCTGTCACTTGGGCACCTTTCTTTTCCCCTTCCACTTAACACTCTGTTCATGTATTTTCTTGTACATGCAGCTTCTTTTGCAATTCCTTTTTCAGACTTTTTTCTCCTTACGGGGCGTGTCAATTATGTTTTTTTGTACAGCCGTCAGGTCAGCAGTCTTCCATGCTTCTGAAGCAAACTAAACAAGACTGTGACCATTTAAAGGCTGAGGAAAATATTTGCAATTTTCTGTTTACTATCTGACAAAATTGGGACACGGGAAGCCAAAGTGTTGAACTTTGTCATTCTAATTTTGGATTTATTTTTTTCATTTTTGTGCCTTTATGTGATAATCATCAAAACTGAAACAAAGGTTTGAAATATTTCACTTTCTGTGTGGTGAACTAATATAACAAAAAATGTTTTTAAAATAAAGTAGTGAAACAAATGGACTTTCCCATAATGTACCAATTTTCCATCTGTAGTCCTGTAAATCCAGCTTCATTTGTACGTTGCGATTCATCCCAATGGAGGAGAGGGTAGCCTCCTTCCCGTTTACTGGGGCGAATCCCATCGTAAAGGAACCCAGCCAAGGAGAAATAAGTACAGTTATACCTCGGTTTTCGACCATGATCCGTTCCAGGAGGCTGTTCAAAAACCGATTTGTTCGAAAACCGAAAACCACCCTCTTTTAAAAAAATATCTTTATTGAACACGTCTGCTCACAATGGAACGCTACACGAGGAAGCGTCATTTCCTCGTCTACCCGAGGAAGCATCATTTCCTCGTGTAAGAAAGGCCAGAGGAGTCAAGTGGCCCATTCAAGTGCGCTCAGTTTGGTCGAGAACCAACATTTTCAGTTCGTCATCCGAGGCATAAAAAACTCGAAATTTTTGGTCGAAAACCGATTTGGTCGAGAACAGAGATGTTCGAAAACTGAGGTTTGACTGTATGTCCATACTTGTTCGCCACCAAGCCGCATGTCAAGACAAGCTCAACTATATCTCGACCCCATACACAACTCGGACTCCTTCCCTGCCAGAGACGTTCCACATCCCTGGAGACTGCCTCTGTGACTGGGGACTGCACCCCAAAAGCCCTTCAACTGCTATCCAACTAGCTTTGCACCCAACTCCATTGGCCCCTCCACAGGTGGTGAGCCCATGAGAAGGGGGACCCCTGTGAATTTTTCAGACTCAGGCCCAGCCATCAGTTGGTCATCATTGAGCTCCACCTCCCAGTCTGGCTCCAGAAGGCAGCACCGGCGACCCGCCTCCAGGCAAAGGAAAAAAATGGTCCATGTATAGATACCATCATAGGAGGACATTTGAGCCGTGCTTTGTCTGGTCCCTCATGTCGGACCTGTTTTGCCAAAGTTACCCTTCCTAGGGCATAAAGCCACAGACAGCTTAGCTCCTAGAATCAGTGGGACACACAAACCCCTCCATCACGATGAAGTCAGGGCTTGGGAAGGCAGGCTTTATATTACAAGAAAATTGCCCATTTACTTTTGGCCAAGGATATTTGAGTTTTTCAACTGTCTAAAAAGCTTGAATCTTTCTCCCTCTTAAATAAATGAATCGACCCAATGCATTTTATCGATTTATTTATTGAAGAAAAAAAAAGCTTATTGAAAGGGAAATCATTTTTACGTACTTAATCAAGTCATGTCATTATGTTTACAAAACCCATACTCACCAGTGGCCCGTCATTATATGGAGCAGGCCAATCAAACTGACACAGGGCCGCCCTCTCGAAACGGGCTAATTTCAGCAAGACAAAAAAAAATGGGTGTGGAAAGTATTTTACAAAGCATGCTCCCATGGGGAAAATAAAGAAATGGAAACAGACTGGCAACATGGGCTCCCACTTTAGACGCAGCATTTAACATATTCACCCATGGCAGTTCAATTACCTGAATGTAATTGCAATAACTCCATAGCACTGCAGTCTTGCGTGACAGTTTCCAGACCAGGTTCAGTAATTGCAGGTTGATATATGCAACAGCAAAGGATGCGAGCAGAACAGGTAGGCTATGACTTTCACAGCGGAACAGTGAATTGCTAATGCAGTAAAAGGCCGCAGTTATTAGAGGAGTTGTGGATGGCAAATTGGTGTAAATGCCAAATAGCCAGGGACAGCAATGCATAGTAGACAGTACATTGAAATGGAAAGAGGGAGTTGAGAAGGGATTACATATTGAACGGAATTCATGTCAGAAATGACAATTTCTCATCGTAATAGCAGGATGTAACGATCTATGAAAATACAATTGGTTAAGCTTCTGGCTCAGTCATTATTCTGCCCCCAGTGATTGTATTACAGTGGACTGCAGTGCCCCTAGTGGTGTAAATAGTTAAAACCATCCAAAATTGCATGCCAGTGCAGTAAAGTGCCCCGAGTGGCGGAAGTACAGTAGTTAAAACCACCCAAAAAGCCAGTGGGGTAGCCATTTTGATTCACAACAGTTGAGAGGTGTGATCACATCCACTTGCATTCTACGCCATGCTCTCATGTCAAACACATGGTTAGGGCAGAAGAGTCATCAATATGGCTACTGGTAATCATCACCAACTTTTTTTTTTCCTGTACTCAAATTATCCTCAGATGAGGATAGTTCGAGCGTGTTTTTTGTTTCTCCGCCTCCCCCTTCCTTGTGGTTTCTTTCTCACTTCCGGGTTGAGTGAACGCTAGCGCGTTTGGCTGCCGCTGCTCAACCCGCATTGTGTTTTATTGTTTTTGTTCCTGATTGTAAAGTGTCCTTGGGTGTCTTGAAAGGCGCTTATAAATAAAATGTATTATTATTATTATTATTATTATTATTATTATTAAACATGTCATTGAAACACATCGTTTAATGCTGAACATAAATATTTGAACACCACCATAGTCTTTGCTGCTTAGAATGAATGAGTCACCTTACAAACATATGGAAATGTCCGGTGGATCTGAATGTTCTTTTATCACCATTGTCCTTTCAGAAGTCTCAGAAAAAAGGCAAAGTAAAAAGGTGCAAAAGTGTTTTGCCTTTTGGATGATATTTTTCACCAATATTTTGTTTGTATTACATTTGGATGTTGCAACTTGTAGTTCACCAACATAGTTCAATAATTGCCTGCTTCCTGAGTGTGAGCGATCAACATACTATACATTATAACGGCGTGACCTAACCTGTTTTTGGGCGACATGTCCACTTTTTAGAGAGGATAAAAAGTGCTGTGCCGGGATTCTAAAGAAAACTGTGTTTTGTGACCAATTTTTTTCTTTCTTTTTTCCAAAGAATTCAATTTAAAATTGAACTGGGATTTCAGCAGGCTGAATTGATTCCCCTCCAGAAATGACTTTGTAGTCCTGATCTCACTAAGTTTGTGTGTACGTTAATCATTGCCAATTGTATATGAAGTATCTGAAGGTATACTTTAATATTGGCTCAGTAAAAAAAGTACGACACCCGTCTGTCTGTTGTTCGTTGGGCTCCCGACTTCTCACATTACTGGTAACGGACAACAAGTGGGACCCTACTGTGTAACTATCTGCATTCAGCCAAAAGTCTAAAAGTGTTTCTCGTAAATAAAAGTGTAAAAAATCCATCTGTATGACCTCTTTCTTTCCATTTTATAATGTGAGGGCCCAAGGCTATTAAAATGAAGAGGCCAATGTGTGTACAAATGTTTTTTATGGCTAGATTTAGCTGTTGTGGCTTTTAATAAGGTGGGTTTTGTAGTCCGGAAATTACGGTAGGTATAATGTGCACACAAAACTTTAACGTGTGGGATTTTCATCATTCCCATTAACAACTAAGCAAATGGGGCCTACGTAAGCATCATCTCCTACGCTGTTTAAGAAGCCTGCAGCAGACAGAGCAGGAGCACCCTCGTCACTCCAACACAACAGCACACATCAACAACAACAAACATCCACACCAACCAAGACTGTACATTTCATATCTTCTGGTTGTACCTATGGCTAAGCATGGCTTTTGGTCGATCCACCTAAAATCCAAAACATATATTCCCTCTCATCAGAGGCTTTGTTCTACCACCTACTGAGCTCCATTTAAGCAAAACTTCCAGTTTAGGATGTAGGCTTCAGTTTGAAGAAGAATTTGAGCTAGAACTGGATCTGTCTTCTTAGCATCGCTAAACTTACATCCAGCCCTCCTCACATCCTCTCCCTAAATACAGATTATACAGATTTGTCTGTCAAGGGTGCACTACTGCCACAAGACAAGCATGGCAACTTTTGCCTGATTTAACTTTGAAAAACTTCAAACTTGTTGCATTACATTACCGAGGAAGATTCTGAAGGTCAGGACAAGATCACACACAGGAAAAGCAGATCCCATAAACACGCGGTAGCATACAGATGACGTATGTGTTTAATTCTGAAGGCCAAGTTTCCTGCCGGACATTTTTATGTTGTGAGAGTGCACACCCTGTCCATCGGCGGAGTTGTATGCGTGAAGGGGGTTGTCCCTTTTGAAATGATAACTAGAATCTTCGTACAAGGAGGGAGTGTCATTGAAGTCTTTGTTTGCACCTCGATGGCTCGGAGGTGTCTCTGAACTTGAGGGCTGGCACAGAATAGAAATGACCATGTAACCTATTTCGAGGTCACTTCATAATTGAAACTGTATTCATATAATTTTCTTCATTGGATTACTTTGCGTAATACATTTTCCTTTGACAGCAAAGGTTGCGGGTTATGTATTTATTTATTTTGTGTTTTCCAACCATCCCTTTACATTTATTTAGTTATTGATTTATTTATGTATTTATTTTTTTATTCAGAAACTGGGCTTTGCTACTATACTGGTGCTGGCCAATGTCACAATCCTGTTTTGTTGTTGCTCTGCGTTTTTTTTTTGGTGTTGCTGTTATTGTTTTTCCTTTCTGTTGCGGTCTCCATGGTGTGTGTCAGTGGGCGGAGTCTCCTGAATGACTCCTGCTGGAGATTATTGTTAGCAGGATACGTATCTAGGAGAGACGGAAATGAAGACAGTGAGTTTTTGTTTTTTGCTTGTCGCCACTGTCGCAGCATTTTGACACTCATGTTTCTTATTCTGCCAGTAGTCACTTTTCATCTGAACTTTGCTTGTGAGTAGTCATGGGTAAATGACGCCTCGTGAAGCGTGTGGCACTTTCTCCCAGTTGTGTCTACACAGTGAGTTGGTGTGTCGCTAAATAGTGACATTTGGTGGACTTTTAAAAAATTGTTGAAGGCTGACTGGATAAAGTGGGATGTGGTGTGAGAGTGAACGTGAAATGTATAGTCGAAGCGTTTACCGAATGATATCCATGTGGATGTATTCCAATTAATTTGAATGCAACTAAAAAGACCAATATAGCGTTCCAAATGCATAATCAACAAACATTTTCTTGCAAGGACGTTTAAGTGAAAATGTGAAATTAAAGTTGATGTTTTGTGCAAATCATTTCCAGCATTGGAGTGATTGTGGACAATGGGGTGCTCTTACAAGGTTTATGTGCAGTGGTGAGTTACCGCTGTGGAAATGAAGAAGGGACTGCGTGTCTCGACTTTCAACCTAAATAACCATATTTATTTGAGCATTGATATCAGCTTGCTCCGCATGCTCCACTACTCTACTTCTGCCACCATGGAAAATGACATCATCACAATGCATGCAGAACAGGAGTTTTGAGGGATACGCCAACAACAAGGCAAAGTGGAAAAGGGGAAAGTAACATTTACTTTATTTGGCATATCAAAATACTCCCAGAATGCAGAAACTTTCCTCTTTCTCAATGATGCCATCTTATGCACAAAGTGACAATAGGGATCCAAAAACAGCACACAATCAAAGTCTCCTTTCCGCCGTCTGTGTGCCACAAGTCCCACATTCTGATGAACACACTTTAGTGCGGTAATTGCTGTACGACACAGCCGCTGTGTGGGTAGCGTGATTTTTTTTCACCTTTTTTTAAGCGATACGCGGACTGACATGGGGTTTTGATCTATGAGCTCGACAAATGCGCTGATGGATCAGTGTTGCCGACCCCACAACTACTTGTATTGACTGTAAATTTATTTTTCTCGTACAATACCTTTTGTAGGTTTTTAGCTCAGGGTTCTTGTGGTACCGGTTGTCTTCCTTCCATTGTACTGAATCCACCGCTTTTGGTGTTTTACCAAGTTAGGTTTCCATGTCAGTCTTTTGCTACATTGCGTTTTGTTAATTGAATTTTCCTCATGTTTGTGTGTTCTTTCGGTTGAAGTAGCTTCAAAACAAAAAGTGGTGTTTGTTCGCTTTGGGATACACTATCAGCATCCTTATTCACTGTATTACTTTCTGGGAATTATATTTATAGAAATGTTTAATTAACCTGAGCAGTGATGCACTTCAGACTTACAAGTGCACCTGTACCAACATGGCTTATATTACAGACCCAGTTCACGCTTCGGGTGGCACGGTTTGTCCGGACATGCTACATCGAGTTACCACAGGCAATTTTTTCCTCCATCATCACTTGTATTAAACACTCTCACACACCCCACCCCGTCCCCAATGACATGGCACCCCCAATGTCCTGCCACTATCCGCAGCACCCCTACCACCCGCCGCCTCTCCCCAGCTCAGAGCCATTTCCTCAGATTTTGAAGGCTCATCCTGGCTGGACCCCCTGTTTGGACTCACAGCAGGACTCCCTCCAGCCCGTCAAAGAAGTAATTCACACTCTACCTCATTTGAGTTATTTACTCTATTACCACCCTGGCTGGCCCATTCCGCATTGCTACCCACTGAGACTGGGGGCTCTGGATGGGTACCTAGGCTTTTTAGTAGGTCTGGCAATGCCCTCCAACTCCCCTGTTCTTTCCCTTCTTTCACCACATTATAATGGTTCTGATGGGCGTTGCCACCTCAATCTGCAGCTGACACAGATTTTTGGATGGTTGGGGACAGGATGAGTGCGGGGATCGGACAGTTTTCTTTGAGTGGAGAGGTGTGGATAGCACACCAATGAGTGTGTACGCGTACGGCTGAATGTGTGTCATTGGTTCTCTCCTGTAAGTCATTATCACACCCAAAGCCTGTGCTTCTCTCAGATGACTTGCTAGATTTACATGAGACTGTCTGGGGATCTGTGAAAAAGGCAGAGTCCAGTGAAGAGATGAGAGAGGGGACCACTCTATCATCCACTCAAAATAAGGAACGGGACGACAAAGTCACACCTTAATAAAAGATGTCCTTTTTTGGCGAGAGAGAAGGGATGGCACTCCACATACATCATACAATAGCTACATTTATCCATCTCTTCGATTGTAAAATGAAAATCGTATTTTCATCAAAGTTTCTCTTCAGCTCAAATACAAGGGTAAAAAAAGATGAATTTTGCTTCGTTATCTAATTTCTACCACAAATCATGTTACTTGGCGTACTTCTATCCTCTATTATTCGGCCTGTGAAGGATTTACTTTTAGTTTGCTTCCATACATGGTATTCAAGGATTTACACGGTCTCAGAAACAAAGCATATTCACGGATGGTCATCTGTGGCCCCTGGCTACATTCTGAGTAGTTCCTGGACTAAATCCCCCCAATATTTTTTAACTTGGGCACCAACTTAAATGTTTCTATTGATTGTCATTTACTTGCATACCTCAACAATAGGTTTAGTGGATTAATATTTTGCAGGATTACTTTCTGACTTCTCAAAATTTGGCTGGATTTGGCTATGAATATCCAGCCATCCATTTTCTGATCCGCTTTATCCACACAAGGGTTGTGGGGGGGTATCCCAGCTGTCTTCCGGCAGTAGGCGGGGCACACCCTGAACCGGTTGCCAGCCAATCGCCGGCCACACACAGACGAACAACCATCCGCACTCACACTCACACCTAGGGACAATTCACAGTGTTCAATCAGCCTGCCATGCATGTTTTTGGAATGTGGAAGGAAACCGGAGTACCCGGAGAAAACCCACAAAGGCCCGAGGAGAACATGCAAACTCCACACAGGGAGGCCATAGATAGAATTGAACCCACTGGACCACTGAGCTGCTATGAGTAGATTGATTAAATTACAAATCGAGTGCTGAGAAAACACGCCAAACAAATTAAAACACAAATTACTATATGAAGACTTCTCATTTGTATGACAGGTGGTCACTAACATTTTGTAAGTACTGTCTGTTTTTAAAAAAATCTGTAATTCATTCCATAACTTCATTCTTTTGACACTTACAAATAT
This sequence comes from Hippocampus abdominalis, assembly GCA_018466805.1. Taxonomy (NCBI): domain Eukaryota; kingdom Metazoa; phylum Chordata; class Actinopteri; order Syngnathiformes; family Syngnathidae; genus Hippocampus; species Hippocampus abdominalis. The sequence goes on from CM031702.1 coordinate 18,580,816, forward strand.
CCACCGTATAGTTATGTCCTCAGTAAGCAACTACTCTTATTCAAAGAGGGTGAGAAATCACAAATGATGAACAGGATTTTCAACAAAACAAAAGAGATGTCATGTTTGAAATGACAATTGAAGAGCACTGACCTCGAAAAAGACACAGGTGATATTTACAACCAAGATTATTGGAAGAGTGTGTGTGTGTGTGTGTGTGTGTGTGTGTGTGTGTGTGTGTGTGTGTGTGTGTGTGTGTGTGTGTGTTGGGGTGCTACAATTGATGTTTGCCATTTTGACTCCCCATCTCTCCTTGGTCGAAATGCAGCAGCAGGTGTTGATGCTGCCTCTATTCAAAGTGTCGGTCACACCATTTAAAAAGTGAGGACACACTTGGCTATTTTGCGTGTATTGAGGTTTCAGTTCTGTGCGCACTATTTGACATTTCATATTGCCTCCCTGCATGTTTTTTTTTTTTTTGCCTCTGCATGTTTTTTGTTATGTGTGGGTTAATCTTATATCCCCAAAGCATGCCCACACATTGTAAAGATTATTTGAAGACTCAATTGTCCAGTTATAAATGTGAATCTTGTGAATGAGTGGTGACCACTCATTAGGCTGAATGGTCTAACACCCAAATGTCAGCTGGGGTAAGCTCCACTTACCCCTCACCTTGACAAGTCTTCAACTAAAGTCAAATTATTAAGGTGGGAGAGTAGCTCTGCTGTGTTTAGGGATTGATATTCAAAGACACACACACACACACACACACACACACACACACACAGAGCCAGGGAAATACAGCCATTGACACTTCAATACAAATACTCATGGTTTTCGCTCACTCAGGCCAAGACATGTATGACCTATATGATCTGCGAAACACACTTGCATTTCCGCAAGTAAATAATAATCACGGACACAGAAGAACAGCAGTAGCATGCATTTACATTACAGAATGGGTATGACACAAATCACCACACACATTCACTCCGTGATACCGTAAGCTATTGAGACAGACGAGTCAAAGAATTTCAAAGTTAGTATGTGTGTCTGTGACTGCGTGTGTAATAATCCATTGGTTCTGTTCTGTGCTGATTCCAGGCACTAAGCCCTGCCACAATTATTCAAATCCAGGCTTTTAGTTGCAGCACACCTCTCTCCATGGGCCTATGAGCCGGTAATCTTGCCTTTGGCCCTGCATATCAAATGGCCTTAACTCCCATAAGGAATGCATATGAAGAGGAACCACTAGTGGCTTAATCCGCCCTGTTTAAGTTGCTGAAACGTACACCTGTCACGCCGTCTCGCACCGAAGCTTGTGGCTACTGATAGCTGGGATGTAATTCCAAAGCCGTGTAGCTTTTTAGTCATTTATAAAAGTATTATCACACTGTTTAGAGTGAGAGGTGTGGTGGGGGGAAGGAGGGGTGTTGAAGACCTCCCTCCTGTCCTGACTTGATGTCATCTTTTCTACGTACTTTCTGATGGTTGCTCTCTCCCAGCCCTTGCTGCAGTAGTGGCTTGTTCAGCCCCTTATATCAGCTTGCTCATGTTGTTTCTGTTGTATCATGTCAAAGTTGAAACTTAATCATGACTTATTAGTTGAATTGTGTTCAAGTAAAAAATTGCACAGCCGTTGTTTTTTTTTTCCATGTATACCCTTCGTCCATCTTAACCCTTTCAGGGAAAGTGGTTACTACAGTTGACAGCCTATCAGATTACAGGTTATCATTATTTGTGCATGAAACGGTTAATTTTCATCTTTTATACCACTGATTGTGACTAGGGAGCTTATACCAACCAACTTCCAGCAAGAGGCGAGGGACACGAAGTGCAGGTTGCAGTGTACATACGGGCAAACAACCATTCACACTCACAAGAACAGTAATAAAGAGTCTTCACTGAAATTGAAATGCATGTTTTTGGCATATGGGAGGAAGCAGAATGATATGAAGAAAAAAACGTTCAAGCAATTTTGCTGCTGTCATAGAAAGACGGAAAAATCCATGGTTAAAACATGGATTTAAGAAATAAGAATGGGAAATAAGAATGTATGATTTATTGTTGATTTTATTTTTATTTTTATGTAAAACAGTGTTATTTGTGGTACACAATTTTCTGTATGTTTTGGTCAGCTTTTGATAATGTGTTTGAAATGATGCTTTCAGTCTCTGGCGGGGGTTGGAGGGCGTTCCAGAGCCACACCTGTCTTGAATCATCATCATTAACCAGCTGCCTTAAAAAGACAACTGGCTGTCAGATTAGTCAGCTTTAATCACGACTGTCCTTCCAAGTGCCTGTACTGTATTGGCCCGAATATAAGACGGCCCTGATTATAAGACGACCGACCCCCTCTTTTTCAAGACTCAAGTTTGAAAAAAGACTTTTTGAACACCAAATTAATTTTTATACAGAAAATAATAATAGTACATCTGAAACAAATGAGTATAACAATATATTTGAGAGAAAAAGCCTGTTATTTTGCCTCATTCAAATCTTAATATCTGAACATGTAAATATGCAAACTAAATTGCAATTACATTCGCAAATGAATGGTTTCTGGTTTTTGAAATGTAAATTACATCATAACTTCTCCTCAGCTGCCGGTTAACCTGGCCGATCTTCGACCCACTTTTCTCCAGATTGCCGCTACGCTCCTCCATTTTCTGTTATCTCTTCCATTATTTTCTTCCCTTTTCTTTCTTACCGCTATTTTTTATTTTTCTTCTTCGTGCTACCGCTATTTTTATTTTTATTCTTCGTGACAGGGTTTCACTTTGGCCTGGGGACTCAAGTTCAGCATTCGCTTCAATGATATCTGGCACCATCTAGTGTCGTGAATGGGTATAATTTTTAGACCCCAAATATAAGACGACCCCCACTTTTTGATCTCATTTCAATGCAAAAAACACTGTCTTATATTCAGGCCAATACGATATTTTCTAGATGTTTTTGCCTCGTTGTCTCGCCACGTGTTTCTAGTATAGTCACTAGTTCTTGTATATGTTATTCTCGGTTGGTATTGTACGTGTATTGGATTTCCTTGTCCTTTGTGTGACAAGCGATTTAAATGTATTGTTCTTTGCCTTTTCCAAACATTTTTTGTTGGTCCCGTTTTATCCTGGGCCTTTGTGAACCAGCGTCTTTTACTGTATTGTCTTTCTTGCGTTTTTGTGAATAAACATGTCAAACTTTTATCTGTGTCTACGCTTTTGGAATCTGATTCCCTTCCAGAGGACTCCACAACTCCTGACAATAACCATGTTAGAAATAATCATAAAGTAGGAAAAAAGGATGTGTTATCTTTACAGAGATGCCAGACATGATTTAAGTGACCCATCGTTTCCTCCACAAGGAACTTGGTTTGTATAAGAAGTGAAAATGGATGCAGACACACAATGCCTTAACACTCACAAACAAATATACGTGGTATCTGTGGATGAGACAGTGATCAGTTTAAGGGACATCTGCACGGCAGCCTCAGGTAAAACAGATACTCGAAACCACTTTCTCAAGGGACCAGCATACGCTCGACATCTGTCGACACATACACTTTTTTTGGGCCAGCAGCAAGCTTTTGTTTTGAGCTGGGCATGCATGTGATGCTTTGTCGAGGATGTTTCTACTCTCACAAGCACCGATTGAGCATGTGGTGCCCAAAGTAAGGAGAGACCTCACACAAGCCGAGTACAACAACACTACCGCATATGCAACAACACACACACACACACACACACACACACACACACACACACACACACACACACACACACACACACACACTCCCTTTCAGGCTCCCACAGCTCTTCAGCTGGCATCTGTGAGGCCCCAACAGCCACATGCTGGCAGGCTGTCTGAGCCTGGACCTTCACCCAAAGAGGGACATTGCCAGCGGGGCAAATGTTCTACCAGTGGCCCAGGACGGAAATGAGGCCTTCAGAGGTTTAGTCCCACTATGGTGTGTCTTTTTGTGTGTGTGTATGTACTTTAACTGTGTTGACGTGGATGCCATCTGGTTATTTGGTCAGTCTTGCACCACACATAACATTATCGTGAGTCTGTCAAATGTATTTACAGCAAGGATCAGGAGAAACACACACATGCTGTAAACTGGTTTGTCTTGTCGATGGTTTCCTTTGCCCATTAGGCCAATACACTTGGGTTAACACACACACACACACACACACACACACACACACACACACACACACACACACACACACACACACACACTTGCCTACAAGCACACTTACTGGACAATTCATAAGGTAGCCTTGTGCACAATCCATACATCCAACATCCTTCCATTTTCTATAACGCCGGAACTCATTCGGGGTAAGCTGAAGCCGCATCCCAGCAGACTTTGAATGAGACGCGGGGTACACTCTGGTCAAAAGAAATCATGCAGGTATAGACAGCGAAGCACTCCCACTCACCGTCACAATTTACAGTCCTCAATTGAACGAACATGGATGTTTTTCAAATGGGAGATGAAGCCGGGGTAGGCAGTGAAAACCTCTCATGAGCACAGCGAGAGCATGCAAACTTTATACATGAACGCTAGTTCCTGGTGTGCAAAGTGCACTGAATCACATGACGCAGTTTTCAGCGCCCCGTCTATCAACATATCAGAGGAGAAATATTTTGGATGCCTTTCTAACATTAAAGTATCATGAAATGCAATGAGTTTAAATGCAACTCTTGTGTTGGATCTGGCTAGACTGCAGGTGTAAGTGTGAAAGTGTGGAGAGCATGTACTAGAGGCTGTATATAAAAACACAGATGCAAGCAGACTGAGTTCCTGACACTCCACATAACCACACATTCTGTTCATTTTGTCCATGTTCTGGTGTAATTCATGAAACCGTAATGTACCATTTGTGCTGCTCTGCGATCTATGGCCACCCAATGTTCCCTGCCACCTGCTTGGTGTTTGGGCAACCCTGGACAAGCTAAGAGAAAAACAGCCTTCTCTCATCAGGCCTCAAAAAAAGCAAACTGAAGAAAACATTATTTGAGATGATTACAGATACCTGCAGCAGTATTTCATGGCTCACTTTATGGATATTTTTCTCTTTTGTGTCAAGTAACTTTATGCCAACTTATCATTCGAAGAGATGATGCTCTCACAACCGCATTGGGCAGTGACTCTGGGCTATATTCCAGTGTGCGTAAATCAGAAAATGTGCGCAGCTGACAGCTTTTATGGCTGCGCCCATTCTCCCATCCACTCAAATCTGTTATTCACGCTTCCTCGTACCAAATGTGGATGCTGTCAGCCAGATCTGACCCTGCATGCAAAGTATGCGCTTTCCCCTTCCATTTTTCCTCTTCTGCACTTTCACAGGAAAAGTCCAGCGCCCCATGAAGATGGGACATCATGTTATTTGTTTTGATTAAGGCCCGGCGATGGCTAACTCTTGCTGACAGTGCAAGACACACCTGGCCCATAACTGTCACCGTTGGTCACTGACTGACTGCCCACCGGCCGATATGTGTCGATGGCAAAATGTATCATATTAAATGCAGAAGATGCAGAGATAGGTTATTCATTCATTCATTTTCCGAACCACTTTAACCTCACTAGGGCCGCGGGGGTTGCTGGAGCCTATCCTAGCTGTCTTCGGGCAGTAGGCGGGGGACACCCTGAACCGGTTGTCAGCCAATCGCAGTGCACACAGAGACGAACGACCATCCATGCTCACACTCACACCTAGGGACAATTTTGAGTGTTCAATCAGCCTGCCAAAAATGTTGGAATGTGGGAGGAAACCGGAGTACCCACAGAAAACCCACGCAGGCCCGGGGAGAACCTGCAAACTCCACACAGGAAGGCCCGAGCTTGAATCGAACGCAGTAACTCTGCATTGTGAGGTCGACGTGCTAACCAATCGACCACCGGGCCGCCTACATATTTACAATAATTGAAAAATAATTACAGTCAATGCCTATCTATAGACAACTAACAAGCACGCAAGAAGCTTTAATTAACAAATAACTTAAGTGCCGTTTCCAATTGAAAACATAACTGTCCTTAATGTTTGTATATCCAATATATTTGAGATGAAGTCATGTGCAGACATACAATTTACGTTTCTTCCTTTAGTCTATGCACATTGGTTGAGCAAGCGAGTTCTTTTTTTTTTAAATTATGGCCAGAAACTGGAGAAGCTGGAATTGAAGCCGGTACCTCTGCACTATGAAGTCAAGGTGCTAACCACTGGACCACCGGGCCACCTCTGATTAGGTTACTTTTGTTGAATTCATTTCATACAGACTTAAAAAAATAATTTCCTTCAAAGTGGAGTGTAGTGACTGAGCAACTGTCTAGTACACATCCATCCATCCATTTTCCAAACCGCTTGATCCTCACTAGGGTCGCGGGGGGTGCTGGAGCCTATCCCAGCTGTCTTCGGGCAGTAGGCAGGGGACATCCTGAATCAGTTGCCAGCCAATCGCAGGGCACACAGAGACGAACAACCATCCACGCCTACACTCACACCTGGGGACAATTTAGAGTGTCCAATCAAGTACACATTCACATGTAAAATATTTTCATTTTTATACTATAGCTATATTTATCAAATAGATTTCTATGAAATTCACACGTTTCATACAAATTCCATGCTCCATGACTTAAAGCCAGCCTCACACCTCAATAAGTCACGCGTTTTTGGTGGTTGCACACAAATTCTCAGCTTAAGCACGGTGAGTTTGTCAGAAGTGTGTGTGTGTGTGTGTGTGTGTGTGTGTATGTGTGTGTGCGTGTGCGTGTGTTTGTGTGTGTAGGCTTAAACGGGAGAATATGGCCATATGTGAATACTAGCATCTTTTGCATATTTTAGGATGAGATTGTTTGTGATTTAGTCATTTAGAGAAAACTAATATTTAACATTTATTCAGCAGCAGTGTGCATATGGTCACACGCTGGATCCGGGCCAGGCAGGGGAACCTCATTCGACCGTTAAGTGTTATTTTGAAGTACCGGTATATATTAAGCTTAATTTTGCCATGCATTAACGTGGCTTGCCACACACTTATTTTCTAATCCTTGACTCAAAGTATAATACAACATTTAAGGCCATCCTTCTTGCTCAAATGCTTTGCCTATCTGTAATGTGGTGCGCTGTACAATTAAAATGTGACAAGCCCTACACTCATCTTACTGTGGATACTGAATTTAGGCATTGTCAATTTCACAGTTAAAATAGGCAACCCTCTTATAGCATATCCTTCTGTGATGCTAGAATGCCACTGCCTTAAATCAGTCATTTTTTTGGAGCTGTGGTTCATCACCAACTGCATGTACGGTGTTGCCACGATTAAATTGTACATGATGTTTGCACCCTCGCATCAGGACTGAACATCCAAGTGACTCAATAGTCACTCTTCCCAAGGATAAACATCTCCATGATGAGGAATGCATGCTGACCGAAGAATAACAAGCTAAACAAGGGATTCTGCATACTAAATAAAATTCAACATCTCATGTGCTCTGTTAAAAGAAATGCCGCGGCCCTATGGATTTTTACCCATATCATATCCCTAAATCTTTTCATTTTCCTTGCTCCAAAGCTGTCAAATGTCTTCCAGGTCCATAAACTGAAGTCTCTAGAATCATCCCCCTATCCATCCATCCATCTATACTAATAACAAACAGTACTATCCATATGCTTATTTTCACACCAACTATCGAGCCAGTCGGATTTGTGGATTTCAAACCTCCCCCACGGTCGTCACAACACACACTTGCAGGCACACATGCCACACTTCTCTGTCCATACTATTATCTATTTTTCACGTACAATTGCTCTGTTATGGTAATCGCTGAAGACTCGCCATGGGCTGATTACTCACAGCTGACTTCAGAAGCTTCTCCCTCCGCTCTCCTGCCGTTCCCCTGCTGGCTCTTAATGCACTATTAACCCATTCCTTCTTATTAATTCCTTCCCAGTCATTGCGAGTATTCCACTCCATGATATCTGTCATCATTTCATGCCTATTAGCTGCATGGACAACAGTTACTGTGAGTGCATTGCCATACACACACACTCTTCTTTTAACAGTGCAGTTTTATGAAGTGCAATCGTCATGTTGAGATGAATTATAGGATAACATTATATTCACACGGCTGCGATTGTCTGAACAGGTGATTTTTTCCCCCTTTGTTTAATAAAATGAAACAAAAATCAACATTTAAAACCAACATTTCTAAAAGGGAGTGCTGGGTCAACTTCATATGGGTTTTGGCCTTTATAGAACAGTTGTCTCAGAGCACTTTCCTATGCTCGAAATTCTAGTGGAGCACACTTGGATTGAAAACAGAAATATTGCTCACGTTGGATCTTGGCAGTCAGCTTTGGAACTGACGCTTATGTCAAGGCCTGCGGTTTTGGACCATCCCAAGACATACGGAGCAATGCCGAATTACACAAAGCCCCTCAGCTCTCCGGGCTCAACCAGACATCGGCTTGGGTTTCCTTAAACCCACATTAAAGTGCAGCGGTAGCACTAAGTGTGGTCTTTTTGATGGAACTTTTACTGATATTTCTGCAGGCTGCTTACATAAGATTCCGCATGTGTCAATCAATCAAAAGCAGTGTTTATTCTATATTTTTCATTTAAATGCAACTTGTCCAAAGCTCACTTAATCATGAATGGCCAAAGAAAGGAAAATCTGTTTTGAAGACAGCTGTTTCAGCAAATGATCCCAGAAAAGGAAAAAAAAAATGCAGCTATGGCACAATGACTAATTGTGTGTTGAACCAAATAATAAGAATAATAATACTGCTGCTGTTTGACCTTATTAAAAAAAAAAAAAAAAAAAAAAAACATGGCCAAAGGGAGAGAGATCTTTTCCAAACGCCAACTTAAGGCAGCAAAATAACCTTTGGGCAAGATTTTATGTTTTGGATACATCTTTACCATTTTAATAAAATCATACTTAGAAGAAACGAGGCATCCTCCCATTGCTCGTCTGATCGGTTTTGCATAATTAGTAAAGTAAGTAAGTAAAGTTTATTTTTAAAGCACATTTAACCACAGCTTGCACTGACCAAAGTGCTGTACATAGTGCATAGGCTAAAACAGGTTAAAAATAGAATAGATAAGTAAAAAAAATAAAATACACATACAGCACAGTGATTTAAGCTAAAATGATAACAACACAACACTTAATTACAGACAGCAGGGTAAGACAATTAGGGCACAGGGAAGGCCAATGTAAAAAGGTGCGTCTTGAGCTTCGTTTTGAAAAGTGTTATTGAGGGGGCATTTCTGATATCAAGTGGCAGTTGGTTCCATAGCTGAGGGCCAGCAACAGAAAATGCTCTATCACCTTTTTGTTTAAGCCGGGACCGTGGTACATGGAGGAGGCCTTGGCTGGAGGATCTGAGGGACCTGGGGGCTACATGGGGGTGAATGATATCAGCTATGTAGGTGGGTGCCAGGCCATGAAGAGCTTTAAAAACCAACAGCAGTGTTTTAAATCGTATTCGTGACTGGACTGGAAGCCAGTGCAAGGAGGCTAGGACAGGTGTGATGTGTTCATGCTTTTTTGTGTTGGTGAGCAACCTAGCTGCTGCATTTTGGACCATCTGAAGCCGTGCCACCAGTGTCAGAGGGAGACCAAGATAGAGGGAGTTACAATAGTCTAGACGGGAGGTTATGAAGGCATGGATGACTTTTTCCAGATCATTGTATGATAGAACAGATTTGAGTTTGGAGATTATTCTTAATTGATAAAAACTGGTCTTGACAACAGATGAAATTTGCTTGTCCAGGTGGAGATGAGAGTCCAAAATGATACCCAGGTTACGTGCATGGGATTTCACATAGGGGGCAAGGGGACCAAGGTTGGCAGATATGGAGTTTTTTGATCTTGAAGGCCCAAAGACAATGACTTCAGTTTTGTTATTGTTTAACTGAAGGAAGTTGTTAGCCATCCAGATTTTTATTTCTTCCAAACAGTCTAAAAGAGGCTGCATGGAATTGCCAGACTTCAGTGGGATGTACAGCTGGGAGTCATCTGCATAGAAATGGAATGAAATATTGAATTTCCTGATGATGTTACCTAGGGGGAGCATGTACAGGCAGAACAGTACTGGACCCAAAATGGATCCCTGGGGGACACCATAAGACACAGGGGCGGATGATGAAGTGTACTGGCCTATGGATACCGAGAAAGTTCTTTGGTGGAGGTAGGAGTGAAACCAGTTAAGAGCTGTACCCTTAATGCCAACCCACTGTTCAAGACGCTGTAGTAGTGTGCCATGGTCCACAGTGTCAAATGCAGCGCTGAGATCCAACAGGACCAGAATGGCGTTATCACCTGAGTCAAGGGTGAGCAACAGGTCATTTGTCACCTTCAACAGGGCTGTCTCAGTGCTGTGGCGCGCTTTGAAACCAGATTGGAATGGCTCTAGGATCTCTGTTGAGTTGAAGAATGGAAGCAGCTGTGTAAACACCACCTTCTCCAAGATTTTCGAGAGAAATGTCAGTTTTGAGATTGGCCGGAAGTTATTAAGACATTTTGCATCCAGATTATGCTTCTTAAGCATAGGCTGGACAACCGCATGCTTGAAACATATAGGAACTGTGCCGGTGGCAAGGCAGGAGTTGAGGATAAATTGGATGGAGGGACCAATAGCATCAAAAGCATCTTTGGTGATCTGTGAAGGGATAGGATCGTGGGGAGCTGTTGATGGTTTCATGTGGTTTACAATGTCCCATAGATCAGTGCAGGACACTGCTTGGAACTTGTCAAAAGTAGCTGTAGTAATGGGGATATGGGGCGGAGTGTCTGCTGCAGAAGGTGTGAACTGTGCTCTGATGTGGTCAATTTTCTCAATAAAAAATTTCAAGAACTCTTCACAGCTATTGGGAGATGCCACGACCTCTGGAGAGACTTGGGGGTTTACAATTGAGTTGATGGTGTTAAATAATATTCTAGGGCGATTTGAATGTTTGCTTATGATGTTGGAGAAATGCTTAGCCTTAGCTTTTTTGCTGCAGTTTGGAAGTCAGCCAGGGAATTTCTGAATAGTTCTAGAGAAACTAGAAGGTGATCTTTTTTCCACTTGCGCTCAGCTCTTCGGCAAACCTGCCTAAGATGGCGGGTGGAATCGTCAAGCCACTGTTGAGGTTTAAAATTAGGGCGTCTGAATTTAAGAGGGGCCACAGTTTCAAGGATAGCTGAGCAAGATGTGTTGAAGAGGGATATTAGCTCATCAGGGCTGGAGCAGGGATCATGGGCAGTGATAGAGGCAGTGATAGCATTTCCCAAGTAATGTTCAGAGAACTTATTTGCAGTAAAAGAGTTGATATGACGAGAGTAGTGACCAGAAGATCTGGCTGTAGACAGTGAGTTAAGTAGTAGAACATCAAACACAATAGGCATATGGTCAGAGAAGGATGCATCCTCAATGCTTATGTTATCAATGGAAAACCCATGGGATAGAATCAGATCTAGGGTGTGGCCATGAACGTGGGTCGCCTGATTTATGTGCTGGAGGAGGCCGAATGACTCCATTACATGGCAAAACTCGCTAACCAAGGGTTTGCCTGGACAACAGACATGGATATTAAAATCACCCAAAATCAACAAACGATCATAAGATGATGCAAAACGGGACAGAAAGTCTGAGAAATCTTTTATGAAATGTTTGTCTGATTTGGGAGGCCTGTAAACAAGTGCGCACATCAGTGGTGCAGTAGCAGATTCTACTTTTACGCATTGTACTTCAAAGGAAGAAAAGCTCCCGGCAGAGAGTGTTTGTACCTTAAGCCGATTTTTAAAAATCAAAGCCACTCCACCTCCTCTCCCCGAACTTCTCGGAGTGCTTATGAAAGAGCAGTTTGTGGGGCAGAGATCGCCGAAAACAGATGTTTCACCGGCGCCGGAGCCAATCCATGTCTCAGTTAAAAACAACATGTCCAGATCTCGCTGTGTAAAAAAGTCGTTTAAAATAAAGGTCTTGTTAGACACGGACCTGCAGTTCAGTAGCGACACTTTAGCCGCAAGGTAATCCGAAGGCTGTGGAATTTGAGAGCGTTGCAATGGGCGAATGTTCAGCAGGTTCACCCCGCCGCTTCGGATGCGCAGCCTTGGTGGAGCTGCAGGGCAATCGGGCGTCGTTGACTGCGCAGGAGAGATAGAGAGATGGCAGGAGTATCTCAGATCCCACGATCGACGAGCCAGGTAGAGGCCTCTGCTTCCTGCAAAGTTGATGGAGGGCCGGCAAGTTGATGGTTGCGCGAGGGAGACGCTCGCAAATCCCCTGATCTGCACTCGAACACCGCCACGATTCCCTCGCTTTCTGTGCCGCTTTCTGCGCCGCTTCCTGCGGTGGAAAACGCAGCAGGGGAGCCGGCGAACGCAGTCCGCTGGAGAGTTGATGAACGTCGGGTGACATCTGAAGTGTGGGCCGAGGTATCCAGTGGATTGTAGCTCTAAGGAGCTTTGGATATGTATCATAAAATCACGATCGTAAGTCCTGAGGGCATTAGCGCAATGCCAGGGCGACAACAAGAGGAACACAGACAAACACAGCAGAACTCTGACAGGTAGGAGCTGACGGCAGGCCGCCAAACACACTGGCGCCATCTTGCATGTGACTACCGGTTAATTATAAGAAAACATTGTGTACATGATATTATAGTATATTTTGTAGTCTACACTACTATCAAGGCGGCCCGGTAGTCCAGTGGTTAGCACGTCGGCTTCACAGTGCTGAGGTACCGGGTTCAAATCCAGCTCCGGCCTCCCTGTGTGGAGTTTGCATGTTCTCCCCGGACCTGCGTGGGTTTTCTCCGGGTGCTCCGGTTTCCTCCCACGTTCCAAAAACATGCATGGCAGGCTGATTGAACACTCTAAATTGTCCCTAGGTATGAGTGTGAGTGTGGATGGTTGTTCGTCTCTGTGTGCCCTGCGATTGGCTGGCAACCAATTCAGGGTGTCCCCCGCCTACTGCCCGAAGACAGCTGGGATAGGTTCCGGCACCCCCCGCGACCCTAGTGAGGATAAAGCGGTTCGGAAAATGGATGGATGGATGGATGGACACTACTATCAAAGGTTTAGGTATACAGTATTCTGCTTTGGGGTGACATTACAGGTTGATTGTAAAATGCACAATGAACTTAATTTGGACATTTTTACAACATTTTTGAATCCATACACATGTCCAACTGTTCAATGTTTTAGCACTTTTTGCACGTAGTGCAGCTATTTAACTAGCAAGTGAATGCCAAATTCACAAGAGGTGCTTGATTGAAGAATTTATGTATTGGGGAGGGGTTACATATTCATATTGTGATGTTATGGCGATAAGAGGCGGATTAGATCACGAAATACCCACTGAAGGCCCATTCTTGTATGTTTGTGTGAATGAATACATAAGATGCAGTGTTTCAATTCCACAATACTGGGAAGGGAGAATATGTTAACAGATAAAAACAGCCCACGAGCTGTGATCTTTCTTAACCTGGAGATTACACCTGTTTTTCATCAATGAAATTAAAGGTGAAAAGTCAAAGAAATCAATTTATCAGTTTATCGAGAAAGTATTAATTCCAAGGAAATACACAATCCAACACATTTCTGCACTGCTCAGTTTCTATTCCGCTGCTGCGCGCTTAATTAAATGAGCACTTTCAAACTTTCAACAATCATTTTTTTTTCATAACACAGGAGAAAAACTTAATTTTGGTGGTAATAGTGTGGTTGAGCTCCCTTTTTTTTAATCACGGCATTTAAGTCTGGCGTTAGTTTTGTTGTGGCAATTCTCAGGATAGATCTGAGATTTTGGTCAGTTAAGTTGGAAATGTGACGGGTTTTGTTGGTGTTCAGGACGTTGAATGTCTGATCACATATGTAAGTCGAGACAAACAACCACCAGCATCTCCTGTGCCGTCTTCGGGAGATTTTAAAACGTGGCTACGTTAAGTGATGTGTAAAGGTCAGTCAGAGACTTTAAGTTCTCCTTTGAGGCAGAGTCAGACCAGAGATCGATCGGTTCCAATTGCAGCTATGGCAGTGCAGTTTCAGCGTCTTATGATGGGGACACAGGATACCAGTTCAAGTGTCTTGACAAGTGTTTTTTTTTTTTTTTAAATCAGAGAACCGACGGCAGAATTCTCTGTGCAGGTTTTCCAGTTCTTCATGTTTCAGGGGTCTTCTCTCCGCAAGCCTCTTTCACGAATTAACTTTTTACTACTGGTTCTACGTCTTGAGTTGGCTGCAATGCAGATTTACACAGAGACTCCTGGTGGATGATGCAGTGAAGGAAAATCCTCCTCAGGATTTTGTTCTTTCATTTTATCCAAGATTATTTTCAGCAGTCTGACACTTTTTTTTTTCGAGTTTCAATGATGATCCATCTGTGGTGACACTGGCAAGTTTACAGCAAGGTAGCTTCATTCTCTCGATGGCAGAGGACGCCTGTTCATACAACTCCTCAAGTCCTCCCGTTGCATTTTCCCCTTCACGGACTCCGTGCTTAAAAGCTACTCAGGTATATCAAAACTGTTGCTTGTCCCTGGGATAAAAATTAGGAGCTGAACAGTGTCCTTTATGTCTTATTTTTATCTAATGCTAGTGAATATAACTTACAGGACTCCAACTTTTTGTTTAACCGCTTAATATATCTTCATCAATCAGTTCCTCATGGCAAGGCACTGTCCTGCATGATGCATTAAATCTGTCAAACTTGCCTTTGCTCTCCGGACACAAGAGTGTTGCTGTATTTACCATGTGTTCTTTCAAAAACTCATATTCGGAGAATGGCTTGCAATTTAAACACCAAAAAATAAATAAAAACTTGCCTTTGTACTCGAGTCTTGCATTGCAGTTTGTCGGTGGAAAAAGAAAATCTGCCCTGTAAATTAGCCGCCAACCTCTGTGTCGCTACCCATTCTCAGCACTCACTGTCCGCTTTTCTTAGGTTCATAGGTTAATGGGTGGATCAAAGCGGATTAAAGATCATCATCTTTATACAAGGCAAAGAAATGAAAGAAGGAAGGGACACGGCGAACATGAAAGAAGTACAGTCAAACCTCGGTTTTCATCCTTAATCCGTTCCAGAAGGCTGTTCGAAAACCGAAACTGTTCAAAAACCAAAAGCACACTCTTTAAAAAAAAAAAAAAGTTTACTGAACACGTCTGCTCACAATGGAAAGCAACACGAGGAAGCGTCACTTCCTGGTGTAAGGAAGGCGAGAGGAGTCAAATGGTGCATTCAAGTGCACTCAGTTTGTTCGAGAACCGAAATGTGTTCGTCATCCGAGGCATAAAAAACTCGAAATTTTAGGTCAACTACTGAATTGGACGAGAACCGAGACGTTCGAAAACCGAGGTTTGACCGTACCAGCAATTGATCCCGTTTGCCGCCGAAGACTGATGTCACCCACGACAAATACGTCAAATTGAACGTATTTGTCTGCACGGTTCGTTGTGAACCGGCCCGAGCCGCGGTCGTGGGCGGGCTGAGAAGACCCATTTCTTTCGTGCAGAATGACAGTGGGTGTGGCTTGCCAGACTAATACACTGCACACCCACAAATGGGTCACCATTGGTCAGTGTACCATCTATTGAGTAAACACGGGCATTTTAGGGAAAAGATGAAATGATTGTCTTCAAAAGACGGCTCATGACTAGCATCCATGATGCAATTTTTTGTTTGATCGATCGGGTTCCGTGCTTATAAATAATATGTAGCGAACTAAATGTATTGAAGTAGTGAAATTTCCCCTCACTGGTGTACAGAGGGGGCACTTTCTATTTAAAAGTTTCAGTTGGGCGGTCTGTCTCATGTCAAGGCAAAAGGAAATGAAAAAGTAACAAGTTTCCACATGACAGGGCTGCCTTGGAGAAAAGGACATTCATCAAGGACACAGGTATACAATCAGTCCCACTTTTTTTTTCCATAAAGCAAAAGGTCACATGTGGACTGTATTTACCGACCAACACTCCCTCGAAATGGCTGCCTCTCTAATGAATTTGCAGTTGTTTGCTCACCATTGTATCTGTGTGAAATGTCGACTTGTGACTGGTGCTTTCTGTGCACACTAACGCCAAATATCCTCTGCTTAATGGTGATTGAAATAGGGATGCTGCCTGTCTTGGAAACCACTTAATGTCAACATGTCAGAGGTATCAGGGGGGAACTAAGTCCAAAACTACTGGACTGTCAAATCATAAACGCCGTGGGGAACAGATTTCTCAGGGATCTGCAGGCGATGAAAAGAATCAGCAGAGGTTTTGACAGGGATTTCATTTGGCATGGCTCATGTCTCCAAATTAATCCCGTGACAAAATTATGGTTTTCTTTTATCCCCCATAGTCCCATTTCGTGGGCTTCAATGTTGCAGATCTCAGGGAGGGACCGGTGATCAAAATTAACGAGCAAAAGAAAGGGGTTGGGGAAGGCTTCATTTTTATTTGATTTCGTGGATTGAGTTGGAAACAGGTTTGCCATATTGGTTGGACTGTTTTATGCAGGAGACCAAATTAAACGTATTCTCACAACGCTGCAAATTAAAAAAAAATAAATGTGCGCCTGGTTTGTGTTGTTTTTGTTCTTCCACAAAATTCATTAGTTGTCATCTGAACACAAACTGAGAGAGACCTAATAAGACTGTCCCTCTTGTCCACAAAAAAATTTTTAAAAAGTGGCCAGAGTTGGGGGACAGCCTGCCCCCTTCATATGTTAATCGCAGGGCACACATAAACAATCACTGTCTCACATTCAAACTTCTTCACAAAGTGTGGGAAAAAAAAAGGCAGTGATATCTCGATACAGAGTTTGGGAATGTAGTCATTTAGGATCCCAAACATAAATCTTTTTGTGCACTAAAGTCCCGTTTGTTAGTATCCACACACACGTTCTCTGCCATAAACGCACAAAAGCCGACACTTGCCTGAGTCTCTTCCCCAGAATAAAGTCAACGACTCGCGCAGGGGGAGGCAAGGCAAGCAGAGGGGAAAAAACACAATGGGGAAAGGGTGACAAATAGAACATTGTGAAAAAGATAAAGCAGAAGATATGATATGGGCTGTGATGCATACTAACGACATCATTATACGCCCCTCCCAAACATGTTTACTTCCCAGATCGTTTCCCCTCGTCACCCAAACAGCACTCTGTCCAACTTCTGCCATCACTCCATGTGCATGGATCTTTTTGTTTCCACGAGCCCTTCTTCTGCAGTTGAAATGCAAAATGAGGCTAATTTTAGTACATTTACCCAAAATCCTGAGGCAGACAGTGATTCATGCTGTTCCTACTGCATTGTGGCATGTGTGTGATTGTGTGCACGATTGTGTTTGTGTTTTGCTTGAGTGTTTGTCTGGTGCTCCCTTCAGAGTAAGCGCTCTTTTTCACTGGCATTGAACTTGACCCTGCGCAACCCCTCTATAATGAGTGGATTGAAAACATCTCACTTTGGAATGTTGTGTGAGGAAGAGGGAGACCATAGTTTCCCCCACTCCCTGAGCATGGACTGTGTGTGTGTTGTTATGGGATGAGGGAGGGCAGTCATCTATTTTGAAAAGGTAAAGGCTGTATGTCATCCCCTGCTATAGTCCGCCACGAAATACAGAGCACACACTAATATGAATGCATAATGACACACAAAAAGCTGAGTCAGAGGTGTTATGTATTGTATTTATTATGAACAACGAAAGTATTTCATGTTACTGAAGAATCTTAAAGCATCGAAAAAGAAATCCTTAATATGATTATTCTGTTAGTTGACCTGCAGAAAAAAAAAAACATCCATCCATTCATTGAACGCACCTTTTCATTGTATCCTCATGAGGGTGGCGGGTGCGCTGGAGCCAAACCACCTCTCTTAGGGCATTGGCGGGGGACACCCTGAACTGGTTGCCAGACAATTGCAGGGCACAAACAACCATTCACACTCACAATCACAGCGAGGGACACTCTACAGTGTTACCTCTACTTTCGAACGACTCTTCAGACAAAATGTTCAAGTTACGAAACGTCTCAACAGGAAAATATTGCCTCTTGTTAGAAAATAATTTTAAATACTGTATATGAAAGGTAAAAATACAGTATGGCTATGCTAGTCGCAGCTCAGTTTCCTGAACACAACGTACGTAAAACTGCTCTGCCATTGGCTATTACCGAGCATCATCCTGGCATCCCATTGGCTAAGAGGGACCTCTACTGAATGTGTTTTTGTGTGTAGATAGATAAATAGGTAGATATATGTCTATACAGTGTCCTCGACATTCGCCCCACGGGCCATGAGTTTTACGTACATGTGAATCACCCAGAAAAAAAAGTGTTCATCAGTCGGGCGATCGCTCACTATGCTGATGTTTGCCTTGGACATTTTCGAAGGATTGTGAAAAGCCGACAAAAGCAAACGTACTTGGAAGAGTTCTTTCCAAAACGCCATGCAAAAACCACTTCTGAGAGAGAACATGAACTAAAGAGGGCAAAAAACGATGAGGATGCACTTAATGTATTATTATTATTATTATTAAAAATTAAATGACCATCATTTTTATTCTTTAGTCTATTCTTAGTTTTTTTACATTATGCAGAACTCACATTTCATGGTGCAAAAATCTAATTGTAACATGTATTTGTTACACATTTTGAAGCATGTTTATACTTTTGGAAACATTTATGTCGGAATTTTGGTGGGGGGGGGGGCTTGGAATGAATTAGGGCATTTATGCGTCCCTACTTACAAAATGTTCTAGTTAAGAAATTTCATAAGTAGAGTTACCACTGTAGAGTGTTCATTTAACCGGCCGTGCAAGTTTTTGGAATATATATAATATGTTTTTGGAAACCGGAATACCCGTAGAAAACCGACACAGGCACGGGGGAAAACACGCAAACTCCAGACAGAAAGGCCAGAGCCCAGAATCAAATCCGTTCTTCCAGGGTATCCCAAGGACTTGGTCTTGCCAATGGAATGTGTCCAGAACACCTCACCGTTAATGTTACATGAAAAATGTTGACATCAAAAGGTACTTAATACTGTATTTAACAACAAAAATAAATATTTTCATGAGGTCTAACAGCGTGACTGTGATCATGTGTGTTATAGCCAGCCATGGTTGAATTGTGAATCTCTATCGGCAGTCTTACAAAGGAGTTTTTGAGCTGGTTGGTGAAGCAGGTCACTGATTGAAGCCTGGTGCTGAACATACCCCTATGCTTGATTGAAAGTCTGTGACAGAGGGTGCTGTCTGGTGGGATTTCAGTTTTTGAACTTTCTTCTTTTTTTAAGCCCAGCTACACAGTACCTTTGTTTGCCTTTTTTGGTAAGAATTTCATATTATTTTTTTTTTTGTCTTTGGACCTTGAACTCCTCCCTTGCTTTGCCTGGTTCCTTGTGCTTGGATCTACCCTTGTACCGCCTTTTGCCTGCATTCCACCACGACAAACAGCCATCGTGACAGAATGATCAAAGCAATCTAAGACCCAGTGGGAAATGCGCGGCGTCAGCCTGCATACCGTCCCTCGGCTTGCCTTCATCATCAGCCTGCCGAGCAAGCCACTCCTCAGCCAGTAAGGTCTCTTATCAATTTCTCTCTGTTTTACATCTTCCTTGTGATACTTTTTCCGTCCGTCCATCCATGTTAGCTTCCACTTGACACATTTTAGTCGACTGATTATCCAGATTTTGTACATGAAGGCCCCAAATGATATCACCAGATTCTAACTGTGACTCAGATGTGGATGTGCCCCTTTCATTCTCCTGTGGTTTGTCTAGATCAGAGGTGCTCAACATTTTTTGACCCATGATATATTATTTTTCAAGCAGCCAACCTCCCACTGTCAATATATAGTTTGTTTGTCGACGGGGGTTCTGGTGGACCGAATCCTGCAGATGCACATTTGTACAATCTCGGTGGTGCATATATTTAACTGGTGGTTTTACTTTTTTACTCTTGAGGCATCCATCCAACTCTTGGATCAAACCCGGTGACCTACGGAGATATCCGAGTGAAGGCCATTGATGTTCTGTTGTGTTCTTTACAAATGGCATGATGAATCAAGTATGTAACTGCAACATCCATCCACTGGCTTCACTGTGTTTGTTTGTTTTGTTTTTCCTGGCCTCAGCACTTTTTGTTTTTGCTGCAGCCGCATATACCGCCCCCAAACACACTGCTGCTTTGTGATTGGTCCTTCTCACCAGTGGTGCCGCTCAGAGAAAAGCAGTGGGCTACAGCAGGGGTGTCAAACATATGGCCCGCGGGCCGGAACCGGCCCCAAAGGAGGTTTGATCCGGCCCGCAGGATAATTTAAAAGTGAAAAAAAATGCATTAAAGACACAGAATGAATATTTTAAATAAAATGTGTTTCATCGATTATTCGCTAGGGGGCACACTGTTTTGATCACAATAGAAGACAACATTCTTTTGATCGGGGAAGAAAACAGCAGTCTCAGTCTGTCACCGAGATAGACCCAGCACAGCAAATGATATGAAAGCGCCAATCAATGCTTCTTGAGACCAAAACAAAGGAAAGAGATGATATTTTGGTGATTCATAGCACAGTATGGTATCATGTTAATGATTCGGCCCACTTGACATCTACCAAGTCCGTATGTGGCCCACAATGTGAAATGAGTTTGACACCCCTGGGCTACAGTCAAGATGGATTTCTGGGATGGGGTATCAGCAATGAATTTGCACCAATAAAGCAGGGTTGAAAGGTGGCCAGAGGACATGTGCCACCGGAAAGTGGAAAGGTAATGGGTGCAACAGTTTTGGTTTGCCTTTTCAAAATGAGAAAAGGTCACTGGAGTGATAGTTCCAAAAGCTCTTTCTGTACTGTAGCCATGACCAGCCGTGAAGCCAGTCCTCAAGCACCATTGGGCCGGCCCAATGGTGTAGTGTCAATGAGAAGCCACACACAAACATGAGCGTTGAGCTGCCGCAGAGCCAAAGATGGGAAGTTTATCTTCAATGGAGCCAGAAGTGAGACCTTGAGCTGCCACAGAGATGGAAATGGTGCTGCATCAGTCCGATGGGCTTGACACCAAAGTTCATGGTCACCAGAAACAAAGAGGGCAAGCACTACAAAAATTGAAGTAGAATTAACGGTTGAGCACACTTCATCCGTTGTCATGATTGCTCAAAACAAAAGTTTCGTAAGCGTGCACAAGTTGCCACATTTCCCAATCAACTCAAAGTATTGAACTGAATGCTCTACCTTTCCCAAGCACATCACAATGGAGCAGTTCCAGATTGATACTCCCGAGTGATTCACATATCAATCTTGCCAGATTGATAGGGGATTATTGATTTACTGTTTCCTGGGCGGTGCACGCAGCACTTGCCTTTAGGATGACATAATGAAAGGGTCACGGCAGCCACACGGGAGGGAGGGGCTTTAGTGAGCCAGGTGTCTTACTTCCGGGTTAGAAAAATAGCCACCAAAATAACTCCCATTTCAAAAGAAATTAGATCACAATTTTGTCATATATCATCATGCATATACCTATAGTTAACGGCTAGGTTTAAAATAGCTTGAATAGTCCCTTCAATTCGCTAAGTGCAGTATATCATGAAAACATTGTGGAAATATATTAATTGGGGTTTTAATAGGATCCCTATTCCCTTGTAATAAACAATAGTGCTTGCTCTTTTACCATGACCCGAATCCCTGACCTGAAAATGCATGAAATGGTTTGCAAAGCAAACTGAAACGGGGGCTTGGTGTGTTTCTCAAATCATTTCATTTGATCTCGACAAGGGCCAAAATTAGTTGGCACAGTGCCTTTTTATCTGCTTTCCTGTGTGTACTTGTCTCCTTATGTCTTTGTCTCCACCTGGTCCCGTCATCTGTGGTAGCAAGTGTCGCCCCTGTTTTTGGTCACTTTGTTTCTTTGTTTTGGAACTTGTAAATTAGGGTTCTAAATATATTATTGAGCTTTGCCTGCTTCCCTGAGCTTTTGTCCCTCACCCTTTCACCTGCCACAACAAACCCTGATATTGACATTATAGTTGATGAACATATGTAGAAACTGCAGAATTAAATTCAAACATTGGGATCATCAAGTTTCTTTATTCTGCTCCTTATATTTTTTTCTTATTTGTGTTAGATAAAACAGAATATGATAAAACGTTGAAATGGCAATAATGGGGTTTGTGAGTGTGTGTGGGCAAACATGTCCAGTGGACCTGGCAGAGTATGACGTTGAGCTGTGTTTGATCTTAATCCTGATCTAGCTGTCACCATCCATCACACAAACAACACACAAGCACACGCACACAAACTCTCATATCAGAGGGAGGGGCTAGTGACAGCTTTCTGAGGGGAGGGCTCATGAATAATAAAGAAATACGGACTGGTCCAGGTAGGGCGGTACACACACACGGACACACGCGCACGCTTCCCATATAACCTCACTACAGTGCTACCCCTCACCCTCCTCTTCCTGCAGTCGCCATGTTTATGCATCACACGCTGTTTCATA
This sequence comes from Hippocampus abdominalis, assembly GCA_018466805.1. Classification (NCBI taxonomy): domain Eukaryota; kingdom Metazoa; phylum Chordata; class Actinopteri; order Syngnathiformes; family Syngnathidae; genus Hippocampus; species Hippocampus abdominalis. The sequence continues at coordinate 18,603,265 of CM031702.1, forward strand.
TGTATTGACCGCATTATTCCCTCTGTTGTCACGGGAACTGATGACACAGGCTGCATTAAGAATGATGGTACTCCTTCAGTTTACGGTGCTTTTGGTGTGTGGATACAAAAACATTCCTGCTTAGAGAAACAACCCAGTCACTAGTCTCTTTCACTCACACATGCATACATATGTACAAAGTGAGAGATGATACACAGATTTCCTTTTGGGAATTAATATCATAAGCAGCATGACACAGAAGATGTGAGAAAAAAATCAAACATACAGCGACCAATTCACCGACTCAATGGGACAATGCAGGTTTGTGAAAACTACACACATATCTAAAATAGCGGGTGTCGGTCTGTAAAAAGACACCCCACGCCCCCCCCCAAAAAGAAAAAAAAAACTAGCTATGGTCACTAAAATTACCTTCAACTCAACTACATTTATACATCACTTTAAAACAACCACCCTTGTATACAAAATGCTATTTATGTAGCAAAAACTGGTTACATAACAACAAACAATAAAACAATGAATTTTACAGCAGTGTCCAAACTTTTTCGTTTGAGGGCCGCATACAGAAAAATGGCAGGATGAAAGGGCCCCTTTTAAATTCTGCAACTTTTTGAAACACACTAAAACCAGTGAAGAAAGCAATTATATATTGTTTGTATTGTCTAGTTAATTTCATCAGCTTTCAGTTAAAGATGTGAAAGAAGTTTTTTTGTGGTGGCCAACAGCTGTCTATCTTACAAACAGCAACCAAATCCCATCTCCTCATTTAGAACCCAAAAAAGAATGAACTGTAGTAAAGTGACCATGTTTCAGTTACTTAAGGATTATTAATGTGATGTCTTCATGAATCAGCCAAAGAGCACAAAATGGAAGAAATCATTTTCATCATCAGCAAATTATCTTTCACTACAGTGTTTTGAAGATAAAGTGTGATTCTTTTAATCATGCATTGATTATTTTTATCTTTGAATATAAGAAGTTCGACAGTATATCAAAAAAAATAGTAGTAATGACATCTATTTTTCTGATAACCTCCCTTCTCACAAAGGTGAACGTGGGCAGCACCTTCACCTTTTTTAACTAATCTTGAGGCTGATGTCAGATGTCATTAAAAATATATACATCTATAAATCTCTCTCTCTCAGATGTATATATATATATATATATAGGGCGGCCCGGTAGTCCAGTGGTTAGCACGTCGGCTTCACAGTGCAGATATCAATCCCAGCTCCGGCCTCCCTGTGTGGAGTTTGCATGTTCTCCCCGGGCTTGCGTGGGTTTTCTCCTGCTCCTCCTCCCACATCATGCATGGCAGGCTCGTTGGGCACTCTAAATTGTCCCTAGGTGTGAGTGTGAGCGTGGATGGTTGTTCGTCTCTGTGTGCCCTGCGATTGGCTGGCAACCTCGGGGTGTCCCCCGCCTACTGCCCGAAGACAGCTGGGATAGGCTCCAGCACCACCCGCGACCCTAGTGAGGATGAAGCTCGGAAAATGGATGGATATATATATATATATACATCTATATATATATGTATATATATATACATATTTACTGTATATATACTGTCTATATATATATATATATCGACAGTATATATACAGTCAAACCTCGGTTTTCGTACTTAATCCGTTCCAGAAGACTGTTCGGAAACCGAATTGTTCACCGAAACCATGTTTCCCATTGATCTCCGTTCCAAGTCAAGAAACTGTACAAATGTAATGGGAGATGACCAATTTTAACATTAACATAGTAACGGAACATCTCTCTCTCTCTAAGCTGTCAGCAGGCAGTAGGCAGGGCATTTCGGCATCCCGAACTCCTTCGCCAACACAGACACACGCAGACCTGACTCATATTTTGCGATTAAATCTTTCTTAAATTCTATAGTTTTGCGCACTATCACCAGGTTCACCACTTCCACTTGCTTTCTTTGGTGCCATGATTAGGGGCTGATACATGATTAACAGTCCAATATTACGTAGTTCTCACCAAACACGTCTGCTTTTTAAAAATAAATTCTTAATCGAACAATACAAAACAAGCTGTTTCTGTACGATTATTGCTTAATAATGAGACACTGGACACCAGAGTGTTCATTATGTGCCGCTGCATTGAAAAATGTAAACAAACGCACGCATGCTGCTAGGGCAAACCATTTCACTCTGCCTAACAGAAGCGTCTCACCAAACACGTCTGCTTTTTTTTATTGAACAATACAAACTTGTCTGCTCACAATGGACGCAAGACTAGGAAGCGTTTCACCAAAACGTCTGCTTTTTAATCTATTGAACAATAGTAACGAAACTCAAAAATGAGGGAGCGCCGCTGAAGGAACGAGGTAGCTCTCTCTCTCTCTACCTCCTCTCGGCTTCGCTTCGAGAGGAGTAAAGTGGGGCGTGCGCCTCTCCCAGCTGTCGAGCACGTCCGCAGTAGGCAGGGTAATTTCTGATGGTTTAGGGTGTGGCATCCCGAACTCCTTCGCCTTAGTACCTCTTCTACATGGTCCGCAGGTCCTGACACAGGTAGGTGCAGACCTGACTCATATTTTGCGAGTTAAATGCTTTCTCTTACAAATTCGGAAATTATTTTATATTTTGTTGCAGAATTGCTGCAATCAAATGATTTTGCGCACTAGGTCTGCTTCCAGGTCATCCAATGACCGGCAGAAGAATGGGTGGGGGGGCTTGAGAGAGGGCATGCCAATGGATAATTCACCACCAATAACCCCGGGACCCACGGCTGTCGTGTACTTGACCAATACCCTGAACTGCTCCCCGGGCGCTTAGGTAGCCCCGTGATCCATTGTGTGCCACTAACTGTTTGCTGTGTCCGCGACTGTGATGGCTTAAATGCAAAGTAAAGACTTTGTGTTCTGTATGCACATGACAACAAAGAGGATTGTTCTTCTTCTTAAAATTATTTTTGAAAAGATTCGGTCAATGAATCGTTCAGTGTTTCGTTATTCGGTCCACATTCAAACGACAACACTTGACTTACAGAGGGCCACAGTGTTTTTACAGACCATTGTGAACAGTTATTCGTGAGAAATGTGGCTTTAATCTTAAGTCTTTGAGGCAATACATGTGTACTTCACGGTGAACGTGAGTCCTCTTGATTTAATACTATGCAGTTGACTGAATATCGTAAATGTGTAAAGGTGGGAACATGTAAAACTAACACTTATCCTCTTTCAACATACCAGTAGAAATCAAACAACTATTTTGGGAGAATCTTAGTCACCCTTCACCCAGTCGGTCTCAAATGCAGAGTATGACATTGTGGCTTGCTTTACCATAGTGAGTAGGGGGCGAGCTATCTGCTTAACAGACGGTAAAACGTCGTTTCAGCAGCAAGCTGCTGACAGAAAATGTGGCAAATGAGGCAAGAATCTGATGAGTTGCTTCCAGACACGTTTTCAGAAAGCTCACTTCAATGAATTGGACACTGCAGAGTCCCACAAAGTATTTGTGTACAGATATTCAAGTCAGTTGTCTTTTGTTGATCCCACTGTGATACCCAAGAATCTTTGTTATGTTGCTTGTCTGTGAGTTACAAAAAAAAATAATATAGTGTTCAATGAATCTATTCTTCAAATTTGTTTTGTTTCTGTATTCAAAACCTGAAGCTGTTTTGCATAAATGCATCAATCACTCATGAACGACAACACAGTCAAACCTGGGATGTCGAATGTTCAGTTTGATTGCATTATTTTCACATTTTGCATACACAGATGAGTGCAATGCTAGCAGACGCCATACAGTGATTTGTTTGTTTGAAATATTCCCTTAAATGAGACTGATTGCAGCAGATATTAATGAAACAAAAGAAAATGTCTCAAGACGGCAACACACACAATTTTAAATCACCGGCTTAATGCAAGTACAGATTTTGATGTAATTTAAGTTTGTGCCGCATCATTTTCTTTCTCGTAAATGCAAACATTGATGAAAGGTGGCCATTACCTTATTTATATATAAATGTATTAATCTCTTCCTGACAGATGCTTAAATATGAGAACTTAAGCAGAACAAAAATGTAACCTTCATTGTTCCCATAACATATTCTCTTCCATGCCTGTATTTTTTCTCGTTTTCACCTCTGTGTTGCCTTCTCAAAGCCATCAGTAGTGGATGCTGGAAATCAAACTTTCTTTTTCCCCCCCAGTAAACTTGAGTACATTCACATCACAGTGGATTACTTCAAGGCTTCTTTGAAGGCCTAAACTGACCTGGATTTATACATTTATTTCCACCAATCTTTTGTCTTCATTCAATATCGTGTGTCTTGGCAGCGCAGTTGTTGGTGGGTTATTATTAGTATCTATTCCTAAAGTTTTTTTTTGTTTTTTTTTAAGGATCTGATCGATTCCAAATTTAGTACAGGAAGGACTGCAAAAGACAAGATAAGATAAAAAAAAAACCTTTATTTGTCTCACAATGGAGAAATTCGCATACAGCAGCAAAATTTGGAGGGAAGAAAGTTGAAAAAACATGAAGTATTTGCATGCACAAAATGAATTTAAAAATATAGTGACTGATGTATTTTATTTAAAGTTTTACATTTTGAAGATGTTTCTGTTTTTGATTGAGTAAGAGTGAACCGTGTTCTGTGCTGTTTTCTCGTCAGCGTTCGTTCAAGGTCGCATATGTTTGCCACATGTTTGCGTGTACTTTTTTTGTCCCAAGGCAAGTTTGAACATGTTCAAAATTTCCTTGCAACAACAAAAACTGGTGGTGAATGTCTGGTGACCGTTTGGAGAACATTTGTGACATTGAACGAAGATCATCGACCATGCAGTATTGGCAGCCCTATTTAAGTACAGAAAGCTGACAGCTTAAACATAGAGTAGAGTAACAAAGTACAATAATTTACTCATACTTATTTGATTCCCATCACAATCTAAAATGTGTTCGGTGGATAAAATCATACCATCTCAATTCACTCAAGTAGCGGAATACATAAAATATCAACGTTCAACCTTTGAGCCTGTGACAGAATCTTCACGACTTGGATGAATAATGGCTGCTTTTTATCTGTTTTTGAAGAGAATGATAAGCAAGGCTCTCAAAGTCACCAAATTGACTTTGTTTTCCATCCATCTGATAAGCACAACCTACACACATCTTTCCTCTGATGGACTTTTGAATTTATGTTTAAATTTCACGCGCCAACATTTTCTGCTAAGTGGCCCTCCCAATCATAAATAAAATCAATCAAGTGTATTGTAACGGTGAGGAATCTAGCCACTGAAGTGAACTAGTTAAGGGTCATCAAAAGCAATGTATGTTTAGAAAAGGAGTATTTTTACATCACGTGGTTGGTTACTTACTAGACTATTCATTCATTTTCCGATCCGCTTTATCTTCATAAAGGTTGTGGGGGGTGCTGGAGCCTATCCCAGCCGTATTCGGGCCGTCGACGGGGGACACCCTGAACCAGTCGCCAGTCAATCGCAGGGCACACAGAGACCAACAACCATCCATGCTCACTTTCACACCGAGGCCCAATTTAGAGTGTTCAATCAGTCTGCCATGCATGTGTTTGGAATGTCGGAGGAAACCAGAGTACCCGGAGAAAACCCACGCAAGCTAGGGGAGAACATGCAAACTCAACACAGGGAGGCCGGAGCGGGGATTGAACCCAAGACCTCTGCACTGTGAGGTCGACGCGCTAACCACTGGACCCATCGTTCCACACCTACTATACTATATAACTGTAAAAAAGTGTAAGCCACCATAATTACATTATTTTACTACATTATTCTAGTTCAATTCATAGCCTTGTTGAATGAAAGTGATGAAGTTGTGCTTCGTGTGTGCTGTGTTTCTTTTATCTGTCTCTGTCTGTGAGTGATTTTTTTTTACCCTCCTCAAAATCTTTTACCACATCAGCCACTCCCCTCCTTTTCTCTGCAAGCCTACAACCCAGCAGTAATTCTTTGTTTATCAACTCTTTATTATGGCCCCTCGCATCATCATTTACAATGCAAGCATCTGCTCATTGCCGAGCCCAAGCATGGGGCAAATTGCTTTTATAGGGAAAAAACAGCTCGTGAGAGAACACACATGGACACCCTCAGCAGCAACTGTGCACAAATCAAGACATCAAGCCATGTACGATTTACAGTGGTCGTTAACTCTCCTGGCAGAAAGACACACACGCATACAAACACTTCACTAGTAATAACAGAAATAAATGATTATCTGGCCACCATCAACACACTCACAGGGTGTCCCAAATCCAATAAAGGAGCTTTTTCTAATTTTGATGTATTTTAGTTTTACAGCAACTTGATGCTGCAATGGGAAAAAGAAACACTTTCTACGCGTGGCTCACTCCGACTCAGCCACCATTGCAATGTGAGATCAGTGGGGAATAAGAAAGTAAGACGGACAGCAGTTGTTTTCATGTTGAACACATAAACATTCACTAAATGACAAGGACCAGTTGATGAATTGAACTTGTAGATATGGCGAAATGAAAACGTGTTCCCGTTGTCATCCTGTGGGGCATGAGAAGGTTACCACATATATTTTGTATCACTGGTGCTATGACTAAAAATGGCAGTTTATTTTAGCTTTAATGATTTTAGACCGTTCTCTCATTTGTTTATTGTAGGGTAAGGACATGGGCATGGATATATATGTAAATCCATCCATCCATCCATTTTCAACACTCCTGAAGAAGGGTCGCAGGGAGTTGCTGGAGGTTATCCCAGCTGACTTTGGACGGAAGGCAGACCACACCCTGAATTGGTCACCAGTCGGTCACAGGGCACATAGAGACAAATGACCATCTACACCCACATGAATATCGTCACTGAGTGGGAACCGATCCCACGCTGTCCGTCGACTATACCACTATACTATATATGTCCATCCATCCATCCATTTTCTGATCCGCTTCATCCTCACAATGGTTGCGGGGCATGCTGGAGCCTATCCCAGTTGTCTTCGGGCTATAGGCGGGCCCTGAACCGGTTGCCAGCCAGTCGCAGGGCACACATAAACAAACAGCCATTTACACTCACAATCACACCGAGGGGCAATTTAGAGTGTTCAATCAGCCTGCCATGCACGTTTTTGGAATGTGGGAGGAAACCGGAAAACCCATGCAGGCCCGGGGAGAACATGCAAACTCCACACAGGGAGGCCGGAGCTAGAATTGAACCCGGTACCGCTATACTGTGAGGTCGACGCGCTAACCACCGGACCACCGGTCTGCCTTGTACCATATATGTAAATAACTGAATATTAAAATGTATGAAAGATTATTCAGATGACCTTGCTGTGCCCCTTAATTGCATATTTATTGTTGCTGCTTGGTAGCATTAAGTTCCATTTCTCTGGCTCCCTGGTCTTTATCAGACATTTCCTCATGGATCATTGCTATCTAATGGTGTGGTGGCAAATAAAATAAAGTAGAAATAAGTCTGTAAATGCTCACATGATATGCTGTAGTCTGAGGTCTTGCATTGTAAGCGCAATGACTGATTACCATTGTGCAACTCCAGTTTCGTATTTTTCAAGTAAATGCTGGTCAGTTCCAAATTCTAGCCAATTCTAGACCAAGTCTGAAAAGACATTTAAAAACGTCTTTGGGAGTGAATGAGTTAAGGGCCGTTTCACTTTAGCATGCTCACTGAGTACTCTTGAAGTTGTCTTCACTGCTATGTCAATATCCATAATGTAATATAGTAATTTACTTAAATCTATAGTAATTTATATTAAATTCCACTGCCTAAGTCTTGATTGTCAGGGAATTGGCAATTATTTCTATATGTGCATATAAAGAGCTATTACAGTGATCAGATCAAAATTTAGAAGCTAATATTTAGGGCTATACATGACCAGCGCAAGTCTAGCGCAAAGCATCATCCGTGTTTGCGCCATTATGGGAGTGAACACAGCCAACTAGCTGCCCGGGCAATGGAATAGGCTCCACTCATTCCTTTTAAAATCAGTGCACGAGAGGTCTTTGACATTACAGAAGCAGAAATAGGCTCACTGGAGGCCATGCTGAAGATCGGAGCAAGCAAAGTCAGCTTCTAAGGAACTGGAAGCAGCCCTCCATGGGTGGATGATGTAAAGTTGAGCAGGGTGATCACAGATCACCGCTGTGAAGGAGGCACTTCAAGACTGCCTTCCAAGCCGATCGTTCTGTCCATTTGTGAACCCCCTCTTGCCTCCACCAATAGCTGTGGCGTAGCCGAGAGTGATTTAAAAAATGTATTCGACAATGCAGTGAAATGATCCAGATGCATGGAATTGCGGAGTTGAAAGAGTTTTGCCATAGGTCATTTGGCAAGATTTCTTCAAGTCAGTTCTTAGAATTTCAAAAAAACTGCATTGCTGAATCAACGAAAGGTTGTGATAGGTTGTGTTTATAAATGTTTCCATGAGGGGAAAAGTTCTCCCACCTGCTCTCATTTTGCCTGTGCTCCGTTGGCACCGCTTTGCTTGCTGGTTTGCAATTTCCTTTAAAGATGTAAAATCCACCATTGCAATTTGTCTCAGGTTTGATCCAATGATATTTTTGTGCTAAATCTAAATCTATTTACCTATATACACCCATTTAGCATGGTTGGTAGATGCAATCCTGAGTGCAGCCACTCTGTAGATCAGCGTCCACCTCTGTTTGCATGTGCAAACCTTTTGTGAATCAGGCCCGGTGTTTGTCTCAATCATGTCTGTGTGCTGATGGTGGCAAAAATATCTGACATTTCTAGTAACGCATGGAGACACACATGCATCTTGCAGTGTTGTTGTTATGCTGTCCTCAATCAAGCCATTGAGTACAAGCACGCACTCACACACACACACACACGCACGCACACAGCGGTCACCGTCATGTCAGGAGGCAAATTAGTAGTGTCACCTTGTATTATACGTCCACAGACACAACACGGTAAAGGCTGTACAGTAAGTTATCTCTCTTTCATTGACATTTCAGACACCATCCTGCACTTCATCATGTAACATTGAAGCAAGCCCCAGTTTAATGTCGGAATATAGTGCCCAAATAAACCTGCGTCAGATTTACTGTGCATCAATAAAGTCTTTTGACCTCTCAGGTGATATATACTGCTAGCTTTACTTACGACTAGCCTGCATCATATTCATAAAAGCAATCTTTGAATGGTGTGTATTTTCACATTGAGGCTTACCTTTACAGCAGGAGGCTCTGTGTTGTGGATATTACTTTTGAGACTCCATCTGTTGTATGAACCAGATTTTCCAGGTACCAGCTCGTTCTCCGCATGTCTCTATTATGTGCTTTAAAGAAAATGGTTTTGAAATACAAAAAACTGAAAATCTATGAAGACAAGCCATAGCAACATAACATTAGCAATACTTCTCTCTTGCCAGGATTGATCTGGGAGGGGGACACAAACCTTATATCACTTAAAAATATATATATATCAGAAATGGTGGATCCAGCTGAAGGGAGTTAGTTATAACTTAGTAGTTAATGGCCATGCGTGGCTGATACTGGTAATACTCTGTTGACAGCAGTCAGAAAGTAACTGGTATTTATTGAAGACGTGCTCGCTAATCACACTGCAAAGTGCACGATAATTGTCAGGATGTCAGAAAGTTCAGGACAGAATTGGACTCTACAAACGTCGACTCAGAAAGGTATTGATCAAAAAATGCATTTGCAGAAAAAAACGCAAGGCCAACAAATTATGACGTTGGTACAATAAACAAGGATAAAACGAGAGGAACAAAACCTTTTTGTAAAAGGCAAGGATTGTGAAATCGTGAATAAAAGTAATATTAAAAATGATCACTGCATAATTAACTGGAGGGTACGGTTGATTCTGGGATGGCAAGCTATCTTGGAACTATGCCCCCACTGTAATACCTCCCAAAAGCACCTGGCCAGAACCGAAGTATCTTCCTGAGCCCTCTTAATTCTTCACTCTGTCTCCCACCTTGGCGCCCCATGATGCAAAGGTCTGGTAGGATGGTGTCTGGGTCGCCCTTTACTTTGTTCGGATCATAAATTCGTGACCGCAGAGCCCCGCTGTCCCACCACTTGTCCTTGGCTGGCCAGTGCATTCAAAACTTTATCGGAGTCTATTCGAGTCCATGGTTGGATAATTCTGTAATGGCAGACTCCGATAAAGACATACAAAATTTTTTTATTTTCCGGCAAAAATGGTGCTGTACAAATAATGACGCTGGTAGGAAACACCAGGAGAAAATGAGAGAAACCAAAAGCGCTTGCAGAAGGCAAGGGAAAAATACAAACGAAAATTGCTTTTCAACCAAGGACAAGACAACCCACTCGCAAAAACACCAAATCCAAGAGTCATACTAAACACAACCAAACTACTTACAGAAAAAAAAAAAAAAGAACTAAGAACGTGGAACGAAAATACGGATCAATATCGAGAACGTCTAGAAAACTGCACTCGGACAAATGCCATGAGCAAGGTGATTTATCCGACAGTCAGTTCTCACCTGGGCTGTACTTAAATAGTTCCGGAACGACCGGATCACCTCTGCCACCTGCTGGAAACTAAACAGAACAGAATCATGACACATACCAACCACAACCATCTGCTTGTTGATGTAAACGACTCGCATTCTACTGTACATTTGACTTGTGCATGTTTTGTGTGTCTGACCATTCTTCATTGCACGCCACAGTGACAGTTCAGACTCTGGGGAGTGCCCTCATATGTCTTCATCACAGACAAAGGAGAGAGGAGTCCTGGGAAACCAAGAAAGCAGGACCAACACAGTAGCACACATTCTGGGATACAAATTCATAAACACAGTATGTATCCCTTTGGAAATGGTAGTTAAATGATCTCCTGCTCTGTTTTTTTTTTTTTTTTTTTTTTTTTTAATTGAGATCAGGGTCTGCCTATGAAAATATTCAAACCCCCAAACGAGGTTCCATCCACTGCATCTTGTACAAGTATTATTACATATACTGGAATTGTGTGAGCGGTCAAGTTACAATCAACAGCATTTCATGGTCCCTGAGCACGTTCACTGAGTTTCACTCCCGCTTGCAAGTTAGACATATTTGAGATGACAGGTTGAACATTTCACACAATTTTTCCCCACAGTATACCTAACATGACTGACAACACAGATGGCAAAATCCTGTAGACTTGATTAAAGATTCACAAATAAATGGTCCTTTGTGAAAATTTGGTCTAAATGTCCTAAAACTATTGCAGACAAAATGTCAGCATTATTTTGTGTGTGTGTGTGTGTGTGTGTGTGTGTGTGTGTGTGTGTGTGTATTTCCCTTTAATGCCAATTAATGCAGAGATTAAAATATACACGAGCTCGAAATGTTTTGCTGCTTATCGTGACATATTTTAAAGCTGAGCACCACTACGTTAACCAGATTAGCCGTGTAACAGCCACCTGACGCACGGAGATCGATGTAAACATTGCAGGATTTTTCAAATTGGAGTTCATTCATCTTTTTAGCACAGTAGTTGTGATCGTATTTCCATTTTTTCAAAGCAACATGTTGATAAAAACAAATTACAAGTGCACTACTTCAAATCATGCACGACATGCATTTACGTCAAGAGCTTGGCTATTCTGATTGAACTGTTGACATGACGCTTGTACGGATCGGCATATAATGTATCCACCTTGTGAATCCGAATAAAATTATATTCGGATTCAGCCTTTTTTAATTCCGATTGAACTGTTTTTATGGAGCATTTTCATTCCATGCGGTCATTTGGATTCATTCTAATTGGAATACCTGTACTCACATTGGTTCCATGCAAACCCGCCTCACTGACCGATTGATTTTAAAAGTCAATGCTTGTGTTTGTTGTCTTTGGTAGAAAAGGTTTGTACTCCTTTGATCAACCTGTACCGAACTTTAGTTTTGACAGGAAGTTCATGATGCAGGTACAGTAGATAGATAGATACAGTAGCTACAGTATGTAGGTAAGTGGACAATTACTATGTACTCCCTTCAGTGGTGCTTGCAGGGCTGTCGAACTTATTTGTATGAAATAATCGATTGTGAAAACAGTTTGTAAATATTTGTGGGATTTGGACAGTTTGCAGCTTTCGCTGAACGACAGTGTTACACAACCTAAACAATCATGCTTTATGCAAATATTCATTCCTGTCTTAATTCATGACACACGTTTGTGTGTCTCCTGGTCGGCTTCCATAATTCCTTAGCCATCCATATGACTTGAGGGAAGCCAGACATACTTCACGTCAACAACTATCTCACTATCATACGTTGAATTATATTTAGATAATTTATAGACTTTGAAAACAAACCATTACAATCCCGTCATTGCTTTGAAGCAGTTTTTGACCTAGATGCAATGGAATTTTGTCACAGGAGGTAATCAGAAATTTGGCTCTCTTGCATGCCAGTGGAAAAGGGAATATATTCATCCAGGCATTAGCATTAGAAAGGAAGAAACGGTAGAAGTGAGAGGAGAGATTGTTTGGCTGCCATCTTAACTGAGTGTGCCTAGCCAAGCCCGGCCTGGAGAAAATATAAACCCCTGAGAATAAGGCTCATTTTGACTGGTGGCCAGTTCGCGGATAAGCTACGGAGGTGTGCATGTATGCATGAATATTTATACACGTGTGACTGAGCATGCCTGCCATTTAACTGGCCAATCGTTTGATGTCTTGCCAGTCCAAGACAGTGTATCTATGTATCTTCCTCTGAATGTACATGTATTTGTATACAAATCAGAATCGGAAGCCCGCTCCCTCTCCTACTTTTCCATTTGTTTCCAAATGTCATTAGCCAAACAGCAAGCGGCAAGACACTTCTTTCACTCGCCACATATGTGAAGGGTGACTTTGTATTAGTAAGTGAGAGGGGGTCTGATACATGGACCAGACAGAAATCCTCTTAGCAAAAAGAGAGAGAGAGAAGAAAAAAAGGGAATTCGGATGGCAGCTTAAATCTTCGGATGCCTTTTTCCTCAATACTAAATGTAAATAAATGAGCCTTAGTGAGAAATGAGTCAGGAAAAGAAGGCCATCGGTAGTTCACCATGATGATAGCTGCATATCTTTTCACGGGTAGATGGGTTAGTTACGAGGTTGTCTTTTGTGGGTGTCAATAAAGAAAGACAAATAAGAAAGATATGTTCTTTTTTTAATGTTTGCATTCGGGTTGAAAAAAAAATCTGATCGTCTCCGAATGGTTACTCAGATAATGTGACACTTGACTAGGCCTTGGCCATCCTTGAGCTGGATGGGCTAACCGGCCCGCCTTAATAAATACACTAAAAGTAATTCCATCAAAATCCGGTGCATGTGACTGAATGCGTGTGCATCAGTCGATTACACACGTCGATGAGCCGCTCCTATGATTTCATGATTGGTTTGAATCATCCATCCATACATGTTCTAATCCGCATATCCTCACAAGGGTCGCGGGCGTGCTGGAGCCTAACCCAGCTGTCTTCGGGCAGTAGAAGGGGGACACCCTGAACTGGTTGCCAGCCAATCGCATGGCATGCGTAGACGAACAACCATTCGCGCTCACAATCACACACAGGGACAATTTGAGTGTTCCATTAACCTTCCACACACGTGTTTGGAATGTGGGAGGAAAGAGGAATACCCAGAGAAAACCCACACAGGCACAGGGAGAACATGCAAACTCCACATAAGAAGGCCGGAGCTGGAATCAAACCCTGCACCTCTGCACTGTGAGGCCGATGTGCTGAGCAGTCAACCACCGTGCCGCCCCGGCTTAGTTAAAATAAAACAAGGTTTCAAAATGTAGCTCACAATGACTGCAGTTTTTTTGAACTGCAAGCTGCCGGCATGAGTCAGCAGCCGCGTTGTCCGTCACCCGTGGAGCACGGAAGCAGGTAATTGAATCAAAAGGTGCATTATGATGTTTCACCTTCAAGTAGCACTGGACTTCACTATCAGGAGTGCACTTTTGGAGAATGCACGCACCACCAGATTTGACAGGAAACGTCCTCAGTTCAGGGTCGCTCCACCCATAATGCGTCCATTTTTATGAAAGTGGCAAAATGACAAACAAGTTAGTGGTGGGATCTGCGCAGCCATAAAAAGTGTTTGGCTGTGCACCTTTTCTGACCACACGGGAGAATATACGCAACCTAAATGTGTCCAAACAGGAGGTCAACCAGCATTCCTGAACATATTCTGTTTTAAAATTAGAGGTTCCACTGTGATTCATAATCGGTTGCATTATTTATTTTGAAAATAATCTCATATTTTGCATCATTACCCTAGTTCAAAACAATTACAGTCAAACCTCGGTTTTTGTCCATAATCCGTTCCAGAAGGCTGTTCGAAAACCGAAATTGTTCGAAAACCGAAACCATGCTCTTTTTAAAATAAAAATGTTTTTAACTGAACACGTCTGCTCACAATGGAAAGCAACACGAGGAAGTGTCACTTCCTAAGGCGAGAGGAGTCAAATGGTGCATTCAAGTGCGCTCAGTTTGTTCGAGAACCGAAATTTGTTCGTCATCCGAGGCATAAAAAACTCAACATTTTTGGTCAAAAACCGAATTGGTCGAGAACCGAGATTTTCGAAAACCGAGGTTTGACTGTATTTGAAAACTCTATGAGTTGATTTTCTCCCAACCTTTTTGCCTCCTGAACATATACAATTACATCCATTTAAAAAAAATTTTATTAGTGACTCAACCCGTCAAATATTGACAAAGATTGCGAGAACACTGGGTCCATTTGTACTGAACATGAAACACCAGATGCCGAAGGATGAGGGTGGGCAGACCAAGAGTGCAGTTATTTCACACTGTTATGCAAATGGGAAACCAAATCACTGTCATGTTGATCCAGTGTAAACAATGGCAGAAAGAGAAGGGTTGTTTTTTTTAAAAATCAAACCAACAATAATTGTAATTTGAAAATCCCCCAAAAATGTGATAATTCCAAACTACTGAATGCACACATCATGCCATCAATGTAATAATTGAAGATGACTAAGAGCAAACAACATCTATGTGCTCATTAAGTGATGCGACATGATACTGTCCACTGCAGTGACCGAATCACATCATACGGTATTCATTTGGAAGACGTTTCTGCTTATCCTATGGTGCAATTGCCACATAAACAGACCAATCACAACCACAGTCAACATAACTGTAGCTGGAGGGGCTACCTCGGCGAACACACAGACAGAGACCATAATGTCGTGTAATCATACCATATTCATATTACAGGCACATACGCTGATCCACTATGATCAGCCACATGCCGCAGACAGGGAGCGAGGATCAATGATCATAATAGAAAGTGACAGAAAACAATACCAGATGGCCAATCAGCATTCCGAGAGGTTGAAATGTTACCGTGGGAACCCTGCAGGACACTGCTGTCTTCATTTGTGCTACATTGTATATTAGCTCATACTAGCTGAACCATTAAAAAGCCATCGCACGGCACCTAAAACGTATGCCTTCCAGTGAACAACAGATCATTTGAATAATGTTACCCAGTAATGCCGTTTCTCTCCAAAATGGGTCGGTTTGTGGTGGCCTCCCCCCCTTCCCCCCACTGAGCTGCAGCCCATTGTGTGTGTGTTGGCTACTATTGGGGCTCTCTTGGAGACGCATAGATGATACAGTAACATTTACAGAAACAATTAACACTATATCTAAATATATTATGTTGTCTGGTGGGGATAAAAAAAAATATGCATATCTAATATTGCTATTAGCTGGCAGCCTGTAGGGTGAAACATTGAGAAATTCATGATTTAATTCAGTTTTTTAAATAATTATAATAACAAACAATGTTGATTGATTTGTTGAATTTAAAGTCTGATGACCTTTTACATCATTTAATTGGATATTCATATTTATGTTTTTCAGCATTCACATTTCATTAACTATTTACATATATGTAATTTTGTGTTGCATTCTTCTGTAATGCTTTAATATTACATCCTGTAGAAAAATGTGATGTGGTTCTATAAAAGACATTTTTTTAAAAAGTTTTTTTTTTTGTTTTTGTTTTTGTTTTTTTCCACTAATAGATGCTCATGCATGTTCTCTCCGTATCTGCCTCCATCAAACTCCATTTTCCTCCCACATTTCAAAAGCATGCCTGTTAGGTTGACTGGACACTCTAAATCAGTGATTCTCAACCTTGTTTGAGGTACTGAACCCAACCAGTTCATATGCGCATCCACCGAACCCTTAGTGAAAAATAAAAATATGATTCGAGAAGTGTTCCTTTTGTTTTGCCGGTGCGAGATGAGAGTTGCTCAACTTGGCATGACAAATCATTCAGATAAGATGCTGAGTCCCATCATGTTCCATGATGCATGCTGTAGATATTTGTCTGACCACTTTCTTTTTTCGCCCGACATAGCATGTGTTGAAAACTTTCTTCTGACAACTGAGCGAACTAAATTTCCCGCAGCACTGATTGGACAAGCAATGTATTGTGATCATCCGCAGCCAATGATGGCCAAGTGGGCGTGTCATAACTAATTGACATGTTGGGTGGGCTGTGTCTAAACCTCCATGGCAGAGGCTCCGTCGAACCCCTGAGACCGATTCAGCGAACCCCTATGGTTCAATCGAACCCAGGTTAAGAACCACTGCTCTAAATTGTCTTTGGTGTGACTGTGGGTGTTAATAGTTGTTCATCTTGGTATGCCCCGCCATTGGCTGTCAGCAGGAGTGGGCTCCAGCATACTTTGGATCCAAGTGAGGATAAGCAGAGAAATGGATGGGCATTATAGATGCTTGATAAATGCTTTCGAGAACAGATGTCAAATTCAAGGCCTGAGGTCCAGAACCGGCCCGCCACGTCATTTCAAGTGGCCCGCAAAAGCAAATCAGGTGTGTCAACTTGCATGATCCTTGCTAAAACTAGTACCGAAATGGTCATGCGTAATAAATAATGTTGATATTTTGGGGATTTTGTAACCCTCTATACACTCACTTGAACAGTAATCGAACAAACTATTATAGTAGACTTGACTGTTTCTTTTTGAAACTAGCAATCTATTCATTTGTTTTGTACAAGTAAAAATTCCATGAGATGAATAAACATTTTAGTGGTTTTGCCGTCATAACGCCCCTCTGAGGGAAGACGTAATTCCAAAGTGGCCCGCGATAAAAATGAGTTTGACACACCTGCTGTGGTGGATGCTGAGAATGTATTTGTATCTGATTCATTGGTTTGTGCCTATTAGAGATTTGAAAAAGATTTCCAAGGGTGTCCTTCAAGTGTCAAAATTATTTGGGCTACACGGACATTCAGAGTGCATGAACTTTTCCCTTATTTGATGCGGTGGAAATAAATGCAAACAGGCCGCTAACGCTGAGCTACACAGTGATCTTCTTTACTCCTCATTCTGCGTGGCAAAGCCCCTTCACTATTCTTAACCCTGCGTAATGTATCCTCTTACAGCTTATTGCTAAAGTACGCATCAAGAAGAGAAGGTGCCAAGCGATACGGCTGCGAGGCAGGTGGGACTTGGTGTTACTGAAGATCTGTGCCACATGAATGCCATCGGATGAGCCAAAGTTTCTCCGAGATTTTCCACGTTCATAAAATAGCTTGTCTCAACCCCAACACCACTTCTTAGCTGTCTGTCACATTTGCTTTCTGCTGTTTCTCTTTGGGATGCAGATGCTATTCTGAATGTGGGGATTCAATGGCCTTTCAGAAATTCTGACAAACGAATACTTTACATTACAGGTAAGGCTGCCTTTGGCCAATTGGAAAACAACTTCATAGCCTGTATACTACGAGAGCTATTAATTTCCACGTTTGCTGCCTTGCCATAGCTCTCGCTCTCTCTTTCCAGCCTCCTCATGTCAGCGAGGATCACATCATCCTCGTTAAGCGTTTGTCTGCAGTCTAACTCACAGATGATTATTCATTTAGCTGCTTTAGACAGCTCCTGTCAGCCACAAGGACTCGCACTCATCCACCAAGGGACAAATCAAATCAAGTTTATTTTTTTCCACCCTCCTTCTCTCCACCTCCTCAGTTCTTTCACCACTTCTCGTCTCTCTTGGGCTATTACACTGAGTGTTATGTTTACTATAACCTGCTTGCTTGTTAATTATAAATCACCGTGTGCTCTTACATTCTATTAATTGGTACTTCCTCCCTCGGTCGATGCTGAAGTGTGGGCAAATAAATTCAGGTATGGCTTCATTAAGTGGCACTCTCACAATAGGTCTTGACACACGCTACAAAGGTAATAAACTGAGGAAGGAGGAGAGTAGATTGGAGAAAACGAACAGCCTTAATCTTGCGCTTTGGGGTGATCTGACTCTTGTCAGGCAGTTTTACTGCAGCCAGCCTAGGGGGTGTTAGCAGAAAGGAAAGAATTCTGCTTGGTCTGAATTTAGATCATGTAACGAGCATCACAAAAAAAAAAAAAAGATGCGTGAGAATAAAATGCTCCATCCATTTTTGAAAGATCTAAAGGTGTAGAAGTGAACTATAGGGAGGTAATGTAAGTGGATTCCTCAAAGTTAAATAATGAGCAACGCTTAGCAACACATTATTTTAGCGTTCCCATTGAATATTCTTTAACTTGTCTTCACTGCAGTGTCAATATCAATGTTGAGGATAATTTACTACAATGGAATTTAGATGAAACTCCACGACATAAGTCTTGAACTTATGAATAATGGACAATTATTTCTGTGTGAAGTGCAATGACACTGATCAGCACTTTTCATGCCCAGTCCAAGTCGGGCACAAAGCGCATTCGAACTGCGCGTGTGGGTGAAGTTTTATTTCTTTTGGTGTTTTCGCTGACGCGCGCAGCGAGAGTCAAAATATGTTCATTCACTGGGGAAAAAAGGAATGATGAAGGTAAAATACACGTCCAAGCAAAATTCACTATTCAGTATTTGTCAAGATTAACTCATTAAAAACAATGAATATTTTGTAGTGTTTGGAGCGGGAGTAAATGAGGACATACAATATTTTTTTTTAACATTAACTGTGGCAGTATAAAATAAAATGGACTCCAAAGGTCACGTTAAATATTTAAACATACAATAAATACATTTTTAAAAAACAATCCCTTCATGGGCAGGGAAATGCAGAGTGGTGTCAATGACAGAGTTGAACTTGTCAAAGTTCGCTCGCATTGCATTGCTACAGTTACACAAGTAATGGCAAATTGATAAAAAAAAAAACAATTCAAAAGCCATTTGAAGCAAATTTGTCAAGTGGCACATTAAGGTGAGCTTATTGAACGGAGCGAATGCTGGTTTTTCGTCTGGGTTCGCTAAAGGTTTGCAAACCGTTTTTCTTTTTGCCAAGAAATTTGAAAATGTTCCTGCACGTGGATTTTTAACATGTTGGCATTGAAAAAAAACCTGTGTGCGACAATGACAACTTTTTGTGAATGTCTTGCAAATATCTTTGCAACCTTTCAATGAGCCCAACATGCGCTACATTTGCAAAAACTTGCAAGCATTCCTCATTCATTGAGCCACCAGGATAATATTATGTTGCGAGTGGCCACTGGTGCCCGGTCCACCTTTAAACCTCCAAAGTATCAAGGTTCTGCCCACAGTTTACCACAGATAAATTAAGATAAGATAAGATAAGATAACCTTTATTTGTCCCACACTGGGGAAATTTGCCGTCTAGAGCAGCAAAATTGGGGGGGAGGGAAGAAAAAAAAAAGTGTTTCATTGCACAAAATAAATGTTTCACACACACACACACAATGCACAAAATATTGCCAACATGTTCCATCCTGGCCTGTCAATTAGTACACCGGATAGCTTTGGAGCAGGTTTGTCACTACGACCGATTCAAATGAAGCTTCCTTCCCTCTTCCGGTGCCATAAAAAAATGATTGACATAATTAATTTTCTGTCAAAAACTAATACACTTAATCATCTCTTGTCCCAAAATATGACAAAAATGTTAGTCACATTCACACTGCACAACGTGCTTGCTCTCTCTCTCTCTCTCTCTCTCTCTCTCTCTGTCCTTCCATTGAACTGAAGTGCAGTACACCGGACGGGGGCTCTCACGATATTTGCTATGGGGCTCCAAATGACTAGCTACAGCCCTGGACGGAGCCAGCCAAAATGTGATCACTCTCGGCTTTTCCATTAATGATGTTAAGGCAGCTCGAAGCTGCAAGAATTCACATGAGTTGCGCGACACATTGGCCATTACACTTCCTATGTACGTTGGGGTAATATTCTCACTTATCATTGGGGGGTAGTACTCCCCACTCGGTTGAGGGTTTTGGTGAGATGGCGAGTGGACAGCACGAACGCTGGACAACACTGCCGAACACTTCACAACTATCTAACATCTATTTTTTTTTTGTTGCTCTTTTTCGATCTGTCAGAGACACGCTTATTGTATGTCCAGTACATTTCGGTGGAATTACTGAATTATCAAGTCACACATGAGCTGTTATGAACATTCCTACAAAGTCATTTTCAAATGTTTGGATCTGAAATGATGGCGTACTGTATCACGTCAGAAAGCTCCATTAGTGATGATTAGTTGGATCTCATATGAATATATATTCTGTCATTTTAGCAATGCACACAGATTTAACATCATCCCCTGTTAGGTCTTGCAATCCGACACTTCAGAAGGATGATAATGATTGTAATACCGTATTCAACAGAATAGGGAGTGAAATGATATAGAAAGAAATGAAAATAAGAGCGATACAACACAAAGTATATCCTTTTGTATAATATTTCCAATTTACACCTCAATAGACATAGAGCTGAATTATTTTTGTCTTTTTTATTCAGCCCAAAGAACCTGCACCACTGCATAAAACTAAAAAGAAAAAGAAAAACTGGTGCATGCGTTTTCTTAAATGTCATATATTTTTAGCTTACAGCATATTTCGAGTTTTGTAATGTTGACACTATATTTAGGATACCTTGTGATAGTGCCTCTAGTTTAAGTAAACTTCTTTGAGGGGCTTTATGGCGAGATTTCAGTGTGGCTCGTTAGACGGCAATAGAAATATTTTCATAATTCCAGTTGTTTGGATTTCTGCGGCTGTAACTAATTATAGTCAACACAACATGTACAATTATTTGATACAAACAACTCGAAATGACACCAAAAAACACTCAGCCAGTTGTGTTGTTGCATTGTGATAAAAAGTTGAAATATGTGAAGAAAGCGTTGAAAGATCACATCATTTTACTTGTGCTTGTTATTGATGATTTTGGCTGAAACATTAAAAAAAAAAAGAAACAAAATGCAGCTGAAAATTTGTACTGCAAAGAGAGAAAGAGTGAGAGATGCTGTTGGCACAGCTGGAGCTCACAGCATGCGCTTGTCGCTACTGTTTACTGCACCATTATCATCCGGAGTGGACGGACGACGACATCATTGTTATTTTTTTTCTTGGTTTGGAGGCTTTTAACAATTACTAGCTTTTGTCACAAATTTCACATGCAGTTCATGTTGCCAAAGCCTGCCATTTGTACCTTTGCAGCAGCCAGGATTATGTCCACAGCACATTGATAATCCAGTAGCACTCTTCTTAAATTGGCAGAGGCTATGTTGGGCACAACAGAAATAGGAAAAAACAATTTCAAAGAGTATCATCACCTCTTCACTTTTTTTTTCTTTTCCCTCTCCATCATCTTTCTCCTGTTTTGCTCATCAGAGGGAATTTCTTTCAACTAGCTGAGGAGGGTTAGGACAACTGTGGAGTTGGGTATAATTATCAGTGGTTCGTCTTTAATCTCCCACTCCCTCCCCCGACTCACCAGTGAACATTATCTGACATCAAACATAGACACTTCCATGACTGAGACAGGCCAATTTAGCCTGCAAACGCCAGTCAGAAAACCAGCTGTCACACACAACTAAAGATGGACACATGAAGGGAACAGAATGACAGAGCAAAGAATACTCGATGCAATAAATGTCTCATTATTATTATTTTTTTATTCTTCTTTATTCCTTGGCGCATATTTAATAAATCTGAGAAAGCAGCGGCGTAATTTGGTTAAACAAAGCTTTGGGTGATTTATGTCAAGATGTTGCCAGAGACAAAAGACTGGAAAAGACATTTTTTTATGGTACCAGAGCTTCGATTAACCCGAATTACCTGCTCGGGATATCATTTAAATGACTGCTGAATTAATACCCCACCCCCCTTTTTTAATCTCTTGGAATATATGAAATGTTAAAATACATCAAATGGAATTAAATTAAAGGAGCTGACAGGAACAGCATTTTAGTTGTTGCAAGCTGAGACTTTTTACCTGTCAGAATTTCAGTTATGTATTTTGGTCGCTACAGCTAGGGTGTGGTTGTTGTCATCAGCTCACAAAATGTAAAAATAATAATAATTTACTGTTTGTAAAAGTGTAATGTCTATAATTAAATGCTTTACTACACTCTACATGAGAAGATAGAACGAAAGTAAAAATGTCACATTGTCTGGAGCAAGAACACATGAAATAGGTGTTGGCCCCTGTAAGTCAATAACTATTATTATTATTATTATTATTATTATTCATTCATCCATTTTCTTATCCTCTCAAGGGCCGCAGGCGTGCTAGAGCTTATCCCAGCTGTCTTTGGCAGTAGGCGGGGGACACCCATTTGTGCTCATAATCACACGTAGGGGCAATTTAGAGTCTTCATTAACCTGCCACGCATGTTTTTGGAATGCGGGAGGAAGCCGGAGTACCCGGGAAAACCCACGCAGACACGGAGAGAACATGCAAACTCCACACAGAAAGGCCGGAGCATCGAACCCCGCACCTCTGCACTGTGAGGCCGACGTGCTAACCAGTTGACCCACCCTAGTATTATTATTATTATTATTATTACTATTATTATTATTATTATCCTTATAATGACTATCCTTATGATTATTATTATGATGATGGTGATGATGATTATTATCATTATTGTTATTATCCTTAATGAGTACCCTTATTATTATTGTTATTATTATTATTATTATTATTATTATTGAAGAAGTAGTAATTTCTAAATATTTTAGTGACTGTCATAAATTGAATATTGAATTACTAAACTCAGGCTCAAAGGGCTGCGATTGACAAACACATGGTTAATGCAGAGTCAAGGTCATGAATATAGTCCATGTTCAACAATATGAGTTTTTTGGCTGTTCAGTATAATCAATTAAGTCTTGAGGAAAATCCCTATTTTAGCAATGCTAATGTAAACCCCCTGCAAAATTTGGTTGACTGCTGAACTCTACGTCATAAGCTTTTCATTGTGTTTGAAAGTAAAAGAATTGTGATATATGGTAAAGTGTTTTAGAGGTGAAAGACCCTACATAAAAATGTAACTAACCAAATTCAAAAATGAGACCTTTAAAATAGGTTGGGTGTTGTGCTTTATTCATTCAGAACGCTCTTCATTTTGTCATGGAGACTGTAGACTTCCGTTCAGTTTTATGCAGGAAGTTATTTGTGTTACAGGAAACAAATTAATGAATGAATAAGAAGAACGCTTTAAAAAGAACACAAAAACAGAGGGAAAAAAGTAGCAACTGAAAGGGGGCAGAGATTGTTTTCAACCTCTGTGGCAGTGGTGAGAACTCTGCCAGCGTGAACCACATCAGTTTGAGGAGGTCAAGTCAGTGCCTGGCAGCCTGTGTCTGGCCTTATTTCACAGCAAGAAAAGTGTCAGTGCCTGGCCGAGCCTGGCCGAGCCCAGAGGCCTGCAGCTCACATTCAGCAGTGTGACCCAGACTTGCCTGCACTTCAACTGCCTACTCGCTGGGGGCGAGTCAAGCAGCCGCTGGGGCGTGGGGCCTCCAGCTCCAAAGCTGCACCCTTCAAATCCCTGGGAAGTGTGGGAGGTAACCCTGACTGGCTCGAACTGTCAAGTAGCCAGCCAGAGGAGAGGAAGGAGGGGTGGCAGAGGCCAGGAGACGAGTCGAGGAGAAAAGAGAGGAGGAAGATGACAAGGAGGTTAGGTGTGAGCTATCTGGGGAGATGCTTGTCCAGCGATTTATTGCGGGCAGCTGAATGGGAGCTCACTGAATGTTACCATTATCTTACCAAGACCTTCTGCACAATTATGGGCTTTCAACTTGGTGGGAATACTTTTCTTTGAGTAGGACTGAACTATAGTGTGCGTCCATGAGGTATGCTTGGATGGGTTTTGTGTGGAAGAACTTGTACAGAACTCTTACATGATCAAGCACCTTTGGGATAAACAACAACATGGATGTGCCTGGAGGCCCTCTCTCAGGTCAAACGTCAGTGTCCTATGACTTCATAAATGTTATTCTAGATCAGTGGTGTCAAACTCATTTCACATTGTGGGCCACATACGGACTCGGTAGATGTCAAGTGGGCCGGACCATTAACATGATACCATACTGTGCTATGAATCACCAAAATATCATCTCTTTCCTTTGTTTTGGTCTTAAGAAGCAGTGATTGGCGCTTTCATATCATTTGCTACGTTGGGTCTACCTCAGTGACAGACTGAGACTGCTGCTTTCTTCCCCGATCAAAACAATGTTGTCTTCGACTGTGATCAAAACAGTGTCCCCCCTCGCGGATAATTCACGAATTGCATTTTATTTAAAATATTCATTCCGTGTGTTAGACCGTAAAGAAAATGTGGTTAAATTATATATTTAGCTATTTGAATAATTTGAATAGATGCAAGCAGTTTATATTTGATATTTTATTGATATTATACTTAGAACAAATTTGTTGGAAATATCAAAGTATCTGGGCTCCATTAGTTGTCCTGTCTTCAGCCTGTTAAAAGGCCAGGTTTATGTGAGCTTCACTAGGAAGACAGTAGGGCATGGAGCAACACCTTTTTTTGACTTAAATGTAGCGGCAACTTAGTTTCCTTTCGTCGCTACGTCAGCAGGGCATGTAGGTTTCTGACTCGTGTTTTAGTTGTCGTCGTCGTCGTTGAAAGGAAAGGCCCGTCGAAGAAAAGCACGAGTCAGAAACCTACATGCCCTGCTGACGTAGCGACGAAAGGAAACTAAGTTGCCGCTACACCGTGTCTTTAATGCATTTTTTTTTCACTTTTAAATTATCCTGTGGGCCGGATCGAACCTCCTTGGGGGCCGGTTCCGGCCCGCGGGCCGTATGTTTGACACCCCTGTTCTAGCTGAAAGGAGAAATATTCTCACAGACGCACCTGAACAGAAAGTCTCGAACAGAAGAGTGGTAGCTGTTATCACTCAAAAGGAGGACCCGAGTAACTTAATCTTGAGGCGGAATACTTTTGTCTTCATTGTGTCGTAGCGCACACTCACATATGTGCACGCTCAGTTATGGAGCCCAATAAAGGGACATTGCAATCATTTTGCCTGTTGTTCAAAACACCTATGCCGTGAACTAACAGTATTATTTGTATAACTGTAGCCGTCATTGTCAACAGTACCCACAGTATCAATGACATCTCCAACGCACTTCAAAACAAAAACAGAAAGTCCCACAGATCCACAACAATTTTTTTTTAATGTTACGTGTTCCCAGACGGGTGTTGGTATTACCCCAACGTTTGCTTATTTTCACCCAATTTAAAAGATTGTCGCTCTTTGAAATATTTCCTTCTCTCTGGAGCAAATACAAATTGTGACACGCTTAATCAAAGCAGACTAATACATAATATTTGTAAAACGATAATAATGTTAAAATTATGTTGATGCTTAACATATGTGGGAAGTTTCACCAACAGAAAGTACCGTTTTAATTCAGCATTACTATTTGGGTGTTTGTCTGTGATATTTGTATGCAGAAAGATGTGTGAGTGCACACGGTGTGTACATCCCCATGCCAGAAGTGTCACACACACTTGTACATCTCTATTAGTAAGATGGTGTCACTGAGTTCCTGCCCAGTGATGGCAGCCCATTATTGAGCCTTTGAGAGGCAAAGCGGCTGATAAATTCCAATTCTTTGTGTAATTGTCTCGTGGAACTGAATACAAATCCCTGCTGCTTACGATTCATCATGTTTATTTATTTTTTTATTTCCTTTCCACAACATCTTTTATTAGTTTTGCACTCAGTGGCAAGATTTAATTTCTGCAGGAGGGGACAGTGTCAGCTTGATGATCATTATTGAGAATGTGATATTACATGAGACGAAATAAAATCGATAGTGCATTAAAGAGACAGATTAGGAGGGGCGGAAGGTTCATTTACAAGTGTAAAGACATCAGCAGCTAATGCTCTGCATCTCCATATAACAATATAATATTGCCCCCGCTTTGCACAAGAGTGCTTCAGGAGGGTGTTAAGAAAAAGTGCATGTAGCCAAAGGAATATGTGACCATGAATGGGTTGCATTGAACAGCAGGACTCTAAGGCAGGAGTTATGAAACGTAAAACCTACAGGCTAAATTCGGGATTACACCTGAGTAAGCAAAGAAAAAAATAAATTAATTAAAAAATAATATAGGGACCCTGCCGTTATGTGTTGTCTCAAGTGCTGCCTGTGTTGCTCTGACTGTGTATAGGCTGAATCCTTACAGAACACTGCAGCTTGAGTTCCAACCAGAAGAAAACAGAGCATATTCCTCCAATTCAAGTGATCAATAAGGTTCTGAATAAATTAAACAAATACAACTGGAATATAAACCTTGTAGGTATTTATGAAAAAATATGAAGCTTCAAATTTCACTTTTTACTTCATGAACCAGAATTGCAGATTGCACCCCAAACTGTTTTCCAGCCATTCGCAGGGCACGCATTGAAACGAACAACCCCACTTTCCCACATCCACACTGTCACTGAGGGGGAACAGCGATGCCACCCTGCCGGCACACAAGTCAAGCAAGTGTACCACAACACCAACAGCTTGATAGCTGTATGCCAAACTAAATGCTACATGTTTAGGGGACTTTGGGGGTCACAATAGAGGAAAAGAATGACAAAACAAAACAAGGAAACAAACCGCCAGTGGGAACAACATAAACAATGACCAAAAAAAACAACAACAAAAAAAACATCTAAGATCTTAGAATTTCATTCCCCTCAACTTGTCACATTGCGAGTGATGCATTGTAGATTTGATTGAAATAGTCAATCAAAAAAAACCCCCCCAAAAAAACAAAACAAACAAACAAACGAACAATAAACTCATACATGATGCTCCTGGATCCGGAAAACTCTAACAAGTGCTAGAGTATTATAGTAGGGGCTTTAAAGCTTGGTTTGAAAAAATAAATAAAAAGTGTTATCTTAGTTAGCTTGTTTTTACACATGTAAAACCTTAAAGTTTGTTAAAATATTGCCTGTAAAATTCGTCAAGTTTTGAGGCTGAAACTGATTTATGAAAAATGTTTTTTCACCTCCTTGGAGCCAATTGTATTTGACTTTAAAGGTTTCAATGTAATTAATAAACTGCTGCGCAATATCCTACATTTCTGATCATGATGATGTTTCAATATATCCATCCAACATGTTGAGCTATGTATCACATATCGCCTTGGATTAATTTGGTCACTGATTCTACTGTATATGTAACCGTTGCATGCACAAAAACAGAAATTGTTTGCGTTGTAAATCACTCTATGAATAAATGACAAAGAAAACCATCCACTTTTGTTGCCTCAAGCCACCAATGTTGATGCTTGAAAATAATTTTGATTTATGATAATGGACAGTCAAGTATATGAACATCCCCACAAAATGAGTTACTAACAGCGGAGACGAAATGGCGGAAGATGAAATTAGCTCTAATGATAATAATGGCTTGTCTATTTGGAGTTGACATGTTGAGTCACTCTGTGACCTGTCAAGTTGCATCCGTTTTCATCAGTGCAAGAAACGTGATCTAGACTTCATCCCCTTTTCATTTCTCATTGCCCCCCAGTTATTTACAGTACATCTCATGTCTGATTCTGACAATATCTTAATCGCATCCAGGGTGCATTGCCTCAGCACAAAACTACAGTGAAATGAAGGCAGTAGTTTGATTGTGTCAGAAGGTACATAAAGGAAGAGAGGTCCAGTACAGGTGGGTGCCCGAGTCCCTAACATCTGACTTATGAACATTCGTATATACGAGCAAATACTGAGTGACGTCTATAAATATCATGAATGTGAGTAAAATTATGAGAAGGGGGGTGTTTTGTGCGTTATTCACTTGAGCAAAAACCGTGATATGTGGGTGGCAGGTATGGTTTGTTTTCTACAAATTTACACAGTGGGACCTCGAGTTACGTACCATTTTCTACATGCGAAGTCTTGGCATGGGCGAGCGGATGGATCTTTGTTGTAATTCTTCTCATGCTGCGTAACCATCATTGGCAACATGCATAAAGCATTGCTTTGATCTGAAAACTATCCCTTTGCGCCCGAAGGCGAAATATGTTGCATAAGTCAGCGGAAGTTCCAATTCCACATGTATGATCATCATCCATCCATCCATCCAATCATTATCCAATCACACTGATGGACTATTTATTACATTCAATTGACCTACCATGCACGTTTTTGGAATGTGACAGGTACCCAGAGAAAAACCCACATGAGCACAAAGAGAACATGCTAAGTTAGCATGTTCTCTGTCTTCTGCCACCTTCGTGTTAACAATATTATTGCTAACTCCATGCAGGAAGGTGGCGGATTCAAAACCTGGAATCTCTATACTGTGAGGCGGTTGTGCTAACCAGTCGGCACCATGCCACCCCATTAAGATAAGATAATCATACAAAAAAATATGCTTTTGTCTCACAATGGAGACATTTGCAATTTACGGCAGCATAATTTTGAAAGGAAGAAAGTAGAAAAACAAAAAGTATTTGCATGCACAAAAATAGAGTGAAATATAAAATAATCACAATCATTCAGTCACAAATCACTCTTGTGTTTGTGGCGTCCGAAAATCATCTAATTTCCATCAAAGAAAAATATCAGGATGTCCGTAGTTCTCCAGACAGAATTGAATTCCAAAACCGTAGACCCAGATGAGAATTGACAAAATGTTTATTGTCACAAAAACGCAAGACCGACAAAGTACAAAAAAGACGCTGGTGACAACACACCAGGCCAAAATGAGACAAAACAAAAATGCTTGCAAAAGGCAAGGCCAACTATAAATGAAAATGGATCACAAAACGACAAGAAAGTCCAAAACGCGTATAATACAAACAGAGAATATCGCTCGAAGCAAAAACACTACTTACATGAGCAAAAAGCAAAAACGTGACGAGAGACTATGAGGTAGGAACAAGATGTGTCTAGAAAATACAATCACTTGGTACAAGTCATGCGCAAGGCTGAATAACCCAACATCGAGCTGTTCGTGTGCAGTGCTTCAGCAGTCAGCTGATTCCAGTGCGTGACAGGTACTCCACTGAAGAGGGCATCCTCTACACCAGCCGGAACTGAAACATAAACAACACGGAAACATGACCAAAAAAATCTTGTTGTTATGCCATGTAATAAAATGAGGCAACATCTCTAACACAAGTACTGTAATTAGATAAATGACTTGAGCTAGGTTATTGTGTCACTGTGACATTTCTCCGAGCACTGCATTTTTGCATCAATATGCACCCTTGCACACATATCAGTTGACAACAGTTAAGAATATGAAGTTAAACGTGGAAAGATACCAACACGTTGTTCAGGTTCGGTGGCGGTCATTTGTGGGCGGTGTGTAAGAATAGGGATTGTTTTGGAAAGGACAAACCTAATTCTGCAATGCCCGTAAAACAAACACACTCCATGTTCTAAAACTACAGAATTATTAATAGATCAAAATATACGGAACCCACAAATCCACTATTTATCCAATTAAACACGATGACATTTTATGACCTGGTTGACTTTAAAATCGCCCAATTAATGTATGAAGCACACAAAAATCTGCTCTGCCAAAACATTCTTGAAATTTTTCGAAATTCGAGAAAGCTGCTATGATTTAAGAGGTACCAACCTATACAAAAAATCCAAAACAAGAACAAACATCAAGCAAAGAAGAATATCTGTCATGGTTGTTAATCTGTGGAATAATTTCGAAATTGACCTAAAAATGAGTAAATCGCTTCCTGAGTTCAAAAACAAATTCAAGAAAATAGTACAAACAACCTACATCAATCAAAGTTAAGGTGATAAATTCTAAACATTAAATATAATAATAAATCAGAATTAAGTCGATAAATAGAGAAAGGTACTTCAATATCCATTATGAATACAAGAAATTTGACATAAGAGTGCCAGGGTGTGTATGTATAAAATCCGGATACAAACCAAAAGTAGTAAAAATATCACGGTTAAGGGTAAAAGCATGAGCCTGTATGGAGACTTCTTCCTTCTTTCTTTTCTGATTGATATAAAAATGATCTATATTTATATAAATACATAACTTGGGGTAGGACTAGATAAGTTTTTTACTTCCTCCTACTCCTTTGAACATAATACAGTAATTGTGTTGTATGATGACTGATTTCTCTTTCCTTTTACAATTTTACTTACCTTACTTTCTGTCAATTTGTTACTGTATATGTTTTTATGTTCAATAAACAAATCAAACAAACAAACAAACAAAAAAGTTTTCAATTCTGTAAATTACTATTACTTCATTGTTGAATGAAATATCCTGAAAAAAGAGGTGCTAAGTTTGCAGTGACTCGGCCAAACAAGTCTGTGTACAGCAAAGAGAGGGTCAATTATACATGAATTAATCAAATAATGACACTGTTTAGAATGGTATTGAAATCCACTTAGTTCTCTCCACAATAGGCAAACATCAAAATAAAGTGACGTGTGAGACAGATATCAAACAAGCTTATTGAACGAGTAAGTATCGGTGAGTGCCAACGGGCTTCCTGTCAAATGTGATTTATTCTGGATGGAGGGAACAGCACTAAAACCCATCAAGCTATCACTGTTAACATGCCTGATGGTGAAACGACATCATATTCCTTCCTCTGACCACTTTCACAATTATCATTAAGTTGACATTCAAGCTACAGTTCACGTGAGATCAGTTGTGTCAATTCATTATTCATCATTTCCCTTGATATTTATATCTCCTGAGTAATGTTTTGTGATTTGGATCAAAACTGCATCTAACAAAGGCATGATGAACTTCTGGCAATAATTTTGGAGATTTGAGTCGGAGTGGAGATAATAATTCAGTAGATAATATATGAATTTGGACCCCTTTGTCATTGGCATACCAGGCTGTAAATATTGGTGTACTTTGCTCCAGTTGGCACCTGATTTACGGTACCCCATGGCAGAACCTTGAGTGCATGCAGTGCGAGTTGGTATTTAGCAGAGCCTTCGGTGCATTTACAACAGCAGCAGGTGTCGGCGCTCACGTCTGATCACTCTAAATCAGACAACCGCGGATGAGAAGTGAAGGGAGGGATGGCGTAAGAGGGGAGAGAATCATCTGGAGGGAATCCAGAAGAGATGAGCTGACTGACAATCGTGTGGCATGACTTGTACACAAAAGTTGTAGGGACTGAAAAGACACAGCTGCGAAACAGCTTGAACACACTTATCATATACCGTTAGTCCTTTGTCATCACCTTCTCGTGTAAGTTACTGGGGAAATCTGTTTCACAGCCGCAGCCAGTCTCTCACATCAATTACTTTAAATAATAGAAAATAGAGCCAACATAATAAAAAATCAGTATGTGAGCCCCCTGGTGTCCCCGGAGACACTAGCTCTCAGATCTACTTTGTCAGTTCTGGGTTTGAGAAGCCACTGGGCCTGTGGAGGTCACAGAGCTCAGGCCTCATCAGCGGGGCTAATTTGATTGTGGCAGAACAATGTAGTTGAGCCCTATCCGGGCTGACTGACGAGTTGCATACTAATGCTTCTGGAGACACGCGCAGCTCGAAGCATAAAATAAGGGAGAAAGGGGTGTTCTGGCCTCTGCTTTACGCATAAAATCAGCTCGCTTCTGTATTCTGTTTTCAGAAAGTCCTGCAATGGATTTAGTCAGTTTTGCTCCACTAGGCTGTAACGACTTGGCTAAGAAACTGGATGGTGGACCAGATAATATGGAAAACAGCATTGGTGTAACTTGCATTGGTGTTTAACTCAGATTTATGCATCGCTGAGATGATTCACACAGGGTTGCTTCTCAGTTTCCTCTCAGTACCTGACAAAGTCAACACAAAGTAATTCATAATGCGTCACTCTCAAGATCAGCAGCTAAAGTGGAATAATAAAGGTACACAGTTAACTTGTAGGGGGAAGTGTCACGTTAATAGTTGTCAGGATAAAATATCAAAGTTAGTTTGCAACCACGTTCAGCGTCTGCTTGACGCATCATTGGGGTTGACTAATAATGAACACAACAGCACATCATGATTGCACATTGCTGGCTGAGAAGTGTGCATACTAATGGTTCGTGTAGCTTAGCATAACCCCCACAGTCCCACAGCGAGGCATACTAATGTTGCAGAGGCCAAATCTAGCCCTGCTGCACCAAAGAGCATACTAATTGCCAGGGCTGCCCTTTTTCTGTGACCTTGACAGGTCACTTAGCAGTGTGATCAGTCCCTGACTCTTAATAAAGACAATTTAACAGGATGAGACATGAGGGCACGGAGCTTTCTCCTGCTTCTCACTCACTTTTAGGAGAAGAGAATACAGTAGTAGCGGCCTGCAGAGTATGCTTTACTGGTACAATTAAATCTAGACACAAAAATTACGCATACAGAGATAATGATTACAGTATTCATGTACATATATATATGCAGTCATACCTCACTTTTCCACCATAATCCGTTCCAGAAGGCTGTTCGAAAACCGAAACCACGCTTTAAAAAAAAAAAAAATCTTTATTGAACACGTCTGTTCACAATGGAACGCGACACAAGGAAGCATCACTTCCTCGTCTACCCGAGGAAGCGCCACTTCCTCGTGTAAGGAAGGCGAGAGGAGTCAAATGGTGCATTCAAGTGCGCTCAGTTTGTTCGAGAACCGAAATTCAGTCGTCATCCGAGGCATAAAAAACTCGAAAGTTTTGGTCGAAAACCGATTTGGTCGAGAACAGTTATTGCTATATATATATATATATATATATATATATATATATATATATATATATATATATATATATATATATATATGTATATATAGTCAAACCTTGCCTACGATGGCGCTGAACACAGGTTGGTATAGCAGGCGGGAAAACGTTGGATAATTACCTCGTGTTTGGAGCTCCCCAGGAGTCGGTGCGTTACAGGCAGTGTTAAAGAGAACAGTAGGAAGGATAACTTAACGACACTTTTTATGCTGGCATGTCCTCAATGATATCCTGCTTTTTCTGTTTACCCTCCATCATTTACCTTTAGATTCTTCTAGCAAATAAAATACAGCTTAAAAAATAGCAGCTTTTTAGTTAGCTTGTGTGTATCTGTGTTGTATGCATACATTTCGTGGTAAGTATGGTGAAAGAAGCAGGATAAGGTGAAGAACAAATACTGTATTCATTGTTTGGCTGTGTTCATGCAAATCAAGGAACAAAATGTGTGACAAAATTCCTCAGCAAAACAAACAAAAGAAAGCACTAGACCACCCTGCTCTTGACCTATAACAGTAGATTAGTGCAAAAGGGCTGAACTGAGCCAACAGTAACATCCGGTTGCCCATCCGTCCAGGTCTATTACCAGGGAAGAGCATCCATGGTGGATTAGCTGGTAACCTCAGTCAATCCCCATGCAGAACAACAAGGACCCACATCACCACCACCCCCTTAGACCCCCATCCCTCTTTACACCAATCTCTCTGTGCCAGTGCCAGAGCCAGGCTTTTCTGACTGGGCTGCAAGCTTGGCCAGAGCCCTCAAGTCTCAGGAGCCTTCACCACGCTCCGCTTTAGCCTCAGCTGTTGGAGATGTTGTCCCTAATTAACAGGGGATTAAGACATCATCTCGGCTTGTAATACAGCCTGGTTGGGAATTCCAATATGGGACACTGAGGGCAGAATAAAAAGGGGGGGCGGGGGACTGGATTGGACTGGGTAGGAAGATTGGGAGGGAGAAAACTAGTGCCGTTTAGCAGCTCAGTAAATTACTCTTGACCCGAAGGGCTGAGGGGAGTCTATCGGCATGGCAAACCTGCTGCCAATTACAGCTCAGCCCTGCCAAAAGTATTATTGGATGGAGGGCAGGGGCAAGTTGGAGGGTGAACTCATTTGTCTGTGTGTGTGTGTGTGTGTGTGTGTGTGTGTGTGTGTGTGTGTGTGTGTGTGTGTGTGTGTGTGTGTGTGTGTGTGTGTGTGTGTGTGTGTGTGTGTGTGTGTGTGAGTGTGGTGTGTGTGTGTGTGTGTGTGTGTGTGTGTGTTGGTGTGTGTGTGTGTGGGTGCAAACATGGAAGTGAGGCTAATTTTAATGACCTTGCGCCATGTTATTTTGTGTCAGCACATGTTTGCACATTTGTTATTAAACCATTAAAATTATTCTTTGGAGCCTAAATTCTAAATGTAAGATTTTCCCCTGAAGAGTCACTCATGCCTCTTTGTCTGCTAATGCTTTGCATAAATTGACGACTGCTCATTGACTGTACTGAAAGTGACCAGAATCAGTAACAACACACATGTGCCACCCACACACACACACACACACACACACACACACACACACACATATACACACACACACAGAGTGTTTGATGGCAGGTTGTACTGTAGTTAGATAAACCAGTCTTCTAAGGACAGCAACGGGTAATAATCAAGAGTGCATGTTGTGTCTCTGCAAGCAAACGTGCAACAGTCAAAAACTGAGATGTCAAAATAAAAACTCTTGCAAACAAGATTTGAAAACAAGTGGAAAAGCCAGTGTTTCTGTGTTTGTGTGCCCGTGTTTGTGAGGGAGGAATAGTTGGCTCAACTGAAGACCAATCTGCCCTTTGCCTCTGGTCAGATGGGAAAGGCTCCGCAAGCCTGTGACCCTGAACAGGGTTGGGCTGGGTTTGGTAATGCTTCACTTTGCATTCACTTGGCATTTTTGTATACAACTAAAAGTTACCCAGTAAAGAGATTCTGCATGAAATAGTGTTTGTTTAAAATCAAATCATTGTAAACAATGATGCTATCTGCTGTGTTTCTTCCATTCATCCTTTTTCTAATCCGTTTATCCTTATGAGGATCGGGGGCGTGCAGGAACCTATCCCAGCTGTCACCGGGCAGTTGGCGGGATACTGGCCATCATGTCACCTCTGAATTTCATCATTATGTTTAATTTAATATGGTGGAACTTAATCTTAACTTTCTAAAATGTTACCATGATGCGTAACCGCGATCACACACAGGGTTATACAGAGATTTTGAATGACTAAACTGTTATGAAAAAATGGTGTTCCTGTCCACGCTCATTTTGACAGAGGTTTATTTGAAAAATGGTCCAGAACGTAACTCTTAAAATCATTTTTGGTCTGCTGTTTTAACACACACCAGTGTTCGGGTGTGAGCATTCATACTTAATCAAGCAAACTCTTGTATGAGAGCAATCGGACTGTTTTTACAGAACCAAAAGTGTCAAGTATAAACATGGGCTGAATTCTGCTATTCAGAGGTGATTGTCCGTTACATTGAAGCCCGCTTTTTCTATGACCTAAAAGCACCCAATACAATACAAATGTATTATTTTGTACTTTTGTCATAGCCTAAAAATGCCCAGTACCGTAAAAGTTATTATAAAAAAATATTTAAAAAAGTAAATAAGCTTTAAGATCCAAATTTACCTTGTTGGTGTTCAGGAGGGAGGGATTAATGTGTGCATCGGGACTCATTCATGAGCCACAATGTTTATGATTCCTTTTCTCACCTCCGTTAAGATTAGATGCCATACATAAGGGCTTTAGGAAAAAAAAAAAGATAAATAAAATAAAAACTGTCTACTGCACCAAAAACAGCATGGCTGCAAGACATTTGTGACTCAAGTGAAAATAGCACCTATAAATATAAATAAGTCGACACCAGAGTTGGGCATTCCGTCAATACTGATGGAAGGTACATCATCCCGTTTGCTAAAGCAGGATGAGGAAATGATGTACGAAGCACTGATGGAAGTGGATTTTCGTCCATCTGTGTACTCGCCACTAACCGGGACAAGTGGCGACCGACCTCTCAGTCCGGACGCCCATTTCGCTGATGACTGGGAACACACCCCACCTGTCTCGCGTGTATTTGTGGCGGTCCTGAATACGGTGGTTCTGTTATTGACTATACTGTATATGAAAATGCTTCCTGTACAGTAGGTGGCGGTATGGACCAAATAGCTATAATACCCAAATAAATTAAGAGGAGAAGGAGAAAGATTTATAGAATTCAAACCTCTGTGGGCACTGCTAGAAAAGTGATTTTCTATCTTATGTTATGCACCTCACCCTCGACGGAGGCGTAACACCATACTTTGCTTTTGATGGAAATCGTCCCTGGTAACAGCGCTGCCATCATGGCTGCCATGTTGCCACCTGTTTTTGCCTGCTCTAGTCTACTGTAAATTTGTTTTTGAAAAAAAACATCAGCACCCATCTGAAAGCACGTGGCCAGACCTTGTCTGTTGATGGTACTACAGCGCTGTTTAACTGACGAGATTTTGGAAGGACTAGATATTATTTTTGTCTGGTGAATCCGTGGTCCTTTGGCTCCATTATGGAAGATATGCAGTAAAGAGAGGGGTTTGTGCAGTATTGCGGGGCCCCTGGGCTGAGTTTGGACGAGAACCATGTCTTGTCTAACAGACTTCATCAACACATTTAGGTTTTTGATGCAAAGCTGGGTTTGAACACTCAACCAAAGTTTTTTTTTTTTTTTTAGGAGGGGACCGGTGCTACCCAAACTGTGTTTTGTTGTTAAGTAAACAAAAAAAAAAGCTGAGAGACTAGTATCCCAGGTATGTAGCTTAAATACAGTCAAACCTCGGTTTTCGTCCTTAATCCGTTCCATAAGGCTGTTTGAAAACCGAAATAGTTCGAAAACCGAAACCACGCTCTTATTAAAATACAAATGTTTACTGAACACGTCTGCTCACAATGGAAAGCAACATGAGGAAGCGTCACTTCCTCGTCTACCCGAGGAAGCGTCACTTCCTCGTGTAAGGAAGGTGAGAGGAGTGAATTGGTGCATTCAAGTGTGCTCAGTTTGTTCGAGAAGCGAAATTTGTTCGTCATCCGAGGCATAAAGAACTCTAAATTTTGGGTCAAGAACCGAGACGTTCGAAAACCGAGGTTTGACTGTGTGTATATGTTTTGTGGAGAACCAGAAACACCGCTGGCCAATTGCCACTCCAATCATTTCTATGATTTTACAATAATTGTCAAGTTAAGAAATGCCCCCCTTAGGCAGGTACTTCATGCATTTTGTTAGTTTTTGTGCAACACCTTCATGCTGGTGCTGGAAGTTTGTAAATGGCGGTGGCCAACCTGTCACTTTTTCTGTCGCTGATGTAAACTGATGCAATCTTTACTCAAGTCAAAGCAAGAGAAAAAGAAAAACAAGGAGGATGAGTGTCCACTATGAATAGCAACACACACACTGTTTGGTGGCAGGTTGCACGATGGTTTCATAAACCAGACCTAATAATTGATGACACCGCTGGAAAACGTTCAAGTGGATATGTTTGTGAGTGCCTTTGAAAGGATAGAAACCAGAGAAAAAGTGAGATAGCTACACTATATGAGAATGAGAACATGTGTGTAAACTCTGAGTGAACGAAATTGG
Organism: Hippocampus abdominalis; assembly: GCA_018466805.1. Classification (NCBI taxonomy): domain Eukaryota; kingdom Metazoa; phylum Chordata; class Actinopteri; order Syngnathiformes; family Syngnathidae; genus Hippocampus; species Hippocampus abdominalis. Next base: position 18,640,901 of record CM031702.1, read on the forward strand.
AGAAGACGGTTGTGCGCCCGCATGTGTGTGTGTGCGTGCATGTGTGCGCATGTGTGTGTGTGTGTGTGTGCGCCCGCATATACCGGTATGTGTGAGTTGTAGCTGTCGAAAATGATGGAGGACTTGACTAAGAACCCAATGTTCTTAAACACTGCTGATTAGCACATATAGGATAACAAATCAAGGCAGCAAGATATGCAAAAATACAGTTTTGTAATTTTACCAGTCCATACTGCCAAGCTCCTAGCTAAGAGGCTTTCTAGAAACAATAAATTATTTTGCACTACTGTGACGTTAACACAATTTTGAAAAAAAACAAATTTTTTTTTTTTTATTGATAACTGTCCGCAATGAGCTGCAAAAACACTGACAAGATGGTAATTTAAATAGTGTTTCTACTGCCTGTCCTCTTATGTATTATTCTCATTGTATATACAGTCAAACCTTGGTTTTCGTCCATAATCCATTCCAGAAGGCTGTTCGAAAACCGAAACCACGCTCTTTTTAAAATAAAAATGTTTACTGAACACGTCTGCTCACAAGAGAAAGCAACACGAGGAAGTGTCACTTCCTCGTCTCCCAGAGGAAGCATCACTTCCTCGTGTAAGGAAGGCGGGAGGAGTCAAATGGTGCATGTGAGTGCGCTCAGTTTGTTCGAGAACCGAAATTTGTTCGTCATCCGAGGCATAAAAAACTCGAAATATTTGGTCCAAAACCGAATTGGTCGAGAACCAAGACGTTCGAAAACCGAGGTTTGACTGTACTAGTGGCCAAAATGGCACAACTTTTATTGAGCGTAAAGGGCTCCAACAGGAGGTCCTATCCTGTCCTATGGTTTTGTTGGTCAGACACAGCGTTGTTTTGTTGTATCCGATGACACATTTGACACTTAAAAATGACATTAATGCCCTGCGATTGGCTGGCAACCAGTTCAGGGTGTCCCCCGCCTACTGCCTGAAGACAGCTGGGAGAGGCTCCAGCATGCCCCGCGACCCTTGTGAGGATCAAGCAGATTAGAAATTGAATGGATGCGTGGAAATGACACTAAAATCATCCAATTTGATGTTTTTTTCTGCATTATTTAATCCAGAATCATCAAAACGACAGGTTATTCAAATCCATTATAGAATGTTTTTTATTGTTTAAAATCATTAGCGCTTCATTTAAAAGATTATTAACTTTGCTCGTTGTTGTGTTTCAAGTGTTGATGCTGCTTGATATTATTCATAGTTCCTTGTTTTGTAAGCATTTCCATTATTTTATTATTGCTCTTGATCTTTGGTTTTGCGTTTTTGGATTTTTGACATTGCGTTTTTGTATTCTCTGTGTTTTCTTCTACCTTGCCTTTTGCAAGTGCTTTTTGTTTATGCATTGCTTTTCCTGACTCCTTGCGACTAGCGATATCTTGTTGCATTTTGTCGGTGCGCTTTTCTGTAAATAGATATTTTTGTTATTGCACTTTGAGCCTGGATTTCCGGAATCGAAAACATTATTTGATTCGGTTCATAACCTGACAAAATGTTTGGCTGAGCTTAAGGCACGGGGAGACAAGTGTATTTGATGAGCACAATTGTTTCAAAATGTAGTTCAATACACCTCGGGGGCTGCTTTCTAATTCTTGTCCAGCTAATACTTCATGCTTTGCATTTGGGTTCGCTCGTTTCTACAGTACAATTTACAGTATATCAACTTTTGTGGTGCATCACATTTTTATATTTCATAAATGTTGCTGAAAGAAATCTTCAGACTTGCTAGAATGGTAGAATGATGGTGATAGAAGTATAAATGTTCCACTTACCAAAGCTGCGTTGTCCTTTTAAAAGTGAATAAGTAGCTCCAACAAATGGAACCCATGTTAGTAAATGAGGCCTGGACTTTGTGTTTCTACTGCAAGTCAGACAAGGCCGTCAGAGAGGCCTGTCTCTAATTCTTCAACGAAACAAAAGGTATGTAAAACCAACTGGAAAAATGTGTACCAAAAAAAGATTTAAGATCGATGGACGGCCATACAGACAGGAAAAAAAAATCACATTGCTGAGACAGACTTACTTGAATAAGACACAGTGATCACATACTGTAGACCCTGTAACGGTAACCAGAGCAGCACGCAGGCCACCTGCTTGTGGTGGATTTAATGTGCATTCAAAGCAGTGTCTCATCATGCCATCCTGTCTGTTTGATACTGCCTAGCTTAACTTTTGTGTGAGTGTGTGTGTGTGTGTGTATGTGTGTTTCTTCTTTTGATTTTTCGCTCTCCCTCTCACTTGCTCTTTCTGTTTTTGCATGCTCTTCCCTTTTGATTGTCCCCTCTTTACCATCTCCCAGCACACAAAGACCGTTTTTTTTTTCCTTCATGTACGAGGCCCACAAACATTTCCATTTGCATGACAATCTCCACTTGTTTTTCTGCTTAGATGGAATTCACAGTATGGTGCCAGCATGACTGAGACATTGCTATGTATATCAGAGAGTTGAAGAGAGGGAGCGGGTGAGAGAGAAAGAGAGAGAGCATTTATGGTTGAGCGAGGAGGAGGGACAAAAATACACATTTTGATGTGCAAATGCTCCTATGAAGATAGTTGGCGCACGCACGTGCACACACACACACACACACACACACACACACACACACACACACACACACACACACACACACACACACACACACACACACATTTCCAGCTTCCCTTCACATGGCTTCCATAAACATGCAAGTTAGGCTCAATGAAGACTCTAAATTGCCATAGGTGTTAAATTGCTTATCATTGCTTTGTCTATATGTGCCCTTCTTATATATGTGCGCTACTAGTCTCACCCTGGTTGTATGGATATGTTGTGTGTTTCATGCTTATCCAATATGTGAATACAGTGGAACCTCCAAAGCTTGACACCTCCTGTATTTTTCCCGTTTCAAAACATTTTGTTCCATTATTAGCTCAAGAATCAAAACCATCTGTATCATAAACCTGATGTTTAACATATTAGCCATCTCAACTCTCATACAAATATCGTTCCAAAAAGACAAGTCACATTCGATACACAAAGCTCACAATCATACGTAAGCACAATTCAGAGTGTCCAACTAACCTACCATGCATGTTTTTAGACTGGAGTACCTGAAGGAAACCCCACGCAGCCACGGAAGGTTGGAGCATAGATTCGAACCCTCGACCTCTACACTGTGAGGCGGACATGCTAACCGAGCAACAACAGTGCTGACTACAAAACAAAGTTCCATCCATTAATTTTCTGAGTCGCTTATGGTCCTGAAGGTAGCAGGCGTGCTGGACATTATCCGAGCTGTCTTCGGGCAGTCGGCGGGGGACACCCTGAACTGTTTGCCAGCCAATCGCAGGGCACACAGAGACAAACAACCTCACACTTATAATCACACATATGGTCATTTTAGAGTGATCAATTAACCCACCATGCATGTTTTTGCATGCATGTGGGAGGAAACCAGAGTACCTGGAAAAAATACCCAAGCAGGCAAAGGTAGAACATGCAAACTCCACACAGGAATACCGGGGACCTCTACACTGGAAAGTCTATGTGCAAAGAATTTTATTCAATGACATTTTCTTTGTTGTACTTTTGAAGCCAGTGTGTCATTCCTTGATCAAGATCCCAAGTTTGCATGTTCTCCCCGGCTTGCGTGGGTTTTCTCCGGGTGCTCCGTACTATAGGCTCGTTGGGCACTACAATACTACTTTTTTATGTATTTTTTACTTTATATTATGAATATAGATCTCTGTCAGTTTTCACTTCGGAATACTGGGCTAACAAACATGGAGTACTCGTGAGAAGGTTACATATTTGTCAACGTCTTACTACATACTGCAAATGTCCTTGAGATCCTGACACTGAACCCTTAATTGCTCCAGGTCTCGTTGACGCTTTGTGTCGTTCAATATCATTTTGCGTTTGGGAATGCAATCGGGCTACTGGCAGGAAAGAAATGCAATGTAAACTGAATTGGAAAAATACTGCCGCTGTTCGCCATTCAGCATCTCACCCCACAAGAGTCACTTTCAAACATGATCTCGTTGATTATGGATGATGGGCTTTTCAGTACAGTACTTTTGCGTTGGTTTGTAGCAATAAATATCAATTTATTTAACAATATATTCTTTAAAAAAACACAAACATGAAAAAAATAATCATCCAGCCATCCATTTTCTGATCCGCTTCATCGTCGCAAGGGCATGCTGGAGCCTATCCAAGTCGTCTTTCTGGCAGTCGGCGGGGGACACCCTGAACCGGTTGCCAGCCAATCGCAGGGTACACAGAGACGAACATCTGCGCTCACACTCACACCTAGGGACAAGTTGGAGTGCTCCATCAACCTGACATGCGTGTTTTTGGAATGTGGGAGGAAACCGGAGTACCCGGAGAAAACCCACGCAGGCACGGAGAGAACCTGAAAACGCCACACAAGAAGGTCGAAGCGGGAATTGAAACTGGCACCACTGCAATGTGAGGTGGATGTGCTAACCAGTCGACCATGGCTCATTCATTCAAATCGTATCTGAAAAGTATTACGCAAACGCCCCTCATTTCTTAACAATGGTAAACGTTGCTTTCGACAGTACTTTGTTTTGTTCCTGATTGTGATCAAGACAAAACTGCCTGTCGTTATCCTTCAGTCTGTTTTGCACGCTGAGACTTGTTCTGGAAGTTCTCAGAAAGGCCAGAATATATTTAAAACAGATGAGTGAGGAGACAAGTTATCAATGTTGCCATTTATCTTTTGAGAACATACAATTTTACTTGAAAATTCAGTCATATTAACTTGACCACACATGGGTTCCAGTATTGCTTTGTTTCCTTTTTTTCTTTTTTTGGTGGGTCGGTATATTCTTCCAAGAATCTCACCCATTACAGTGAGGATTCCCAAAATAATATCACAGAAGGTGGAAGTCAAGCTGAGGAAGCAGTTCACTCACAACACAGAGTGTGTGCCGCACAATAGTTGTCCATGATCCCATAAGCTGTGAATTATGCACACACTAATTATATGACACCTCTATTTTGCACTCACATACACGGCCAGCTGTATTGGGGCCCTTGACTTTTTTGTCTGCAAGGGTTGCACTGCAAGAGGTGCACACTGACACCTTTTAGTGTTGCGTGAGGTGACATGCACACATTAATTCGCAATTTAAGAGTAGCACGGAGCGCACATTGTGTGCACAGACTGACGAGAGAACACAAGGTGGAGATGGATGAGGTGGCAGGTGACAAGGGAGGAGCTGGGTGAATAGATCGGTAGATATTTTATTAATCCAGCTGGCCTTCGCAGCTAAATGGAGGAGTGTTGGGGTGACAGGACTGGATGTATTATTTACATTTTGTTTCCTTGGATCAGATGAAAATTTGCATCAGTGCGTTGAGTTTACCTCTTTTCTTCTCTCTTCTAATAAGGACCTAGATTGAAGGGCTTGTTGGAGGTCTGCTCTATCTCAGTGCCGTTGTTTTGAAAAATAATGAGCAACGCATTGATTAGCCATCTCTTTATTGTGACTTCACAATGCCGTCTGATGGAGTCAGTTTCACATTGTATCTTATATGGGTCCATTAATAACAGGCATTTCTGAGGCAAAAGTGCTTGTATTGTATTTGGGTTACACTTGTAATTATGGGTTTGCTTGCAGTGGAGTGCACGGCCGCCAACAGTTACGTAAAAATATAGTGTTTGCAATAAGTACTACAATTTAACAATTATACAGTTTGACATTGTGGTGACGAGATGTTTTTTTTTTTGGAACCTTATCCATCCATCCATCCATTACCAGAACCGCTTATTTTCATGAGGGTCGCGGGCGTGCTGGAGCCTATCTCAGCTGTCTTCGGGCAGTAGGTCGGGGACACACTGAACTGGTTTCTAGTCAGTCTCTGGGCACACAAAGACAAACAACCAGTCACACTCACAATCACACCGGGTAACAATTTAGATTGATCAGTGAACATACCTGCATGTTTTTGCAATGTGGGAGGAACCTGGAGCACTTGGTTCAATAAATATATATATTACTAATTATAATACAATCATTCACCATCCTCCCCCTCCCAAATTGCTTGATGAAAAATGATCACAGGTTATGGCTATTTTAGATCAATGATGCCATCCTGGAATTATGTTCCGATGTCATCATATTTATATGTTTCTGTTTGCGCCATACCTGTTACATAAACACAAACTGGCCAGGACTTCAGATACACTTGCACAATACAAGCTATACAAAATCAGGAGCTGTATCCAAATTTCTAATTCTAAGAAGTAATGCTCAATTACTGAACCGGAAAGGTTATTATAGTGGTTAGTCTGCATAATGTACATCTGTATTGTACTTTATTGTTGTAAAAATACTGTATGGCGTAGCTACATAATTAACTCGTCTACAATTGGCTGGCAACTCGTTCGGGTTGGAAAACCCAACTCCACCTCGGCTCCATCTCGCCCGCACGCAACCTAATTGAGGATAAGTGGTTTAGAAGACGGATAGACTGAATGTCTCCATCCATGTGAAGAACTTCAGACCTACGCTGGTAGAAGTTAGTGGAATTGTTGCAGCTTTATACGTTTGATTTACAAGCGAAAAAAAAAAAGGGTACGATTTCATACTTTTTAAAAGTTGACTTCCAAATGCTTTTGCGCCTTCATTAAACAGGCCAACTTCCGTGAGATGCACAATGATAACCGATGGGACAAAGGCCTGTGGTGAATTTCATCCTGTCTCCAGTGACAGCAAGGCCTGCAAAGTAGAGCTATTTTTAGAGCAAAGAGAATACAGGGAGAAAAACAACATCAGAGTGGTGAGTTGAATGGATATGGACAAAAAAAAAGAACTCGGAAGAATCTGTGCTGTCATGCTGGTGATTGCTCATGAGGTTTGTTGTATGTTCAAGTTCATAAAGTTTAAACTTGTCACAGTGTTTCCTTTGCTATATAGATGTGGTTTGGCTTAGTATCAAGAACAATGTGTTGTACGATATCCCACTGTCATAAATACGGACGCAGGTATACTTGGTCTGCGATTGGCTGGCGATCAGTCTGGTAGTTTGTTCATCCGCAGCACTAATCAGGTATCCTTAGGTGAGAGGTCAAACAGGTTGATCAGCAGTCAATCACAAGGCTGGCACATATGGCCCTATTTTTATGCCTAGTTCAAGTCTGATGCGCACAGGCAGAAAGGGTGTTGGGGCCGTTGTGGGAGGGAACACAACCGACTTGTCTACAATCCAGTGGAAGCAGCTCCCCTCATTCATTCATTCAGTCATTTTCCGATCCGCTTTATCCTCACAAGGGTCGCGGGGGGGGTGCTGGAGTCGATCCCAGCCATCTTTGGGCAGTAGGTGGGGGACACCCTAAACTGGTTGCCAGCCAATCGCAGGGCACACAGAGACGAACAACCATCCACACTCACCCTCACACCGAGTGTTCTATCAGCCTGTTATGCATGTTTTTGGAATGTGGAAGGAAACCGGAGTACCCGGAGAAAACCCATGCAGGCCCGGGAAGAACATGCAAACTCCATACAGGAAGGCCGGAGCCGGGATCGAACCCATGACCTCTGCACTGTGAGGTCATTGCGCTAACCACTGGACCACTGGGCCAACCCCAGCTCCCCTCAATCCCTTTCAATTCAGCGTAGAGAAAGCCACAAGGTCAACATGAAATGTAGATATAGGAAATTAACGCGCGCAACACACATTTCTAAGGAACTGTAAGAAGATCTCTACTTGATGATGTAAAGTTTGCTGCTGTGGACAGGCACTTGGAGACCGCTTTTCAGCCCTGATGATGCGTTCGTGTCCATGCGTACGCCGCCACCACCACCTCCAACACCCATAGTTGTGCTGCACGGTCAGGGCGCCGCTATTAAAATATTTTTTAAGATAATGATAATATTTCATTCCATGAATTGATTTCGCCAATGTTTCAGAGGGTGACACTGTTGTCATTTTTTTAAATGAAATACAATGATATCCATAACATACGTCAGCAGACCTCATGATTGGTAACTGTCAATCCAGTGTGTACTCAACTTCTCTCCTGGTCAGCAAGGATTTGTTCCATCTTACTAAAATAAAGACAAATGCTAGGCCTACAAATAATGCATGTATGGATGTACTCCTATTTCTTGATGATGACATAAAATTCGTTATTTATTTGCATTCACAAACAGGAACAAATTATTTCCGTGGTTGAATGTTAGGCTGTTTACTTTTGATTGGCATTTATATGGGATGTCATTTTTATTACTCTTAGAAAGCTCACTGATCTTGAAAGAGTCCACATTAAATGTTTCATGATCCTGATGTTCTTTCTATGACAGGTGGTGTCATCATTTTTAATAATTAAAACATGTTAAATACTGTACACTCATTAGAACAAATCTAATACGGTATAATCATATATATACATCTACAGCAGTGCACATAAATTTGAGGTGGTGCTCTAATGAGTACTGAAGGATGTTTTGTGCTCGGTTTTTTTTTTCCTGACCCACCGACCTCATGCATGAACTTAAAGACGCAAAGAGCATCTGGGCAAAGTAGGGCCATGAGTTCATCTGTAGTCTGAGCAGCCCTCGCAGCTGCTGCCTTTGTGAAGTCAAAATAAAATGTCAAGTATGCCCTGCTTTTATTTTGACATGTGCATGTTTCAGCAGTGCACAAAAGAAACGACTTGCTTCCTCCCCCTCTCTCTTCCAGTTGGAATAATATATACACCGGTAATATATATGTTTTTTAGCTTTTCCTCCAAATTCATATATTCATTCAGTACAGTAGAGATCAGGTGCCAATGGAGAGTGTCACAAATCACCAAATGGTAGTTGTGTCCTAAATGACATTTGTTGCTGAGCAAAAGCTGCAGAAATCAGCTGATAACACCTGATTTTTGCACCTAAAATGGCTGCCACAAGTGGACACACCACTTCATGACTCTGTGCCATGTGTTGAAATCACGAAAAATACTAGCATGTGCGCAAAACGTCAACACATTTCCAAAGGTCTTTGTGAACACCACAAAAGCTCCGTTCGAGTTTGGTTTCACTTCTTCAAAGGTGTTCATTGGTTTTAGACACTTCTTTCAAAAGAAGGTCCAGTGGACTTTCAGTGCATTCAAAGCAATAGCATCCCAGTCTTCCAAAATGGAAGGTTACTGTTTCGCGGGACATTAATTTCTTTTGACACTTGTGTAAGATGTTATATTTATTGAAAAAAAAAAAAACCATGATGGGGAGCACATCTGCGCATCAAATTACACCGCCCTCATTCATTGTTAAAGTTTAATAGAGGGTTTTATTGTTTGAACATATATACATTACAGTGGTTAATTTAACATGTTTGTGGCCGTTATAAAGGTTTCATGATCGTGACAGTGTGACTTGTAAAAAATAACAACTCCAATTATTTGCTATTGCAAAATTTGTTTGAAGCGCTCAAACAGCATTCCAAGAAGGTATTCAACCTACTAGGTTTAACTGTGTCTGACATTTCAATTTCTCTCTTCCCCAGCAATAGGCCAGGCGTAATTGGCCAGTATAATGCAAACACAAAAGGTGAGAAGTGTTTCATATACAGTATACCCCACAAAAAATGGCAGATGTGTTGTGAATTTAAGGGTGGGGTCTTTTTCCCTCCAAACAAAAATAAATAATTTGTCAACGGTGTAGAATTTGTTACATTAGTGATGGTACAGTAACATGCTCGGATCTGATGCCAAAGTTATAAAACTTTGGCAACGTAAAGGACTTTGCATCCACTGTCTTGAAATTAGCCATATCAATACCACGGGACCGAATCTTTGAAATATTTTGATCCGAACCGCTTTATCCTCACTAGGGTCGCGGGGGTGCTGGAGCCTATCCCAATCTTGATAGGCGGGGGACACCCTGAATTGGTGCCAGCCATCGCAGGGCACACAGAGACAAACAACCATCAATACCACGTGGAGCCTGCCCATGTTTTTGGAATGTCTCCACACAGGGAGGCCGGAGCTTGAACCCGGTACCTCTATGAAGCCGACGTGCTAACCACTGGACTACCGGGCCGCCCAACTTGAATTACAATGCAAGCCAATTTCAAAGTTGACAAACAATGTCCAACTTTTCTCACTTGCCTCATTCACTTTGCAATATCAGTTACGCATTCCCTCTCACCACCACCCCCACCCCACCCCCCACCCACTCACATCTCTAAAAGTGGGGGGGCCTTCAGCACCTCACACTCGCTGGACTAATCTCTGCCAGTTCAATGTTGTTCAATTAGATTCCAGTTGACATGCATTGAGAGGAGGCAGTCCTCCTCGTAATTCAGCCCTCTTTATAGCCAATCTATTTTTTAATAAAGGTTCAGAGGAAAACATTAAAGTATTGATCCTTATTTATCGACCTCGGCCCAAAGCATAGTTAAAGCTGACACAAATCAATCAAAATAAATTTGAAATGATCATAGCACTGAGGAGGAGTCTGGCCGCCTGTTTCGGGAGTAATTAGGGTGCAAGGCATAGGGAACCCAAGGCAATAAGAGTAACTGTCTCTCTCTCTCTCTCTCTCTCTCTCTCTCTCTCTCTCTCTCTCTCTCTCTCTCTCTCTCTCTCTCTCTCTCTCTCTCTCTCTCTCTCTCTCTCTCTCTCTCTCTCTCTCTAACACACACAAACACAAACGAAAAAACACACACCCAGAACTCCAAGAGGCCTGTGGAATTATTTAGCAGACTGCAGATTAGAAATGTGTTTTGTATTAAATGAGACAACTGACGGGCAAGGTTAATGAAAGGGCATTGAACATTGGGACAGCTGTAATCCACTGAAACCTGCTCTTTGCTGACTCAAATATACACACAAACACATGCACATTAGCCTTTGAGGTAGCTTCTGGGACATCCCCTGCTTCGCAAAATTACTAGGTGTTCATTTTTAAGTAATTATGTGTGTGTTTTTGGGTGGTCAAGAATATTATTTGATTTTAAGATGATGAATGATGTGTTCGATCAGCTCGCAAGTAGACTTGGGGTATAATGATGGCATCTATTTAATTGATAGCTTACTTGTTTGGTTACAGTCGCATTTAAGAGTTTTACTGTTGAACTTCGAGACTTATCTTTCTTGTATTAAAATTGCTCTACCTGGCAAAAGAAACCATAATATTAAATTGGCCTGAAAAATTGGTAAATATTCATTGGACAACATTTCCCCCCAAAAATGGAATACATTCAAAGCACCCATAGAGTCCTTCTTGTTCGACAGGGTCATTTGGTTTTGCGGGTATTGATGTGCATTTCACACATTTAACTACCGTATTGGCCCAAATACCGTTTTATGCATTGAAATTAGACTGAAAAAGTGGGGGTCGTCTTATTTTTGGGGTCTAGACGTTATACCCATTCAAGACGCTAGATGGCGCCAGATATTTCAAAAACCAGAAGCCATTCATTTACGAATGTGATTGCACTTTAGATTTGAATGAGGCAAAATAACATGCTTTTTATCTCAAATATATTGTTACAATCATTTGTTTCAGATGTACTGTAATTTAAAAAATTAATTTGGTGTTCTTGAGTCTTGAAAAAGAGGGGGTCGTCTTATAATCAGGGCCGTCTTATATTCGGGCCAACACGGTACTTGGCTGTAAGACCATGGCTTGGAAAATGTCTTGGAGATCTGCACCCTTTTCCTCCGTGTTTGAAATTTTGGGTGTATAAATGCAGCAGTTTGAATCCAGTCTTTGACTACCAGATTGACAACACTGTTCATTGGGTTAGTTGCCTCCAGAATTTCGAAGACACTCCAGTCAAGCTTTTAGAGTAATTCTTTGACTTGTTTTAAAATCTTTTTTCCACTCCTGCTTCAAAACCACCAAATATCTGCTTTAAGTGCTGTCTTCTGCACGCATGTACCCCGTGAGCCTTTTCTCCAGGAAGATCTACCACGTAACCAAGAAAGAAAAAAACTCTGCACGAAAAACTGTACTGAAATCTTGTATCAGCATTTAGGTTCTCTCCATTCCATTCCAGGAGAGTTATGGGTTTTTTTGTCATTATTATTCAATTCAAATTAGGAATATCTTTGTAAGTTGCATTTATGTAACATGATCAAGCTGACTTAAAAATTGTCTCATTGATAAATCAATAACTGATTTTTTTTTCCAGTTAGTTGCCATTTAAATTCCCCAAACTTCCTTTTTGTGGAGGGAATTCAGAAAGCTCCATTAGATTTCAGACCTTGATAAACTTGTTTTTTTTAATTCATTCTTCATTCTCATTCTTCACAATATTCTGTCCGTGTTAATTGCTGGGGGATAAAACACGAGCCATTCAACTTGGCCAAGATATTTATGAGTTTACAAGGACCTTCCTGGTCTAATTATGTCGAGCAACTGTGTCTCTTACTGGGCCATGGCTCCCCAGGGAATACACAGAATTACCAGGCATGCAAAACTCACCTACTTTTGACAAAACACACAACATATGAGGATACTAATAACAGTGGACATAGATCATGAAGACTATGGTGGCATTGCTAGTAGGGATTAATATTGTCACCCTGCAACAATTGGAACCAGAAAAACACACGCCGACTATGAAAGGAGATTTCCAGGCAAAGTGACCATATTTTCTCAGAGATACCTTTCATACATTCATTCATTCATTTTCCGATCTGCTTAATTCTCACAAGAGTCGCGGGGGGTGCTGGAGCCTCTCCCAGCCGTCATCGGGCAGTCGGCGGGGGACACCCTGAACCGGTTGCCAGCCAATCACACACAGAGACGAACAACCATTTGCGCTCCCACTCTCACCTAGGGACAATTTAGAGTGTTCAATCAGCCTGCCATGCATGTTTTTGAAATGCTGGAGGACACCGGAGTACCCGGAGAAAACCCACGCAGGCCCGGGGAGAACATGCAAACTCCACACAGGGAGGCCGGAGCATTAATTGAACCCACGACCTCTGCACTGTGAGGTCGACGCGCTAACCACTGGATCACCGGGCCGCCTCAGAGATATGTTGTTAGAGTAAAGTTTACAATACCTGATTGCTGAATCAAGAACCCTAGAAAAGACAGGAATTGAGCACAGGCATAATTCATAATTTAACAAAACATCAATGGAGCAAAAAAACTATTCCGCCAAATGCACATGGAAGCTTGAGGGATAAATACGAAGTACAAGATCAAAAAAAGTTTTTTTTTTTTCGAATCATTAAGTTAATAAAAAGTTAATAAATAAAAAGTTAATAAAAAGTTAATAAATAAGTTTGAAGCGGTTGGGAATCAGAATCCCCACCTCCATATCTGAGACCATGGTACATGTTTGAAAAAGTGTGTAGTGCCCTTTCCATGTTGGTGATGAGATCCTGCCTCAAGTGAAGGAGTTTAAGTATCTTAAGATCTTGTTTATGAGTGAGAGGTGGATGGAGCGGGAGATTCCTAGGTGAATCAGTGTAGTCTCTGCAGTGACGCCAAATCTCTATCTGTCGTGGTGAAGAAGTCAAAGCTCTCGATTTACCGGTCGATCTATGTTCCTACCCTCACCTATGGTCACGAGCTGTGGCTCTTGACCGAAAGAATAAGATCCCGGATGTAAGTGGGTGAAATGACTTTATGAGCAATTAGCATGGCTTCTCTGTATTTCTCTCTCTCAATTACTACTTGTAATCCCTTTGTGAGAACGATACTTGTTAGAAGTGTACTGTACTTTATTTGCTGCCATGGAGGCAAGATGATGGCGGTCGTGACTACGGAATTATGAGCAAAATTGCAATGCGCTCAGCTTGCAGTAGCAGCCAGCCTAAACTCATTGCTAAACTTGCTATTGCTAGCTGCGGCATCGTCTTGCCTCAACCTACCTCTACTTCCGTGACATAAGCAGCCCAGCTGTGAATAGTGTGATGGTAGAGGACCAAGAAGCAGAGATGCAGGAGAAGCAGGGTGTAGCAAACCAAATGTATTAACAAATACACTTACATAGACACACTCGGAAAACTAAATCAATAACACAAAGTCCTGCAAACCCCAATAAACCAAAGTAACAAACAAACAAAAACCCATGACAGAAGCACATGACGCAGAGTAGTCAGCGTGGCAGTCCTTTTAAAAGAAAAGAGCTAATGAAATGATGACCAACAGGTGCGACACTGGAGGAGAAGGCCTCCATTGGTACCTGTTGGTCTCAAAAGGAACAGAACCATAAAACCAGCTAAGCTTTTTAGGCCAAACTACGCCGTTCATTTATCAGAAAAAAAAGAAGTTTGATTGTCAATATTTGCTATTTGTATTTTTTGAGGCTGAAAGTAAAAACTGCTACACTTGTATCGTTTGAAGGCGGACCCAGCACGCCTTGAGGGCATTTTTTGCAAACAGTTACAGTCAAACCTCGGTTTTCGAACGTCTCGGTTCTCGACCAATTCGACTTTCGACCAAAAATTTTGAGTTTTTTATGCCTCGGATGACGAACAAATTTCGGTTCTCGAACAAACTGAGCGCACTTGAATGCATCATTTCACTCCTCTCGCCTTCCTTACACGAGGAAGTGACGCTTCCTCGGGTAGACGAAGAAGTGACGCTTCTTCGTGTTGCTTTCCATTGTGAGCAGATGTGTTCAGGAAACATTTTTTATTTTAAAAAGAGCGTGGTTTCGGTTTTCGAACAATTTCGGTTTTCGAACAGCCTTCTGGAACGGATTATGGACGAAAACCGAGGTTTGACTGTATTAATATTGACAGGTTTCTTGTTGTTAGTTTATTCTTTCCCAATGCAGCAGTATTTGTTATTTGCATTCACTCACCTCGTTAGTTATTATTTTTCATTAACTCTTGGTATTAAATTTTGCACTGCAGGTTTGTAATATACAGCAACCATGTAATATGATTCACTTGTTTGCATGTTCATTTTGCTGCCGAGTGGCAGCGGCATGGCATAGGATTGATAAGTGAAAGGTCAAATCAAGCCACATCAAGCCACACACGGTCTGCGCCTTATGTGTTGTGTTGTCTTATTTTGTTATTTTGACTTCAAGATGGTGCCGCGAGAGTGGCTGCCTTTACAGCAGCTTCTATATTTTGTTCTTCTACTTCTCCCTTTCATAACTTTGCTGCTGTGAATTGGGAATTTCTCAATTGTGGGACTAATAAAGGTTTTGTTATCTTATTTGAGGTGTTAATTACATGTAGTATGCTGCAGGTGACAAGTATCGATAGACATGATAGTAGAAAAGTGACACGATCAAATCTGATCTACCGCCTTCGCGATATATATCAAGATATCGCCCAGCTCGACTTAAGAGTGCATCACCCGGTCCATTTTAGTGGTGACGTTGTATCCTTGTCAGCAAAGCCCGCTCGAAGATGGTGTCTCATCTGAAGACGATCTCTTATCAGGCCTTGGAAATGTGCCTCGGTCAGGCTTTTTGGCCCTAAAACACCTCTCATCCTCTGTCAGTTTCACAAGCTCCTTCCTTCCCCATAAACCTCCTCAAGATAATGAGAATAGATACCATAAAACAGTTGCAGTCTGAGTTTAGATTGCAACAATGATTGTGGCTTGATTAGTGTTCTCATGGGGAAACGTACGAGAAAAGCTTACATAGCTTGTGTAAATATTCAGATGTCTCCATTTCACAGCGTGGAAGATAAGTGTGTCCAGAAAAGAGCACGGCCTACTCATGCTCACTGCAATCCTCTTGTGTAATATGGAAACTCACATGCACACAGAGACTTGTACCTCAAGCATAGATTACACACACACACACACACACACACACACACACACACACACACACACACACACACACTTATCTCTCCCCCTCTAATACAGAAATAAAACACTTGACACTGCAGTGTATGTAGTGATACTGCGCACGGTTCAGGTGATGGAGTATAATGGCCTGTTTAAATTTATATTCCCAATGAAAGGCAGAGAGAGAGAAAAGCGGGAGTTAGTATAAAAGTAAATGTGACTTTATCTGCACTTACAGGCAATATTTACAACCAGGGCAAAGCCACCAAAAGTATCACAATGCTTTGAACTGAGCCCTCCACAAATAAACTGTCTTTTAATATAATTTGCTTTTTTATTGACCTATCAAATGGTATGAGCAAGACCTTGTCAGCCAGCATGTTATGGAGCACTAACAGTTGAGAAAAAAAAAAAAAAAAAAGAAAATGTTCCAAATGAACCGATAAAGTATTTGTTGGTGGCCGACAAATATGACATTTTGTCAAAGTGCTCTATTATGAAAGCTGAATTACCGAGTGAAGTTCTGAGTCAGTGTGCCGTGTATTGACTACCAGACAAAATATACAATGTAGAGAGAATCTATACACATGAATACATGGGAATTTAGTGACACCAACGCAAACAGTGTACAAAATAAGAGGTTGTTAGTTTCGAATGTAGATAACTCAACCAAGAGTAAAAAAATAGTCCTCTGAATTATTACATTACATGTGTAAGTGATTAAGTATTCAGTGAAAAAAAATATATAAAGGACTGAATATGTGGTGAGTTACTTCTGATTTTGTATTTATTTTAATCCAAGCATGAACGTCAAATCGCATGACACAAATATAAAAAAGAAATGTGCGAACTCAGATATTGCTGAACAAGATCATCTAAAAATATACAGTCAAACCTCGGTCTTCCAACGTCTCGGTTCTCGTCCATTTTGGTTTTCGCCCAAAAATTTTGAGTTTTTTATGCCTCGGATGACGAACAAATCTCGGTTCTCGAACAAACTGAGCTCACTTGAATGCACCATTTCACTCCTCTCGCCTTCCTTACACGAGGAAGTGACGCTTCCTCGGGTAGACGAGGAAGTGACGCTTCCTCGTGTTGCTTTCCATTGTGAGCAGATGTGTTCAGTAAACATTTTTATTTTAACAAGAGTGTGGTTTCGGTTTTTGAACAATTTTGGTTTTCGAACAGCTTTCTGGAACGGATTATGGACGAAAACCGAGGTTTGACTGTACATTGAATCCTATGAAATAAAAAAATGTCTTAAATTAAATTTCTTTTTTTTCACATGTTAAGCAGCACAATTTAAGTAACCTATACATCTACTTGAGAAATTGTATCTCAATCCAGCTAACTGAATTGCATGAAGTCCATCCATCCATTTTCGAATCCGCTTATCCTCACACGTGTCGCGGGCGTGCTGAAGCCTATCCCAGCTTTCTTCGGCCGGAGTAGGCAGGGGACACCCTGAACTGGTTGCCAGCCAATCACAGGACACACATGGACGAACAACTATTCGCGGTCACAGTCACGTAGAGACACTTTAGAGTGCTCCATTAACCTGCCATGAATGTTTTTGAAATGTGGGAGGAAACCGCAGTACCCGGAGAAAACCAACACAGGCGCGGGATGAAAGTGCAAACTCCACACAGAAAAGCCTGAGCTGGAATCAAACCCTGCACCTGTGCACTGTGAGGTGGACGTGCTAACCAGTCAACCCCCCGTGCCACCTTGCATGCAGCCACTTGACAAAATTAAATTGAGTAAATTCAGCACACTATTTTTTTCAGTGTAGAGGAGGAATAGCAGTGCAAAAACCCAGCAGCAAGAAAGTTATCTCCGTCGTCGGGCAAGGAGGAAGAAGCGGAGCTCTGCTTGACCAAATACAAATGACCTCCAGCAGACGACCTATATGTTTGTGTGTTTTTGTCCTAACAGTCAGAAAACACTCAATGAAGGTAGCAAGAAGGCCCGAAATGGAGACTGTGATCATAACCTGGCATTGTCCTGCCAGAATTGATAGATTTTCTAGTGGTATCCTGCGCTCGTCACAATTGAGAGCAGGTTCCCACTGAGCACATTTGACAGAAGCGAAAGAGTCTAAAGACAGTGTGGAGAGTGAAATGCTGTCTGCAACATCTTAGTAATAGACAAGAGAAGATATCCTTGGAGGGCCACACAGACTTCCACATGTAATTCAATTAAGAGGGGGAGGGAGGAGAAAGGCTGTGGTGACCACCAGCAGCAACAACTGTGTTAGGTAGCAGAGTGTTGCTGCTTTTGTGTTGGGTTGAGAGCCTCTGGTTCATTACCAGATTGTGTGTCCTCATTTACTAGATGGCCAAAGAATTGATACGGATTAAAATTGAATGATCTTTTATTCATGCTAAAGTGAAAGTCAACTAAAAAATTGTCTTTACAGAAATGGGTTCTATGTGCTGCCACTACTCTCAACATGGCATTCTGATTAATATTGAGTTTGCGGAATATATGTTAAGCAGCAAAATCCACCTGTTTGTTATCCATCTCAGAAGGTGGCCATTTTGCCACTTGCTCTTAACTGAAAATGGCATCACAGTTGCTCAGGGCTCGGGTAACAACCAATCACAGCTCACCTGTTTTTTGAAGCTGAGCCATGACTGGTGGTTACCAGTGTTGTTTTCATCACCGATGACGACGACAAAATGATTTCATTTATTCCCCTTTTTTCATCACAACGAGACAAGCTAAACGAGAGTCTTCGATGACTAAAATATGACGTGACGTATGTGAGTTTTTGTTGATGAGAACGAGACTGGACAAAAATGTTAGCGTGCGGTCTGTCAGATGTTCAACATGCATGAAATCTCTATTGTGCATGTAATCTGTCTGTAAAAAAATATCAGCCGTGCTGCTGCAACCTATCCTTGTTTGGTCATGCTCACCACCTGGCCGTCACGCAAGGCACACGCACACCACTTCTGCGGTCAATAGCCACACACACGGACACACTTTCTATTGATGGATCATGGCGGCATTGTCAACAAAGGTGCTTGGTGGTGGGAAACGAATAAAAGATAAATAAATTCTTTCTGTATAACCGAGCAGAAGGAAAAACACAATGCATTGTAGACGGTGGTAACGGTAAATGTGGCGACAAACTATGTGGAAAGAATTGTACGAATCTCAAGCAGAATCTGACGGCTCACCACGCTAATAGTTTAAGTCGTAACTAGTCCTGTGAACATATCATACTGTAAATGTATACATTTGCTAGCATTCAATGTTACTCGACAGTGGGCTTGTGATAAATTTCATTGTAAGCCTAAAGTTTTCCACGTACTGTAACTCCTGGCGCGAATGGGCTAATTTAAGGCTAAAGTTATTTTGGTTGGGCTAACGTTACTTCTTTGGCTTCCTCCATGTATAATCAAATTTTAAAAGTAGATGAAGGCACATGCAGGAACTATAACATAAGTAGGCCATGGAGTATTTTCTGCTATTTAGTTGGATGATGAGATGAAATGTGTGAATTATTTCTCGTATGACACACGTGTCTCATGTTATTCTGAGCTGGAGTGATGGAATCGGAGTGTAAAATCATCCACACTGTGTCAGCTCTGACGATGAAATAAACTTTACACCATAAGTACACTTGGGATAGGAGTCCCCTCTCGTCTATGTTGTTAAAACATTGTTGCTTTTACCTTGTTTATTTATTTTGCTTAAAGTGTTTGTTTCATACTTGGAAGTGTTCCTCCTCCATTTTTCATATTTTGGGCACGTGTTTGTTCATTGCACTTGAGCAGGTTGGATCAAAGAAATAAAGCCACAAAAATGACCAAAGAAAATGTTTTGGTTATGGGCTTATTTTGGATTAATGAACAATGATTCTACTGGTATCACTTTATCTCTGTGTAACAAATAATCCTTCATAGATCAGCAAGTGTTTGCTATTAAGTGAAAACCTTGTGTGTCTATTTTTAATTAAAACTAGACTCAAACCCTCTTGAGTTTTGATTGACTAAAATTAGACTAAAACGATCACGAATAGGAATGACTAAAATGTGACTAAAACTAATAAGCATTTTTACCCAAAAGACAAAGACTCAATCTGCCAAAAACAACAATGGTTGTTACCTGAGCGTCATTTTCAGTCAACAGGAAGTGGAAAATGGCCGCCGCCTGAGATGGACAAACACGGGTGGATTTTACTGCATAAGTCCTAGTACACAAACGCAATATGAATCAGAATACCATATTTAAACTAGTAAGGCTGCATTGAACTTTTTCACTATACAGTACAATACAACTTTATTTATATTGCACATTTCACACATTCAACAAAGCACTTTCCATACAACATAAAAATAACAATAATACTACTTCAAAGACTGTGAAATTACAAATAAATGACACGAATAATTGCGCTGACCTCTCTTTGAGAGCTACTTTTGATGAGTGCGTTCGAGTTCGGTCTATAGTACATGTGAAAACTTTTACTTCCAAAAAACCACTTTCCACCTCCATGACTAAAGACATAAAAAGAGAGAAATGATAGAAGGGTCACTGCTGGCCACCCTTTCCTTCTCACACCTCAATAATAAATGTTTTAAAGTTTAAGTGCTGCTGGAGGGCTCCAAGCCCTGCTGTTCATTAAGTCAGCCACAACCATGGAGCCGCATTTACATCGACAGCGCTCTGAATGCCTGCTCTGAGCAATTACATCCACTCTAAAGTGCACTTGGTAGCAGTCAGGAAGTGGAGAGAAAAGAGGAGAAAGCCCCGGCTAAGGAAAAAGAACAGTAAAGAGGAGAGAAAGATGGAAATAAGCAACACACAGGCATACACAGAGTGCTGCGGGCAACATTTAAGCGGCGTGAGATACCAGCACCTCACATGGAAAAAGACACAACAGCCTCCACATTCGTCACCGTGCGCTCACAAGCGACACACAATCATTCGCTTATGAAGCTGCAACAGGAGAGAAAGGGAGGATAGCCTTTGGCAACATATGTGCTCTATTATGCTTGTCACAACAACGCGTTTCATCTGCTAAATATGCTTCACCCGGCAACAAATCTGCCAGGATGGTAAGAGCAGCGCAAATTTGTTTACAGACGAAATGACACAAAGATGTCCAGAGGTAGATGGCAAACGACACCCACTGATAATAACAGAACAGTTTGGAAGACTTGTGACGCTTTTGACAAATATTTACAAGCAAAGCAAGCACAGGAGTCTTCAACAGAGAATGCAACATATTAAGTTATCAGGTCGGAGATCTGATTGGAATTGATTAAAAAGTCCGATTTGCGTTCAAGAATTTGTTGAGTTGGAAAAAAAAAATATTGACAATTTCACGATTGTTATGAAGAAGTCTGATTCTATTGAGTTAAGACAGCTACCAGTAGTTGATGCTTCAACTGCTGAACAAAATCTGTTATAGTTTTTTTTTTGTTAATCTTTCTCATTTTAAGTGTTGCATCGTTTTGTATTTTGGATGGTTTGTGCTGATGTTTAACCTGATGGATTGGTCTTTTGTCACTCGAGATGCAGACAAATTAATTGCATATACGTATCTGTTGAGTGGGAGCTCTGGTTGACTTGGAGAATCTGTGAGTTGATCGACCACAGCAAAAAGGAATGTGCTAATTGATGATGTTTATTGCAAAGACATTATTTGTACAGGTTGTACACACACACACACACACACACACACACACACACACACATTATTCCATCCATCCATCCATCCCACCATTATCTGATGGCGACCAATCAGGCTGGCGTGAGTGAAACAAAACCCCTGTTTTTTTTTCTTTCATTACTTGCTTTCCTTCCTAAAAAGGCAAACTGTTAAAATGCAGTTTTCAAACAATAACATAACACATTTAGTGCAAAACTTGGTTAAGTCGAGTCACTTCGACACCAAGTCAAGTCACTCCCAAGTGTGTGGCAAGCAATTCATAAGTCCTAAAATGTGCCTAATTTGTCATAGGACTCGAGTCCCTCATCTCTGTTAAGCAAGTCGCTCATCAGCAGGGACGTCCCTCTGATGGCGAGGCCCGCTGTGGGCTGAACATTTTGTTTGTTCTGCCTTGAAGGGGAGGGGCGGGGGTGCTGCTAGCTAATTTTCCTCATCGGAAACGTGGTCGGCCAGGCTGGTGAAGAATGGAACTTCCAAATACTCAAATTGCTACCCCCATCCCTGCTCATCAAGCACATGAATAAAACAGCTTTATTTATCCTCTTCAGCTAGATACTGTTTTTTTCTGCTCCTCTAAATACATTCATACATACCGTATTGGCCCGAATATAAGACGGTGTTTTTTGCATTGAAATAAGACTGAAAAAGTGGGGGTCGTCTTATATTCGGGGTCTAGACATTATACCCATTCACGACGCTAGATGGCGCCATATATCATTGAAGCGAATGCTGAACTTGACTCCCCAGGCCAAAGTGAACCCCTGCCACGAAGAATGAAAATAAAAATAGCGGTAGCACGAAGAAGAAAAATAAAAAATAGCGGTAACAAGGAAAAGGGAAGAAAATAATTGAAGATAACAGAAAATGGAGAAACGTATCTGGAGAAAAGTGGGTCGAAGATCGGCCAGGTTGACCGGCAGCTGAGGAAAAGTTATGATGTAATTTACATTTCAAAAACCAGAAGCCATTCATTTACAAATGTGATTGCTTTTTAGATATGAATGAGGTCAAATAGCATGCTTTTTCTCTCAAATATATTGTTTTAATCATTTGTTTCAAATATAGTGTAATTATTTTCTGGTATAAAAATTAATTTGGTGTTCAAAAAGTCTTTTTTCAAACTTGAGTCTTGGAAAAAGAGGGGGTCGTCTTATAATCAGGGCCGTCTTATCTTCGGCCGAGCAAAGTAAGGTGCCGGCTTTCACGTCCTCTATTGACAAGTTGCCACTGGTTCATGCAATTCTTCTTTTGTGATGACTGTTTTAGCTCCATTGTACTAGGCAGGCAGGAAGGAGTAACGACCTCTTGAAAAGAAAACCTCCAGTCTACCTACGTTTAAGACACATGGCTGGGCATCATGTGGTCATTTCGTGTTTGATTGGGAAACTGGAACTGCTTTGAGAATTATTTTCTTTCACTTCTCCTAAGCAAGGCATTGATGCCGTCACCTGCTTTCAGCCTATTTTCTAAGTGTTTCTTCTATGTTGGATAGCCAATATAAGAGAGTAAGATTTAAATGTCGGCGCAGGGGAGGACTTGTTTGGAGGTGCGTTATGCTTACTGCTCGAAACAAAACAAATTTGCCTCACTACAAAACTCATTTGTCGATACGGCCTGAACTTGGCCATGTGCCTGAACACATTTGAAAACCCAATTTGGAGTTGTTTTCCACAATAAAACTGTACATTGCTTTTAAAGAATCCTATTTAGCGAGGGGTTTGTCGTTCTCGAACCTGGCGTCATGCTAAAACCCTATTTTCACTGGGAGCGGCCACCCTATCACAAACTCAGCAGGGGAGCCACATTAGAGGTAATGTCATCCACCGTTTAGCGCTCTACTCTTTATTCTTCCATCTCTCCCCTAATGAACTCCCACAGAATTACCACTTCGCCAGCTCCCAGCCTTTTTATGATTCTATTTGTTTATCTATCTATCAGATTTTCAGACTTTTTCTGCCCCTGGCTACGCATCGGTTCTTTCATTTGGTTCTCCACCGAGTTAAGGCGTTTGGCTGGAAACGTTGTGAGATTTAGTATCTTCCCTATCCACCCTGTTTGGTAAGATTAGCAGATTTGGGCACTCATCGGGCCGGGAGGACCCCCGCCGTGACAGTCGTAGAATGCAAATGTCTCAAGGAGGCATTGTTCCGTAATTGAATGTGCAATAGGATATCCTCATCGGGTCATCATTTATATTACAGCCCTCATGCTAAATGGCTGCTTTTGCCCGTTAATCTTTTATCCTTTTAATCGGCAATCCAATCCGAATAACTGTGTGAATGGTTTAATAGATTTAAAAACAAAACATGATTTATCGGTTCAACAAAAGCAGTCAACGCCGGAAAGGAGAAAAGACTGAATTTAGTTTTCAGTCATAATTTTCAAGTGACCATCATAATTCGATCGAAAAAGTTTCAGCTTCGAATACAACACACGGTACCTTCGCCGAGTGTACAATGTAAACACATTTATTTAAACAAAGGCTGCGTAAATTCTTTTGGGATTGCCAGTTGAAACCTAACATCTCTTTGTATTATGTTTCGCAATGGAAAGTTGCAGTATTCTGGGAAAAGTATAACTTTGTCTGGCACTCGTCGGAAGCATTCCTCAATCGAAGACGGTTGCCCCCTTTATTATCTGCCCTATTGTTTTGCTCTGATCCCCGGCCAAATTAGTTATTGTGGTAAGTTATCGGCAGCCTCCAGATTTGAACTGCGAACAAGAAAACAGCAGTTGAAAATCAGTTCCTGACACCTGCGCTTGATCCCATAAAAGTTGCCATGGTTTTGCTTCCTTGCGGTGCGCGTTGAGTGAAACTGTAAGGTTTACACACAGACACCTTTTATTCTTTCCCGCCAGTCGCCTTCAGACATTCAGGGATAAGTGCTCGACATTTTGGCTGCGCAGCAGACATATGAAGTCAGTCAGTGTTGCTGGTTTGGTGGGGACGGAATGATTTTAATTGCATGACACAAATACTGGAAGATAGAAAAGGGAGTATAAAGGCAATGTGCTTAATTGAATGACTTTCAGATGATTTTCTTTTTTTCTTTTTTTTTTTTTTAACGGAGAAACCCAAACATGACAGGCATCAGTAAGTACAGACATTGGGAGAAAATGCAGCAGGGTATATACAGGGGACATATCATAAGTTGATCTCCAGGTCATACGGCCTCCTGGTCCAGAGAGGTGTAGCATGGAGTTGCGAAGCTCTCCTGGCTGATAGATTAACTGTTGGTCTCCGCAGCAGCTTCCACTTTTCACCGGAGTTTTCTGATTGCAGGTCAAAGCCGTCATCAAATATCTGCCGAGTGGAAAAGAAAATAGGATGCGCAGGCAGCCCTGAGCTGGGCCATCTGGTTAAAAAAACTAAACATGTTGCATTTCTTATGGCATAAATATATCTGCTAAAATACTTTTTTTTATTGTGCACAATGTTTAGTATAAGATGTAAAAGGGGCATCTGTGTATATAGACATATTCTGATTTGGTAGAATGTCTGCTGCCCCCAAGTGGCCCTAAAATTGAGGAAACAGTGCCAAGGGGTTATGTTGAAAAGAATGGAAACGTGTATATACACAAGTGAAGGTCACGGGACCCTTTTGTGAAAAGAAAGTAGATAGGAGTGGATATATGTTATCAAGAAATTAAAAGAGCTGCTGCATCATTCTTTAAGCGTACTTCGCTTCATTAGGACGAACTACTTTACATTCTCATTACACATTTCCAAAACGAAGACAGCATGCGATCAACCCACAGCGGTTAACAGTGACAAATGGATTAGACAAATCTGAAAAAAAATCAAAGAAAACATCAACACAATACACCAATCAAGTCGATGGGAAAACAAATTACGTCTTAAAAAAAATATATGGCTCAATTTTGATTGAGGCTGTGTTAGTAATTAAAACCTGCAATCCTGAGAGTTTATCATTTCAATAATTTAATCAACATGAAGGATTGGTTTCTTTTTAAAAATCAAATTTTGTGAAAACTCTTGTTGATTTTGTCTGGATATTCCTCATGAAGTGATCAGTCAGAAGCTGTGTACAATATTTAGACTTTCACTTGAACTTAGATTTATATCGACTTTACTGTTCGACGTGTATGCACAAATGTATACAGAATAAAAATTTCCGGCGTTTGGCTCAGCGCAGTGTCTAGATAGAATATACATGTTAATGTGTAATAAATGAAATAAACTGATTACAAAATCCACATCGTAGTCACAAAACTGAAGCCAAATTGAACAGAAGTGAGGAGAAACACAACACACACAAAGACAGTGCGCACCGCAGTGGTGTCATGGTCAGCGCGTCTGCCTTCCTGCATCAAGTTTCTGTTTTCACGCTATTTTTTGTGGCTTTTCTCAGGCTACTTCAGTTTCCTCACACATTCTAAAAACATTCATGTTCGGTTAATTGAATGCTCTTAATTGTGTGAATGTGAGTGTGACTGGTCGATATGTGCGCTGAGATTGACTGGCGACCAGTCTAGAATGCTGGGAGAGGTTCTTGCTCCCACGTTGCCCTAAAGAGGACAAGTGCGGTGAAAAAAATGGATGGATGGTCAATTTGAAGAAAACTAAACTAAAATTAAAATGCAGGAATTAGGGACACTTGAGTGGACTGAACAGTATATAAAAATTATGTCAGCACTAAAATTCATCCCCGTGAACCTGAAAAACTCTATAGATATTTAAGTCATTTATTTATTTATTTTGGGGGGGGGGGGGGCGAGTTTCAGTACAAATTGTAATATGCGCCCAAATTGGGAAGCGACAGCTGATTGATACATCCGACAGATTATGTCAGTTTCCTGGCTTTCTTTGTCATGTTATCTTGTCACCTAATGTTTGAAAATGGTGACAAATCGCCACCAAAATTAAGAAGCGCATTCCTACTCTTCCTCCTGTCCACTCTAACCTGTAACCATTTAAAAGTGATATTTGACTGAAATAAAATTGAACATATGGTGCTGATATTTTATTCATTTATTCATTTATAATTTTTTGACGTGTTGAAGCATATCCATTTTGGTCCAGATTTGTTATAGGTTTCAGACATTTAGCAACACAAACGTTTTGTTATACTTCAAAGGCAGGCAGGCTGACTTCGAACTTTCGCAATCTGCGGTCAGCTTGGTGAAATTTCAAAGTTGGACTTTGAAAATCTAGCAACTGAGGATTGTGTAGAAGATGGATGAATGCATGGATGGACGGACTTTGAAAAATTCAGAGCCTGAGGTTTCCAGCCAAAACTGGCTCTTTACGGCGCCTCATTTTCGGATAGGCGGTGCAGGGTTTACCCCCTGGAGGTGAACTTGGAAAAAAGGAAGTCATGCTAACCCTTTTAGATTGAAATTTAATTTATAATGACCGATGAACAATTCATCTTATGAAAAGCTCTCTCGAAACGCATTGTGTTCATATCTTGGGGACTTTTCACAGAAAGCAAATCTGGCATGAGAAAAATGCATGTAAGGTGCTCATTTCCTATTCTCTTTGAAGTCAGCCATGGAGAGTCTAATCCGTGTGATATTTTCAGAGGTTGATGTGGCCATAAGTAGCGGTGTCCACATCAATTCTGGTGCTTATTGATCATTGTTTTTTGGGAAATTATTAGCAATTAATGTACAATGATGGACAATGAATGTCTGGGTCCTCCCATGGCTCCCACCAAGAGATGGAAAGAGGGCACGTGGCCTTATTTCTGAGGTAAAAGGGGTGTTTTGAGAGTAGTTATTTATTGATTTCTCCAAAACAAATTGGTAAAATTGAAAATGCAGACAAATATAATTTTCATTGTTTAAAAAAAAAAAATTGTAAATTGAGCTTAGTGTAAAAAGGACCATTCTGGCCAGATGATCCCTTTAAGTATTGCTTTTATGCATGTTGGTTCCAACGGCATCTGTCCTATAAGTGTGTGGTTGTGTTGTTTGGGAGTGCTCAGGGAAGCACTGCGCCCCGCGGACGACGCTCGCAATGCTTTATAACCATTAATGAAAAAGTTAATGGGGCATTTTCTTACATATCAATTTCCACTTGGACTATCTGGGCAAGCAAATGAAGTCGGGGGCTGCCATGCCAATGCCACTTTGCACTGAAACACAAGAGGTCTAATGTCTTTTTGTGGACATGCAATGGTGCGAATTTGCATGTGCATCCACTAAATGCAAATCAGCTGATAGGCCATGCTCAACAGTGCTTTGCAAAGGAACCTCCTCATGCCGATACGACGGAGAATGGAGGGAGCAAAGGGAGATACAAAATGTAGTGGGCAAAACTACACGTTATGCTACATTACATGACATTTCACGACAGTGAAACTTCGCACTAAATAAATGTAACAAGATAAGCTAAAATAAAATGACAAAAGTAGCTGCGTGCTCTCTTCTCTCGTGCCCTTCTCGGTTAGATTTGGCATTTTTAGGCATCAAGTTTTTTGGGTTTAAAAACATGAACGCAGCAATGAACTGAAACGTTCTCAGACAGTCACAGAAATGTGAATGGCATGAGTTTATAGTGTGTTTTTACTGAAATTCTTTATTATTTTGATCAGATCAATGTTTAATAAAACATACATGATTAATGTACCTGCATTGAGTTCAATTCTTAAAGTAAATAGTCCTACTTTTACTAATGCACCAAGTAAGAGCAAAAGGCTTTTACTTTTTTTGCAGCATTTCTTCTCCTGAGAATGTCTTCTATAGGAAAGTACACTTGGTACTGTGTGAATTCCTTAACGGAATCCAGAATCAATCAAAGTGAATCGTAAATTGAATCGAATCCAGCCCTTGTAAATCAAAATCCTATTGGCTATGGAAATCCATCGGAGTTTTTGAAGGTATGGTCATTTGGAAACAGTGTATGTACACATGTCTGCTCCCTCCTCTAAAATCATCTCCAGCTGTGCACTTTTCTTTCTGTTCCATTGCATTATCATACAACTAGCAGGCATCCTTTTATAGAGAGTCTCTGGCTAATAGATGTCTAATGGAAAACATGCAGGGGGCATTCAAGTTCTTCAACAACGAGGATCACCAACCTTTTTTGAAAGTGAGAGCTACTTCTTGGCTACTGATTACTGCGAAGGGCTACTCATTTAATACATACTTCTGAAATAACACATGTGCTCAAATTACCTTTGAGATCAGGGGATGTCGTTAATATTTGTCAGCCGGGGGCTTGTGAAGCCCTTTAAGACTTTTGTGATCAAGGACGATAGAAATAAATTTGACTTGACAAAATTGTATGCGTTATTTTGAATGCTGCATATGTATTCGTCTTTGTGAAGATAGACACTACTAATATGAATGGTTACTCACAACAGTTAGGAAACGGAAAATATCGTATGCAGCATTATTTTCATAAATCTCTGCTCGTGTTCACATTTTAAAATGATCATTCCTAAAACATAACTTGAAAATCACAATATCCATGTTGCTGACACCTGTTCTGCATGGAAACTCATCCAACAATGTGTTTATGAGATTTGGGAGTGGTGAGACCTCAACAACATATCCACTATAGTGACACTTCAGTAAAGTCTGAATATGAAAATTCACAGTGTAGGTGAAAGGTGGTCTCTAATAACCCACGCCACGTGCACGGCTGAATACATCATCTGCAAGGGGAGATCTTGCAGTTTACCTGTATGAACGCGCTCTGCACATGCAATGTCATGCATGGACCCCATTGAGTCTATTTCTGGATTCCATAATGTCAAGCACTGCATGCAGTTCGACCTTTCTTGAATGAAAATGAGCGTATCCACTTCCATTGGCCAGGAATTGGCTAGGTGTCGTCCCACAACGGAGCACGACGGTGCAAATGTCCCCTTACTCTCAATTGTACGTGGGCAAAGTCTAACAAAATACCAAACAAAAGAAAACTCCACTCATGTGCACAGTTAGACTGCACTGGGCGTGAAAATAGGACCGTTTATCTTTAGTTTGACATTTATTCTCGCTTACTTTACATTTAGCAGCTAGCATTACATGCAAATGAGCTGTTAACTTTGTTTCTTTGCATCTGGAAAAGTTTAGCACCCTGCATTCTCCGGCATTAGCATGACAAGCAGCCTTGCCTGCCTTTTGGATTCTCACCGTATTTTTCCATCATGCTGCTGTTCCCTGTCAGCTGCTGGCCAGCGCTAGCTACTCCTCCACAAGCATGGTGCTCTGAACACAATATTTAATTACACCTATGAGTTATTAAGCATCTTGACAAGCACTTTATACATGTAAGCTGTTATTATTATTATTATTATTATTATTATTATTAATAATAATAATAATAATAATATATTAACCTATACTATGCAGTAGTAACGTCACTTTACAATATACATTTGCACTTAGGCCATAAATATAAAACAATCAAAATGAAAAACTGAATATGGTGGTAAATGAGCAGGCTGCTAGGGCTGTGCTACGGGTGTGCAAACTATTTCCCTGCATTCCATTAAGAAACCTTGAAACCTCAAGAACCTCCTGTACATTCCAGTGCAGACAATGTCAGATTCAGGCTTCGGCACAGGACACAGTTGCAGGGTTCGAAGTAAAGAGGATACAAATAATTCGAGGATCAGCGCAAAATGGCAAGGCTGTAGCAACAAGGCAAGGACTGGTCAAATCTTTGGTGAGAGACCCATTTGGTTCATGACCAGCAATGTACACTTTTATATTTGTTTGAGTAAAATATTTCCTTTTAAGTATCGGTCAGATATTTCATTGCATATTTTGTTGCATATTGCGTAGTCAATTGGAAAAAAAAATATTTAGATGCATTATTCAATCCTCTTTTTTTTTTGGGGTCCTACAACTCTTTAAGGATGCAGGACTAAAGGAGAAATACATTGAAAATTACTTGGTACAGTACTGTGAAACAGAAATGTGTTTACATGCAAAATGACCGAACACATTTGTAGGTTAAATAAAAGGCAAATAAAGTAAAGAAACAAAAGTGTTTTAATTTTCGAAAAGTACACATGCCATTTTCTTCATATAATGCCATTTTGCATTGTTTCTTTATAATGCCATTGTTTTTCATTTATTTTTCAGTTGCTGCCCTGAATTGGGCTGGTGAGCATCGCACTTTGTGGAAACGTTTATCAAAACAAACGAATCTGCAACACGAGTGTTCCGTTTGCACTTCAATCTTGGTAGACAACACGATCTTGTTATGGGTTACCAACTTCTGAGCTACAGGATCTGCATTGAAACAAAAATCGACCGGCCGACCTCGCACCGCCAGAACTCCACTTAATTTTTAAAACATAATGAAACAGAATGGCATAATATATACTTTTCGAAAATAAAAACACTTTTTTGTTTCTTTACTTTATTTGCCTTTCGTTTAATGTGTCAGATCATTTTGCCCGACCCCGTCTTTGTTTTCTTTTCATTTTTAGTCTTGATAAGAGTGTTTTTTTCCCCACTTTTCCGTCGGTGACATAAGACATAAGAAAAGCAAAGCACTGAAATATTTTTATTGGTGTTTTAAATTTTAAGAGGTGTGCAACTCGACTTAATTATCTGGCTTTTTGAAATGCCACTATTTCACATCTCAGTTCTCATTTTCATTAGCTTGTATTGCCACTTATTCTTTCAATTGCAAATGAAAAGCCACCCCGCAGTTTCCTTTTTTTTCCCGACTATTGCTTCTGTCCCACGCTTTCCTCCCAGGCTCACCTATCACTCATTATCTCATTCCTTCACTCGCTGACCCCCCACCCCCTTTGCCGGCGAGTGGGCGAGAGCGATGGGCAATAAACCAGCATGCCACTTTTCGACTTAGCGCTACCTGCTATGCTAATATCATTAATCAATAGAGCCCAGATTGTCTTTGCAGAGATTTAGAGGATGTAAGGGTCCCAGTGGTGCACAGGTATCTTTTTCTATTTTCTCCCCCCGTCTCAACATTCACTCTTCCATCACCCCCCAAAAAAAAAAACTAATTTGCAAAGGGACCCCAAGATGGTCGACTTAATGATGGCCACAGAAGTTTTCCCAACAAATTTCATGGGGCATGATCCAAAGATAATAGCTTTTCAGCCCCAATGACAATCCAATTACCGTGCCAATCAAAGCCCACGGCATGCTGTCTAATTATGATCAAATCTGTCAGTCAGCTCAAATACTAAAACAGCAGCTTTAAATCCAACAAATCACAGTTTAGGGAGGCAGCCACGTTTGCTCATCCGTTGCTGAAAAATTTGGAAAATTAGGGTTTAACTTTCAGCTCGACAAAAAGGAAAAGGAGAATTACGTCTTTTTTTTGAAAGTGCGATTGATGTGATTGACGCTGCACACACAATAATGATGCTAAAGACTCTGCGATTTAAATAGACTTCATTATTTATGCAATACACAGCATGAGAAGAAAAAAAACGCAAAGAGAAATGAAAAGGCCTGATGTTTGCGAATTCTGTAAGCCGACACACACACACACACACACACACACGTATACGTGCACATGTATACATGCACACACACTCGCAGATGGATGCATAACATGCTAAAATAGACACACAAGACCTTAACAGTCGCTCAGACTTTCCAACAAACAAAAAGGCGGCATCAATAACACAAATGATTAAACATTCATGGCCTTTTCAGAAGAACATCTGCTGTGTATGGGGCTCTCGCCTCAGGGACTGGGCGAATCAAGAGGATTTCTCCCCAAGAAGCTCAAGAAAGCAATAAGACAGGGGAGAGGCAGCGGGAGATTTACACACAAATTCACACACACTGCACGGACACACAATGGATGCATGTTTGTACAGACACGGCTGCGCATACGCGCAGTAAATACAAGACAGCGGCAGCTCAAACAAGCAGCTTTTACGGTGCTAGCAGGAAAAGACACTGATCTGAACAACATATGAACACACACACACACACACACACAGACGTCCACTGGCAGCCTGCACGTTTACCTTTCACAGTGCGGATATTTTTCTTTAAAATATTTCTGCTCCTCCGTCGTCCTTTTACTGAGTCATTTACCAGCAATAATGAAGTTGTCCTTTTTTCGAAACGTCATGACCACATTTTAATACGTTGCAAAATCAGAAATTCAGGGAAAACAATTAGCAAATGCCAACAGTTCATTATTTGATGCAAATCATTCACGACAAATTAACTCATGTCAGCAAAAAACAACAACAACAAAAACAAGCTGCTTTTCGAAAACACTGTGTTTGCTTGCTTTTTGGATTATTCTTTTAACTGATTTTACGCACAAACAAATGAATGCTGAGGGTTCATTTGTATTTCCAGAGTATTTTTTATATATTTTTTTATAAAGCCCAATCTAGTTGCATTTGGCCAAATTTTATAAGTGGTTGTGTTTTCTGCTCACCTTCACACAAAAACATCCGACTGAAATGAAACGTCAGTATGATCTCGTTACACATGCAATGCTGCTTTAATGGGCACATTTTAAGAATTACATTTTCATTATGCCCATTTTTTCCTCTTAAAGTAATCTATATTTGACTGACCTTTTTACTGGTAAATATACCGTTGCAACTTTCTGCCACAGCAAGGTAACTTGCATGGATGGTTTGGCACAGTTTTTATGCCTTTTTTAATACAGGTTGTGACTGGCAATGATTTTGCGCAGTAAAATAACGCTATCGAACGGAGTTCCTTTCCAGTTCAATATTGGATGTTGAAAATATTGTTTGAATAAAAACCCGGATCATAATAATAATAATAATAATAATAATCATATATTTCATTTAAAAGCGCCTTTCAAAACTCTCAAGGACACTTTACAATCAAAACAAGAACAATAAAACCACAGATAAAATTATAAATAATAAAAGGAGAGATAGTCAAAATCAGCTCCAACAAATAACTTAGAAACAATGATGAAAACAAAACGTGAGTCTGTGTTTATCTCCTTGGCAATTTTGGTTGGTGCAAAACTTTGGACAGCAGAAATTTGTCAAAAGTGATGCCGCAATCCCTGTTTAAGTGGATGGCATGGCTCAGGGGTACAGAGGCTTATTCGCCTTCCTTCTTAAGGAAGATTTTCAAGTTCTAGACACGCTGATCCTTGTTAATTTCTCTACCGAGGGACTGGATTGGATGAATTCATCTGGACCATGACAGGAAGGATGTCATTGAAGAAAAAACTTTTTTTTTTTTTTTTTGCCCGACTCATATCAAAGACCACGCACGTTAGAGCTAATTGCCCCTCAAGATACCATTTCTCTCAGTCATCTCAATAAACTGCTTTAACTCCCAGGTGCTTTGACTAACACCAGAAGTCTACGAGAAGGCACTTTGGCATCACAGGCAAGAAAAACGACCTTGAACAGAACCAAGATTTGTTGTGGGGTGGTTGTCTGCTTCAACCGGTTGAGGTGAGATGGAGAGAGATGACAGTGACCCGGGGCAGAAAAAGTGAAAGTCTATCATTTTCGTTACAACACGAATTTGAAATCCAGACGTTGTTTTAGCAAATTTCAAAGACAATTCCAAAACGACCATACAAATTATCAATCTTGGCCAAACAATTAATTTTGTTCCTCATTGCAACATTTTATTTGAAGGGTGGAGTTTTGGCAAGTGTGTTGGACACCAAATCCAGTGATCATTATTGTTTATATTTGAATTGCTGCAGCCCGGTGGTCCAGTGGTTAGCACGTTGACCTCACAGTGCAGAGGTACAGGGTTCAATTCCAGCTCCGGCCTCCCTGTGTGCAGTTTGCATGTTCTCCCCATGTGTGTGTGGGTTTTCTCCGGGTACTCCGGTTTCCTCCCACATTCCAAAAACATGCATGGCAGGCTGATTGAACACTTGAAATTGTCCCTACGTGTGAATGTGAGTATGAATGGTTGTTCGTCTCTGTGTGCACTGCAATTGGCTGGCAATCGGTTCAGGGTGTCCCTCGCCTACTGCCCGAAGGCAGCTGGGATAGGCTCTAGCACCCCCCGCCACCCTTGTGAGAATAAGCGGATCAGAAAATGGATGGATAAATGGATGGATGGATGGATGGATGGATGGATGAATTGCTTCCTGCTCACTTTTGAGTCTGGGATTTAAGTTCTCCTGTGCGATTTTGGTGTAATCTAGATCAAGTAATGTCGTTTCATTGAAAGACATTTCTTAACTGCTGAGTCAAGCACTCACCATGTATTACACACATACATGCTTACAAGGGATTGAAACAGTCTTGTGAATTATTTTCAATTCCTAATATCACTCATGTACAAATTCCATTAGCAGCACGTTAGCTGCAGTTTTACCAGTTATGTTTATGGCAGACCTGACACGGTCTCTAAATAAATAACCTATTAGGCAGGTCCGTTAGGGACAGCGATGACAGTGCAATGCTAAAGAAATATATCATTAGGATTGACAATTGTTAATCACCAGTTCCCTGGATTCGTCACTACAAATTATAGTGGTTGAGTTCAATTACTCGATGCATCTGGTACACAGGGTGTTTGGTGTGAGGCTCAGGGTGACGGTATAATCATTTATTCAAGTAGAAGAGAAACAAATGTTGTGGTTGAAAGTCTCTGTAAAATGAAAACAAATATCTTGCAAATTTGACACACCGCAGAGAAGTTTGTTGTTATTGTGACAAGCCTACCGGATTTGAGTGAATATAAAAATTGCCAACGGTGAAAAATCAAGAAGTTCTGTTAGGGTGTCTAGCATATGCATGCACATCCTTATATGTTTTACTTCCAAAAACATTTTCCGCTTAAATCCAGTGGATGGAATATACCCATCAAGTTTTCAACAATTACCTTCAAGCATGTATGACATTAAAAAAAATATATCACTGAATTCACTTTACAGGGCTTTTAATGTCTTCATCTAAGTTGCTTGTGTTAGGAAAGAGCAACATTTCTGACTGATTTTTTTGAAAACAGATGTTCTTGTAATAATACAAGTCTGGTGTGTTGGCTTATAGTGTGGATGTACAATGATTCACCAGTTTCATTTTGGTATGCATTCTTGCGCTTGCCTGCAGCTTGCACATTAAAAGCCTTCACTATGTGTTAAGTGTAGGCATTTCATGGTTTACAGTTGCAAAAATGCTTTGCGTGTTTCTGATTCAAAGGGTCTGGAAAAGACATCACTACTTAACACTTTGTCATAAACGAAATAGCGACAAACCGTACTGTTTCATCCAGTTTTATGTTGTGGGCACTGTTTTTAAAATGTCAGCTGTCAAAACCTGTTAAATAATGAATTAAGACTTGTGCCGGTATGGGACAGGTCCATGTGAAAATGTTAACTGCATGGTGACTTTTCTGAAAAGTTGTCTGCTGCTCGTCATAAATTTAACATATGAGGCTAAAACAACAAAGTGAATGGAGGAAAAGTGGTTAAGATGGCACGACTGTCTGTTTTATGTGTTGTGTTGTATTATTCTGTCTTTTTATGGTAAGTGTTCTTTGGATGGCGGCGCGGGCACCCGCAGCGGCTCCTCTTGTTGTCTGTTGTCTGTTTAAGAGGGAGGAATTTCATCTGTGCTGTATGTTACACATTTGACAATAATGTTGTACTTGATACTTGATACTCCCTCAATTGGTGCCACTTTGAATTGAATTGAATTGAATACAACTTTATTGTCAAATGTGCTGTACTTCTTCTTTGTTGAACGAATTGGCCCTTTTTAATATATACAGGTATGATGTCACACTCCGATGTGGACATATATTCAAAAGCAGGAGTCACCAACCAGATTGCTACTTATTGGGTACAGAATAATTGGAAGGCCTACCAATTTGATACCCTTATGAAAAAAAATTTGCTCAAACTGTTATTATTCTTGCAAGTTATCAATATTCATCTACTTTGCATCTGAAGACACTGATCATGTTAATAATCGATCACAATCTCACTCCATCCATTTCTATACCGATTGTCCTTATTCGGGTCACGGGGGTGCTGGAGCTAATTTGGACACTGCCAGCCATTCCCAAACAAGTATATAAGCATAAATAGACAAATAATCATTCATAATCACATTTACACTTAAGGACATGCAGATTAGAGTCTTCCATTAACCTAACATGCATATTTTTGGAATGTGGGAGGAAATAAGTACCCAGAGAAAACCCACGTAATCGCAGGAAGAACTCCATACAGCAGGGCCCAAGTACGAACTCGCAACACCTGAAATGTGAGGCAGATGTGTTAACCACTTGCCTACTGTTCTGCAATTAATTACAATACTATATAAAAAAATAGTTAACTTGTTGAGGGACAGCGGTTACTACAGTGGACAGCTTATGTTATCAGGTTACAGGTTATCTTTGTTGGTGCATGAAATGGTTAACAAGGTGGAGAGGATTCCATATACAGTAGATAATTCTGCAGTATACAATAAATACACATACACTTATATTCTCCAACTGTAAAACCCAAATATTGGAAAAAATTATATTTTCCCATGAGGTTTTATGATGCAGTTACTTTTAAACTTTGTATATTCTACCATCCAACATAAAAGAACTCTTCAACATATGCATGAAAAATCATATTTGTTTCATGACTTTTGAAGTTTTTTTTAAACATCTGCACAGTATGTGTGTGTGTGTGTGTGTGTGTGTGTGTGTGCGTGCGTGTGTGCGTGTGTGTAAATACTACATCTTCGCGCCAAATTCCGCTAGCAATGTCTTAAAATCTGAAACATGAATTAGTCAAATTAGTTATCTATTAATATCCACAACTCACCTTATAGCAGCACGAATGTGACTTGTCCTACATAAAATAAATAAATGAATACCCCTTTAATGTTTAATATTAGCCAACATAGCCGACTGGATATTTATACAATCTTCAATCGGATGAAAGAACTGAAGATAAACAACCAAATCCACCATTCAAATGCATTTGGCTTCCAGCGCGTGGTAATTTTATGCTGCGCTTATAATAAATGATATTTATCATTACATTCTGATCCATAAAGCAGCAAAATGTCATGCACTGGGATTGACACATAAATCACTCTTCTATATTTTGACACATGATGGGTATAATTTGTAGATTATGAGCTTTCCATTTTAGCTTCCTCGATGATGCTGCCTTCAAAACAAACACCTTAATAAAGTCACAATCAAAACAGGGAGCGGGCCAAATCCACTCCCCCACACGCACAAACCCAAGCGTAGACATGCGTACCACAAACACATGCGCATGCACACGCGCGCTCACGCAATATTAATAATAACACAGACTCACATGCACATGTACACGTACCCAAGTTATTGCCGTAGAAGCCGCATATGGAGCAATAATTTGACACCCACACACACACACACACACACACACACACACACACACACACACACACAGCCCGCGGAACATTTCACGCAAAGCACACAGAAACAAAAAGCTTAGGATTGAAGTGATGAATGCCCCAAAGCAGAGAGAAAGATTCACCTCTGCCTCCTGCCAAAGCGCGGCACTAAAAATGACTTTAATCACCCAGAGTTTAAGTAAAGGATTTACACAAACTGAAAGAAATGGAGAAAAAAAAAATCTCTCAGCCATAGCAGCAACCGCTTTGCAGAAGGCACGATGGGTAATGTGATTTGATGACCAATTTTAGGTTATTATTTTAGGCCCCCCCCCAAAAAAAATGATATTAGGACCTCCGAAACCTGCTGTTGCATGCATTCTACTCACAGCGCAGTATCTATACTTTACCTCCGGTTCAGAATTTTCAAAAGTCACTCTCACTGAGCAATTATGTCCAATGCATATAATAATGCTACATTGTTTATGATTGTTTTGAAATTCATACTAGTTCTTAAACAATAAAAATGTTGTATTTCGTCGGTACATCTCAATAGAATACAGTTAGAAAACACTCAGTGACTTCAAAATGTTTGAGTCATAGGCCTAGTTTTATTAACCCAAAAATATGTGTCACACTCTACTTTATAAATTACCATAACAAGAGTAGAATATTAATTCAATACATCAACATATATGTAAATATTTCCTTAATTTCCCCTACTGGATTAATAAATTATACTGACATTACGACATCAACTAGCACCATTTCTGTTGCGTTATATTGTTTGATATGTCACTCGACAATTGGAGACGTCGCCGTACCGACATCACCTGTTGCCGGTACAAGTATCAAAATAACACAACTCCAGAACCTCACTGATATGATTTCATCCTCATGAACAACACCATAAAAACCAAACAAAAGGAATTGTGCTCGATTGTGATTAACCCGTCAGCCTGATCCACAAGGGGATGCAGGGATCTTCTGTCATCGATGTTTCAGTATTTTACACGAATGTCCATATGCCTGTATTGTACGACCGCACAGCATTGATCAAAGAAAGGCAAAGTCAGAGTAATTAAATATGCATCGAGGCATTGTTCAATTTGTCTCTGATTAAAAAAAAAAAAAAGAGCCAAACGTTTCTGATACCATGTCATTCATTCTTCAGCTTCTGGAAGTTGGTGCTTGGCTTCTTTAAAAAAAAAAAATATATATAAAATAAATTATATATATATATATATACACCGTAATTTCCGGACTATAGAGCGCACCTGATTATAAGCCGCACCACTAAATTTGTAAAGGTAAAAAAAAAAAATTGTACACACATAAGCCGCACCTGTCTATAGGCCCATATTGTAACATGAGATATTTACAAAGAAGGAGGGTACACAGGCGGCCGTTAGAAAAGTCTTTATATAGGCCGCTTCATTAAATAAGCCGCAGAGTTGAAAGCGTGTGACAAAAGTCGCGGCTTATAGTCCGGAAATTACGGTATATATATATATAAAACCTTGTGAATCACTTTGTTAGATGCAAAGAAAAAACACAAATGCAGTCAAATGTATGATGTGGTTACACTGGATGATGAAATAAATACTTGAGACACATTTGAGACGTCCCCATTCAACATACACTTGTTGACCCGTTGCATGGTTGTTACAATTTATAAGGATTCGCACCACCTTACGGTAAATACATAGAGTACATGGGGAAAATTTTTTACGTCTTCTTTAAAATTCCCCCACATGCTAAGAAGATATAAGTCGACTTCCAAATTTAATTACCTCCACATGAGGCTGACTTATTATTCAGAATAGTAAATCATTCATTGTACAAATAGACTGTTATGGTTGTTATGCTACTGTCTCTGGCAAATCAAAGTGTACATTCTGTCACATAAACCGGTTTTATGTGTCTTAAAAGATCTAACTCTCTTATTCTTCCAGCAAAATACACAAAGAACAACAAATTACAGCACACTTAACAGCCACTTGTCAGACTGGTTAAAATCACTTTTTTTGGGAGGGGTAGTTACTGTATTTCTTATGCAACTGAAGTGTTCTGCATTTGTTACCATGACAACCGGGTCAGAGCCAATTTACAACTTAGAAACTCAATTGCTCAATTTACCAACTTTTCTGACCCTGGTTTAAAGAGAGAGCGCGAGAGAGAGAGAGAGAGAGAGAGAGAGAGAGAGAGAGAGAGAGAGAGAGAGAGAGAGAGATGATTCACAAATCTAGTAACTTTTAGTGGTGTTGTTATTGCAGACTTGAGGGGTCTGCAAGAATCCTTCCAGAGCAGGAGATGTTCACCACTCCATGTCATTAGATATAAAAGAAAATAACCAATACAGAATAAAATGAATTAAAGTAATGCTATTTTTTTTTCTTGTAGTTTTTATGTACATTTGATAATTGCAACGTCTGGTATGAGGACCAGAAGTGTTTTCCGCGTTGAATGATGTACGTGCACTGATCAAATATTTAAACTGTGAATGCAGACCAGTGTTTGCATTTGAGCAGTTACAAATTGTGACAATTGAGGATGAGCTTTTGAAACATTCTTTTGTGCGTTGCTCTGTTGCTGACAGAAGGCAAGTCATTTGCCTGGCAGTCAATTCTCGATTATAAATTGATACCAGTCTCCTACACATTCTTTTATATGATGGAAGGTGGATTTATTGCTCATCAAATGATTTCTGAGCCTACAAGATTGCCGCGATTTTGCATGTCTATCCAGCAAAATTCACCCCACTTGAACAAGCTATGAATTGTATTCCTTTGTCTCTGCTTTTTTAATTGGGTTGAGGCCATTACGAGAGAAAGCATCAATCAGCTTTAACAGACATTTCTTTTTGTCTAATGCATGGGAGCGCAACTTAAAATCGGCTCAGGTTGTAAATGGTCGAGATGTGAATTGGGATGTGTGTGTGTGTGTGTGTGTGTGTGTGTGTGCACGTGTGACTGGGGGTGGTCATAATTAGGTTTATGACTCAAATTAACAGTTCCCCTCAACCATTTAAATCATTGATGGTGTTCGCTGTTAAAAGAGAGCAGATTCTTTTTCTTCTTTTCTTTCAGTCTTCGTAGTTGGACACGTCTCCCTTTGGACTCTCACGAAGTGATTTTAGAGGCATTATATTCATGAGGGGTTCCAGTAATTGGATTAAATTGGTTCCAGAATGTCGCAATTTATATTATAATATCCTATTACTTCTAATACAGTTCTTAATTAATTGGCCTGTTTTTTGGTCCATATTAGATAAGTCAAGTTGGCTCAGGAGGGGATCTGTCCCACCGTGATGCCTTGTGGCACTAATACAATCACACACACCTGGACACAAAATGTTCGAGCGAGAAGAATCTTGCTTTCATCATTGCATCTCTTGTGAAAGAGACCAGGTGGAACATAGCACAACATCGGATCCTAAACTATGATTACAGAGAGGCCATATGATGTGTAAGACTACATTTGGACTGCAAGGCAAATGCAACCCAATTCCAATTTTTTTTTTTTTGCCCATATATGGCCTATGTAGGTTTTTATTTTCTTCGTTACAAGCACTTAGAAGACTTCTATTTACTGAGACTGATTTGCCCAACGAAGTAGGTGTGCTAATCAATGAGTACCAGAACTACCTAAGCAATGACAATGTAGAACACTAACCTAGTATGTACGTCTCTTCTACATGGACCAAGTAGTTAGTCCATTGTGCCCATTTTACAGCACGGCACAGCATCGAATTGCAAACAATAACGGTAGGCTCATAACCCATCCTATACAGTTTACCGATCTTCCAATCCCAATGGGTCTAGTCCAGGGGTCGGCAACCCAAAATGTTGAAAGAGCCATATAGGACAAAAAAAACAAAAAAAAACAAATATGTCTGCAGCCGCAAAAAAAATAAAAGCCTTCTATAAAACTTACAATGAAGGAAACACATGCTCTATATATGTAGGAGACTGGACTGTCTCAGAATTGTTTGTTATTTATTCCTTTCTTGTGTGTTCACAAACACCCCCATAGAATTTATTTTGTAATTTCCTCACTTGATTTTTTGTTTTGGTGCATTATTTCCGCTTTTCTTAGAGTCAGTGAAGTGATCATTAATTTCCGTTTTTCTGAGGCTGTCTTTGAACGCCTCTCGAGTCAAACGAGAAGAGAGAAGGCACGGAGTTGAACGCAGACATGTCTGTTTGTTCGAGATTGTTAAAATCATAAAAAACACCACAGCTCTCCTTTTGCGGAGCTGCAACATGTATCTATATCTATTTGAGCTATATTAGCCTACTATCAAAATATTTTTCCTTTTCAAATTTTTTTTATAATGCTCCAGGGAGCCACTAGATGTCGGTAAAGAGCCGCATGCGGCTCTGGAGCCGCGCGTTGCCGACCCTCGGTCTAGTCTCTACTCCATGTCCGGCCATTCAGGCACGACATTTTCCACATCCTGAGCATCTGGCTTGTACACGTATGGTAAAACATACATCTTGCCAACAACCTCCTCTTGTTCCAACTCTTAAAACACCTGGATCCCCTCAGATAGGTTTGAAACGCCGCTTTCTGATGCGATTTCTGACTGGCTTTTTACACTTTCCATAGGGAACCACGCTCTGATTGTCTTAAAGTGATGTCACATTTCAGTCTGATGTTAATTTTGGGTACCTCTCTCTTTGCATATTCGATTTTGCTTTTGCTTTTTTTTTTTCCCGCCTGGTTGATCCGTAGGATCAAAAGTGGGGAATTGTAATGGGAATTTGACATCAAACAGTGCTAAAACATATCTCAATAGCTAACTGTTTGTACCATTGAATGTTGACCAGTTATTTGCAAAGTTGCTTGCTCATGCGCTAGACTTCATTCTGTTATCTGAGGGAGTCGTTGTCTAAAATGCTGATTGTGCTGAATCAGCGCCTCCCAAGACGAGTATAAAAAAAAAGCACCCAACTCATCACGAAAAAGGCTCCATTGACAGATCTGTGAATGGTGTCTCTCCATGTTTTTTTTTTTTCCTAGTTGAACTAAATCGCATCAGTTTTTACAAATACTTTTATTGTCTTGGTTTCCCTGGACAAGACCTCAGTAACATTATTATTATTAGCATTATTATCTTAATTAATCAAAAGGGGCCGCTCAGAGTAGTGGCACCTGTTGCTCATCCATGTTCTTCACATTATGCCAATGGAGAGCAGCACTGCCACATACTGGCAGCGGCTCGGTGCATTCTGGGCTCCAGCGTGGACTTCGAGTCACTTTTCTGGCCATGAGAGTGACTAAATATGTTACACATATCGATTAAATATGCTGTATTAGACTGTTGAAAGTCAGCATGTGCAATACGGATGTAATAAAAGGTGTTTAT
Organism: Hippocampus abdominalis; assembly: GCA_018466805.1. Classification (NCBI taxonomy): domain Eukaryota; kingdom Metazoa; phylum Chordata; class Actinopteri; order Syngnathiformes; family Syngnathidae; genus Hippocampus; species Hippocampus abdominalis. The sequence continues at coordinate 18,683,978 of CM031702.1, forward strand.
TGGTCATAGAAAGACAAACAGCAAGGTCGCTTGTGTTAGCGAATGCACCAACTGTCTCAGTCAGCAATCAATGTGTGTCTGGTCACTGGAACCACCGACCGTGCAACACTTTCTTTGCTTCCTGCCCATGTAATTTCAACAGGAAATTCGCACTTTCAGCTTTTTTAATTCTGAATCCTTGATAGTTGTGGTATAGAAAAGGAAAATCAAGGGAAAGCATGGACTAAAACTAGAACTAAAATGGAACGCAATTTAACGTAATCATTTGTGTTTTGTAGATTTCTTTCATTTTTTTTTCTATTCGCATGCAGAGAGCGTCCAACGGGGGGCAGTGCAACTGTGACTCACTTGCCTCCCCTGACCACACGTCCCTCGTAAACACCACGTGATGTTGTCTCATTTGTTCATGCAAATTACTGTGGGGAGGTATATGGTTCACACACCAGAAAGACTGAGGTCGCAATCAATATGTAAAATGAAAAATTAGTTTAAAAATAAAAAAATAAAAAAAATCAGATATTCCCAAAATTATCCGAATTGCACATTCAGAACTGCGGTCTGAAAAATAGCCAAAGCATGCAGATGTTGAGATCATCAACTGTTCATCATGCAGCATTTTTTTGGGGGGGGGATATATCTTTAATTCGAAGAAAGTCTCCTTTGAATTAAACAAATTAATGACATTTTCCCAAAATTTCCATATGCAAATATAGTTTAATCAAGTAAATGAAACTCAAATGTGATGCCTTTGGGCTAAACATGAACCGCGTGTGTGCGTGGGCGGGTGTGCGCGCGCGCGGGCGCCAGTCTGCGTGTGTTTTTATTTTTCGTCTTTAGTATTCATACTCTGCAAATTTTCATTAGTGAACACTTACGAGGTAAACAAACATCTAAATAACCTGCTTTAACAAAGCAGGTGCTTTTTAAGGTAGCCACTATTCTTTATGAAGCTTGATGATAGCGAGTTTATCCTGTGCAGTCTATTTAGAAAGGGATGTCATTTGCTTCGAACATAGTTGTTAGTCGATAGAAGAGTCAACAAGACGGCTGCAGGGTGATGATTGCTTCTGTCCTTGACTGTCTTTTACCCTGACTTGAATGCAGTAAAAAGAATCATCTTTGGCTTCAGTTTTAAAGACCTTCTATGACCTTGATCTTTGCTTGTTTGTTTCCTTTGTGTAGCTGCTTTCAGAATGGGCAAGTTGCTGAATACCAGTGAAAGTGCATTTTTACTCAAGTGCAGGTTTGGACTGGAGAGTTTTGGGTGTCAATGGGTTTGTTACCTTGACTGACACCTTTTACATTTGACAGGGTCCTTTTCAGAAAGGGGTCGCCACCTCTTGCTATGGTCTTGTGCTCACGTGTGTTGTTAAGCTTTTTTCCCGGGTCTATAATCATCTCACTGTCTTGGGATTCGAACATAACGCCCTCTTTCAACTAATTTGCAGATGTTCGTTGGGCTTTTGCTGGGAGTGGGATGCACTTTGTGACAGGAGTTGAAAAGGAGTAAATTACAGCATTGCAGTTTTTACTCAAATCCTGTCGTATCCTCTTTCAATGAGTCCTGAGTGTCTCCCTGGACTTCAAAACAGTGCAGCTCCGTCCCACGTGATTGTAAAACAGTCTGTGTGATTGGTGCTTAAAATTGTAGAAATTGCCCTGCATTGGACAATAAACTGTATTTGCTTACTTGCCGAAAATGCATGATCAAAATGGTACATGCTTGTGCTCGAAACATCGACTGAGTCTAATAGCTGACGGGCCGAAGGCCTTGTTGCGTAATGAGAGGTGCCAATCGCTATCGCTTTCCTGTCCCGAATGATGTGGAGTGGGTGCTTGGCATTGTGCGTAATGGTGTTTACATGAAGATTGTCAGGAATTAGTTTCGAAATTGAACATTCACACAGAGCAGACAGTGGTGCAAAAAGATAATATTCACATTGCAGTCAAACCTCGGTTTTCGAACGTCTCGGTCTCGTCCAATTCGGTTTTCGACCAAAAATGTCGAGTTTTTTATGCCTCGGATGACGAACACATTTCGGTTCTCGAACAAACTGAGCGCACTTGAATGCACCATTTGACTCCTCTCGTCTTCCTTACACGAGGAAGTGACGCTTCCTCGGATAGACGAGGAAGTGACGCTTCCTCGTGTTGCTTTCCATTGTGAGCAGACGTGTTCGGTAAACTTTTTTATTTTAAAAAGAGTGTGGTTTCGGTTTTCAAACAATTTCGGTTTTCGAACAGCCTTCTGGAACAGATTATGGACGAAAACCGAGGTTTGACTGTATTTATATTACATCTGTCCAGTTTGAATCCAAATTTTGTGACAACTTTACTTGTAAAGAGTTAATGTTCAAATAAGTCTTTAAAACCTATGACAATCGTTTGTAGTCAGTGTTTGAGGGAGGGTTTTCCAAATATCAAAAGTCCTTCTGGATGTTACAAAATACCCCCCCAAAAAATCTCATCAAACATTGACTGTACATATTTATTAATGATGAAGAACACAACACCAAGTAAACAATATCATTGCACAATTTGTCAGATGCATAAAAGGAAAATTAAAAAACATAAACATTAAAGTAACTCACCATCATGTGCTAGGTGTGTACCTCTCAGCGGGTGGCTACATACTGTATAATTCTTTTTATTGGAGCTGTGAAAGAAGTACTGCAGTTGGTATGGACACAAGTTAGGTAGAAAACAAGATTCCTCACCGATTTAATCTTTCTCATGTGCGAGAAGAAAAGTTTGCATTATACATCAAACTACTGTAGCTTTTGTGTGTACGAATCTGCCCATGCATGAAATTACTGAGAGCTTGATCCCTGAGGTTATACTACTCATAAAATGTTCGGAATATTCGGCTTTCAGGTCAAATTTCAGGATGGAGCTAAAATGCACTTCAACCTTTAAAGGTGAACTTCCTTTGACCTCCTCTAAAGTTTTAAATGCAAATGTCCAATTGTGAAAGTTTCATGACTTTTAGGATAACTTTCTGGTGTCTTAAAAGGCACTAAACAGGTGTTTGAGACATGAATTGACCAATACAGCCATCCTTCCTTCTCCTATTGCTGGGCCACAATGAAAGCAGCGTAAGCAAGGACGCTCAGACTTCCCTCTCCACAGCCACCGTGTCAATCTCCTCCGGGAGATCCCAAGGTGTTCCCAGACCAGCCGACAGACAAAAGGCTCTATTTTCACAGGCGGTGTAAAAATTGGTGCGTTTTGATTTTTGTGGTAGCACAATCTTGGGTTTGAATTTGGCAGACGGGGCATACTGCTCTGCACCATGCTGGGCATTCTGTCATACAGAGGGTGGGTCCATTGACATGAGGTCGGTGTATCTGATATTTTGGTGCTCATCTTAACCTTATACAGACTGGAAACTATTGGCGCTAAGTCATCACTTGTCGAACACAATTTTTGTGAATTTGATCGGAGTGCAGGCAGTCGTGTTCTGTCTCTTTTGATTGGAATGAAGGGTGTTTTCCTTCAGCAGGTATTTCCCAATCAAGCCTTGGCATCTATTTAAAGACTGCCAAGATGCCTCGTCTCTTGTCGCATTATTGAGCTTGTTTGTGCTCATGCTCAAATGTTGTTTTCTTGAATTCTCGATCTGATCAGTCATTTTTGCTGTCTCGTCCTTTGTTTGATCCTATTTTGTCCTTGATCTTGCTCTTATTTTATTTCGTATAATTGGACTCTTGTCACTTCTTTTATATATTGTACTATTACCTTTTGTTGATGCTTTGTTTTTCCTGTCTTCTTTTGACCAGCGATTTCTGTTCATATTTCGTCGGGGAGGTTTTTGATACAGTCAAACCTCGGTTCTCGTCCATAATCCGTTGCAGAAGGCTGTTCGAAATTGTTCGAAAACCGAAACCACGCTCATTGAAAAAAAAAAAGTTTACTGAACACGTCTGCTCACAATGGAAAGCAACACGAGGAAGCGTCACTTCCTCGTCTACCGGAGGAAGCATCACGTCCTCGTGTAAGGAAGGCGAGAGGAGTCAAATAGTGCATTCAAGTGCGCTCAGTTTGTGCGAGAACCGAAATTTGTTCGTCATCCGAGGCATAAAAAAATCAAAATTTTGGGTTGAAAACCGAATTAGTCGAGAACCGAGACGTTCGAAACCCGAGGTTTGACTGTAAATCTTTTTTTTTTTAACGCCGTTTATATCAGTCTGAAGTTTTGGGATCCACACTCCACCTGGTCCGTGTTCAGACCTTGTCAGTCAGATTCTGTGCTTCATGGACATGCGTAGTTGATATCATCAAATTTCATTCATATATATGACAGCAATGTGTGTCGAATGCTGAATAATTGCAGAAATCAATGCAATAAACCAGTGGTTCTTAACCTTGTTAGAAGTACAGAACCCACCCAGTTCATATGCAGATCCACTAAACCCTTAGTGAAAAATAAAAATATGATTCGAGAAGTGTTCCTTCAGTTTTGCCGGTGCAAGACTGGAGTTGCTCAACTTGGCATGCCAAATCATGCAGATAGGACGTCCGTGATGCATGTGAATCCATGTTGTACATATTCACCCGACCACTTTCTTTTTTTTTGCTTGACTTAGCATGGGTTAAAACATAAAAAAATTAATTAATCACACAACGTACTATCACGACAGTCACACGCTGACGACTGAGCGAACTAAAATTCCCATAGCACTGACTGAACAAGCATCGTAATGTGATCATCTGCAGCCAGTGACGGCCAAGCAGGTGTGCCATAACTAGTTGACATCTTGAGTCGGGTGTGTCTTAACCCCCATGGCAGAGGCTCCGTCGAACCTCAGAGACCAACTCACCGAACCCCTGGGGTTCGATCGAACCCAGGTTAAGAACCACTGTAATAAACGGAGGACGGATGGGGTGTCACACATGGACAAATAATTATGAAATGCTCTGCAAATTGATCATGCTTATACTACGCATTAAACAGGTCGACATGTATCATAAGCAAAAAACACACCCAAACTAAGCAAACCTTTTATGATGTAATTTGTTTGAGGGCTTCTTTATTAACTTTTTTTTTTGTTGTTGTTGTTTTTTTGTTACAAATTGCTTATCGCTTTTTAAAGTAGGCAGTACCTTAGATCTGAAACTGATATCTCTGGGATATCCAGAAAATACATATTTGAGACGATTCCAGTAAAAGAATATATTTAACTTAATCGAGCAAACAAAAGTGCTGGAGTTAATAATGCTATTTAAGATGGATTTAAGATGATGACGGTGATACATTGTTCAAGTTCAGTAAATTCACTTTTTTGCTTTCCACTTATTATTTTACAGTTATTTGACAGACATTTTTTACCATGTTGCTATTATTTTTTGGGTTATAAGCATGCCAACTTCAGCCTTTTCTTTTGGTAATCATGGTTGGTGTCACGTATAATTGTGAGCCTGTTTCGGTTATTACCAAAACAATAAAAACATAACCTTAAGATATGGAATAGATATATGAAACAAGATGGAAGAGCACGAATTTGTGGCATAGTCCCGTGTTAGTGTTTTCGCCCGATAGCCTTTTATCCTGAGTTGAGTGGGCAGGGACGAATTATAAAGTGGGAAGGCACTTCAGTAATATTGTTTCTACGTCACAACAACGGCAACTTTAAATAAACACGTTTTGCAGGGCTTTTCTTTTGAAAATATACTGCATGCAAACAGCCAAATATGTCAAACTTAATTCATATCACAGACTGCCACCAGACATATTCGAGTGCATCGCTTTGCCTTTGTGTACGAGGCATTTTGCTTTTTTTGTGGGGACGGGTGGGTCCTAGGCCGCATCGCATACATGTTTGATTTGTATTCACATACGAAAGAGGCCTAGGCCAGATTTGAAAAAAATCTTGAATGTACTCTTCACACCGCAATAAAACAATCTGATATGTGCCACATACTGGCAAAAAATAAATAAGTAAAATAATCCCCCTCAGACCACGATCCATCCCTGCCACTTTCACCGCTTAAGGCGGCACAAATCTGCGGTAAAACAGTGTTCCCATTCCATTGGGCCTGCATAGCCTATGTTGTGCAACAGCTACTGATGCATTTAAGTTACAGAAAAAAAGTGGACATTTGTATGTCTAGTTCAGAATTTTAATCCACCCTACTGAAGTTGAATCTGCAACTCAGCATGGCGGAGAAATCACACAAGCCAGACATAGAATTGATGCTATGCTCTACTTATGTAAAAACTATGGTTACATGTTTTGTTGTACTTTGCGAAGAGTTGGGAAAATGCAGTTCAGCTGTTACAGCGTTCCAAGCTCTAAATTCCATCTCTTGGTAGAATTTGAACTCACCCACACGATAGGCGTGAGTCTTCTCACACTATAACAAAAAATAGTGCTTGCTCAACGTGAAAGCGACAAGGAGAAATATTTCTCCTGAGCTAGATACATCTTGTAGCATGTACTCAACACCTAATGAATTTGAAATACTGTACCGACTTAAAATGTTTGTGGCCAGGCGATGTCCTAAGAAACAGGTGGCCATGCTTGTCCCTGTTGGAGTGTTTAGAAATAATATTTTTGGGGGACAGACAGGAAAATACAGCGTGTCCATAAAGTCTCTTTACCATTTCAAAAATGTATTAAAAATGCAATTGATTAGATATTTTATTCAGATTTGTTCTATTGTATTCAGCGTTTATTAAAGTTTTTTTTGTTTACCTCTTTTAATACACTTCTACATGGGCACCATTCGCCCTTGCATAACCTCATCAATTGTGGCAATGGCATCAGTCATCCTTTGCTTGAGGTCAGTAACTTATCTTTGTTCGATACGCGATATCGTTATTAAAAGAGGTAAAAAAAAAAAAATTAATAAACGCTGAATACAATAGAACAAATCTGAATAAAATATCTAATCAATTGCATTTTTAATAATTTTTTGAAATGGTAAAGAGACTTTATGTATATCCTTCTCTCTTCTTTTTATGCGTTTGGTGAAGCATACATTTCAATTCATTAATCTGTGTATTCACAAACAACTGTTCAATGTAGCCAACGTATCCTTTTTTGTGAATCAATTTGAGTGTCAGAATAGATTTTGAAAGTATCCATGATTTGAAATAATCAAATCACTTGATGATGATCAGAACACATTTTATGACCAGTTTATGCAGGAATCTAGGTAGCGCCCATGGTTTCACATACTATTTCTTGCGATTTGTATATAAGCAGAAAGCAAATGAGTTTTACGACACAACTTTTTTGGTACCCATCCAATATACATACAATTGGAAAATGGCCAGTGCGATCTTGTCATGTTCTGCCCTGCTTTGTTTTTGTTTTGTTTGCAGCATCAACTGGCGTGGTGGGCGTGACCCTTCACCGATGCATCTCTGTCCCGTCTGTAATCAAGGTCCTATGTATTTAAGGACTAACAAGATGCCTGAGGTCGTCATCTCTGTCAAGCCGTAGACCTCTTGTAATCAATTTGGTCCATGTATGTATTTAAGGACTATTCGGTTTTCGACAAGATGAACAAATTTCACTTCTGAAGGTCGTGCAGACCCGACCGCCGCGCCCCCGCCCGCGCCCTCGACGGGCCCGACCACCGCGATTATTCGGACCTCCGCGGCCCGGCGAGGCGCGGGTCCGGCCGACCCCCGTTCGGGAGGCGATCCCCCCCCTACCCGGGGTCGCTCGCCCCCGCCCACCCCCCATTTGCCCGAGAACCCGCTGAATTTGTTGAAAAGAAACTAACAAGGATTCCCTCTATCCCCGCCCGGCGGAGGGCGCCTGGCGCAGAAGGTCGCTTTGCCGGCGCCGCCCTGTGGGGGCCCGACTTGTGCCCGAGGACATAGCGGCCCCCGGCGTGCCGGGGCGAGGTTCGGGTTGTTTGGTGCAGCCCAAAGCGGGTGGTTAAATTGGCACGAGACCGTAGCGGAAATACCTTGAAAGTGAAAAAATTTGAAGAGAGAGTCATTTGGGGACCGCGAGTCGGGGGATTCAACCCGGCATTTGGGTCCCCCGTTGCGGTGCGCCGCGACCGGCTCCGGGTTGGCTTGGAAATTGGGACGACGGTGGCGCGGGCGGCCCGCGCGGGACTATCCTGGGTATACTACCATGGTTTAGTGAGTCATGGGCCCCGCCGGGGCCGGCAGCGGCGCCGGCGGCGCGCCGAGAAGACGATCAAACTTGAACCTCGGTTTTCGGAAGGACATCGAAGGCGGCCCCCGGGGGAGAGGCGGGGGGCGGGCGTCTCGGTTCTCGACATCACCCCATTACGCGCCCGCCCCCGCGGCCCGACCCGCGGGAGGACGTCGGCGGCGGCGCGGACGCACCCCGGCGCGTTTCCGACCACAAAATAGGCGGCGCGGCGGCGGAGCCGGCCGCGGGGCGGCGGGACGGCGGTGGGGGGCGTCGCGGGCGTGAGTTTCACCCTCCCCTTACCCCCGGTCAGGCGCCCGTCCGCTCGGATGACGAACACATTTCGGCCGGCGCGGGGACTCCCCGCCGGTCTCGCGACCCGGCCGACCTCGGCACAAACTGACCTTCTCGCCACCTTCGGCACTTGAATGCACCATTTGACTCCTCTCCTTACACAAGGAAGTGACGCTTCCTCGGGTAGACAAGGAAGTGACGCTTCCTCGTGTTGCTTTCCATTGTGAGCAGAAGTGTTCAGTAAACATTTTTATTTTTAAAAAGAGCGTGGTTTCGGTTTTCGAACTACTTTGGTTTTCGAACAGCCTTCTGGAACGGATTATGGACGAAAACTGAGGTTTGACTGAAAATATATATATTTTTTTTTCTCTGTATCCCATCACCTTCCTTTTTGCATGTGCCTTTTGTTGAGTCCTCAATTTTTCCTGGATCCTTGTGACCAATGTTTTCTGTTTATGACTTTGTCAGTTTTGTGGGATTTTTTTGTTTTTTTGACAATAAATACTTTTGCTATCACATTTTGAAACATTGCTAATATTGGCAGTTTTTATTTGGAAAATAAAATAAAGTACATCTGTCAGGCGCCCCCCCCCCCCCCCAAAAAAAAAATTGCTCGAATCACACTAAAATGTTCATGATGATCAGTAGAAACATGTCTTTGAAAAAGTATTGGACAGTCTTTTTTAGGATCTTTCCTAAGTAAGAATAACAATCAAGAAGGAAAGCAATGCAGCCGAAAGACCCCCTTGGTGTTGCGTTGGAGCAGCTTATCTATTGTCACGGCAAAGAGGAGCAGGAAAGTAATTTGACATTACATGAGGTCAGACACTGGCGGCTTACTGGTGTGGACACATCCATGACATGCTTCAAATTAACATGCAATGGTGTCAATTAAAAGCATGAAATACACTTCGGGGATGTTCTCCCTGCACCCAAACACACTGAGACAAAGTGACTGAGGATTGGATCACACTATTTACATGTGTGGAAGTGACAATTAGCACTGCGTGCTCATCCTTGATAATTATCAAGTCGGACTGCAGCTCACACGTTGCGAAAAGTGAAGCGACAGCAGCAGAAAAAAAGTATGTCCCTACCTATCTAATCAAATATCAGCCGTACCTTTGGTGTGAATGCAGCCACCCACTAGTTTCCTGCTTAAGATGGCTCCATGGAAGCCTTTGAAATGAGAAGGTGCACATTCGGTCAGTCTGTACACCCACCACAGTATTTCATCGGCACGGTGCGCGCACAGATTTGCTCTTTCAACAAAAGTAAAACAGTGTGTTTTTATGATACTCCTTTTTTTTTTTTTAATAGGATGCTCCTGTTTTCATCTAAAAAAATAAAAAAAATCAGTTTACCTCACCAAAAATCACATTACTGTAGAATTGTTTTCATGGATTGACAAGCTACCGATAAATACTGTAAATAGATGCAGCCAGAGACTGACAGCCCTACAAGGAGAGAGCAGGTTTACATGAGAGACGCACCAAGAATGCTTGCTGGTGTCGGGGAAATACATCAAGCGAAAGTGGGTGGCTTTGAGTTGCTGTGCGTGTTTATATCCTTATGCTATAGTCTCACACCCTCTCGACTTGTGCAGCTCATCGGTGGCGGCGTAATAACAATATCACTCATCTTATACCCTCGGCTTACTTTCCTTCCAGAGCCACCGCCCCCTCGCTCCACATTTATCATATTCATTTGATATTCAGAAATAAATGTAGCAGAAACAGAATAATGCACCTCTTGTACGTGGCGTTCATTACAGATACATTTACATGGGGTCTGCCTTCACGGCTTCAAATGGAGCGCTGTTCATTGGCGGTCCTCGCATTTGTTGAAGGGGAGGGGGAGAGTCTCCTCACATTAGCACTATCACTGTGCGATGATAAATGGGTCGATCTATCCATCTCCGCTGTCACATTCATAAAAGAAATTTGGCCTTCGTCAGGGGAATCAAGTGACGAGTTGTAATATCCGCAACACGTATCCATCAAGTCTAACTTGAGATGTATTGAAACGCTAGAGTGAGTATACCTGAGTGAATAATATTTCACTCGTGATAATGTGGCAAATACCCACTGAAAATCTGCATTTTTCCGTCTCAGCTGCAGAGCATGGCGGAGGAGGTGAGCTACTGATCATATTCAATCTGGAGGCGATCATGTAAATAGCCCTCCATCTTGGGAAGGCGATATGCAAAGCAGCCCATCTCCCCTGTGTCAGGATCAGATTAATGGAAACCTAAAAGTGGGAATTACGGCCCTTATCCGGCGCGGCATTCTGGGGAGGGGCCGGGATAAGGGCCCTAGGGGAATCTGCGTGGTTCAAAGCCCATTCCTCTGGTTAAGGAACTCGCTAAGATCCATGCACTGAGGTGAAGGGTAATTTCCTTTGATATGCAGCAATGTATTACTTTATGTAGTGCGGAACCTGCATGCCCCACTGGCTCTGAGTGCATGTGTGAAAGCGTACGCTTGTGTGCAAAATGCAAATGTATGTACATTCAAACAACTCAACAAAGACACTGCTCTAAACATTATGAAAATTGAACGCAAGGTGCTGCGATTATGACCTCATGGTAAAATTTGCCAATGCCAGGACTGTCGAGATGAGATGGCAATAGAGTACGGAATGGGGTTATATCAGTTCCATTGGGAATGGGTTCTAGTTAACCTGTTAGCCTTAACCCATTTAAAAGTGCAATAATAATAATAATAATACCACGGTATCAATTAACACAATAAAGCGTATATCCCACAAGTGCATCGAAACTGTTGGAAAATTATGAAACTCATATCTGTAAACTCAGCTATATAATATACCAATTGCATCATAACAATGTGTGAGTCGTCTTGGTGTAGCCAATATCAAAGATCAGCTTTTCATCTGTTTCGATCCTTTAGGTCGGCGGCCTGGTGAGACATGTTGTGCGTATATAACGAGCCAAAGTCTATTACCTGACACTCAGTGATCATATTGGAAATGCTTACTGTGTGAAACACTGCATGATACACAAGCACCCCAACATGCAACGTAAAGGTGGTAAAAATCTGGAAATCAAGCCACATGAACATTTGCAGGCATGAGCGCAAACAAAATTCACAGTCAGACTTTGTACGTCAGTTCTCCGGTAAAAAAAAAAAAAAAAAAAAATGGAGCAAAATATGTAAATACAGTCAAACCTCGGTTTTCGGACGTCTCGGTTCTCGTACAATTCGGTTTTCGAACTAAAATTTCGAGTTTTTTATGCCTCGGATGACGAACAAATTTCTGTTCTCGAACTAACTGAGCGCACTTGAATGCGTCACTTCACTCCTCTCGGCTTCGCTACCTCATGTAGCAACGCTACCTCGTGTAGCTTCGCGAGGTAGCGAAGCCGAGAGGAGTGAAGTGACGCTCCCTCATGTCGCGGCGCTCCCTTGTGTCTCGTCGCTACACAGGAAGCGACCATTGTGAGCAGACGTGTTTGTATTGTCCAATAAAAAAAAGCAGACGTGTTTGGTGAGACGCTTCTGTTAGCACTAGTGAAATCCCCCTCTTTTCATAATGGTTTGCCCTGGCAGCACGGGGGAGGGGGGGAGGCGTGCGTTTGTTTGCAGCCGCACATAATGAACACTGTGGTGTCTGGTGTCTCATTATTATGCAATAATCGTACAGAAACAGCTTGTGAGCAGACGAGTTTGTATTGTTCGATTAAGAATGTTTTTTTTTTTAAAAAGCAGACGTGTTTGGTGAGAACTACGTTATATTGGACTGTTATTTTTGCATCGTGTATCAGCCCCTAATCATGGCACCAAAGAAAGCAAGTGGAAGTGGTGAACCTGGTGAAGAAAAGAGGAAAATAGTGTGCAAAACTATAGAATTTAAGAAAGATTTAATCGCAAAATATGAGTCGGGTGTGCGTGTGTCTGTGTTGGCGAAGGAGTTCGGGATGCCAAAATGCCCCGCCTACTGCCTGCTGACAGCTGGGAGAGGCGCAAGCCCCATGACAGATAGAGAGAGAGAGATGTTCCTTCAATTTTTACGTTACTATGTTAATGTTAAAATTGGTCATCTCCCATTACATTTGTACAGTTTATGGTGTGAAATTGTAAAAAAAAGTGGTTTAAAAAAGTTGTTTTCTTGACTTGGAACGGATTAAAACATTTTACATTGATTTCAATGGGAAACATGGTTTCGGTTTCCGAACAATTCGGTTTCCGAACAGTCTCCTGGAACGGATTAAGTACGAAAACCGAGGTTTGACTGTAAAATATTTACATTCAATTGAGAATGATATATTGCTTATGAACTACAGCTGTTCTGGTAATGCACACAGTTCCACACATTTCTGTGAAAATATAAAGATTGCCATGTCTCTCTATCTGTTTTGTTTTCAGCTCCAGGTGAAGTGAAGGGTATTCCGTCCAGCAGGCCCACGTGTTGCGCATTTACCAATCAAGCCTGCCATGTATTTAAGGACTGCAAAGCTGCCTAGTCACTGTCGGATTATTGACCTTGCTTGCTGTTCATGATCAGGTGTTGTAATCTCGTTCAGTCATTTTCTTGCTGATGACTGATTCCATTTCTGACAAAGGGACAGTCATAGGAAGTGAGCCTTAATTAGCATGGACAGACTCTGTGTTTGATACAACGTTTGGGGATTTTCATTGTACTTAATTTTTTTTATTAGTTCTAGTATTTTTTATGCTTCATTTTAGTTTAGTTTATTAGTCTTAGTAATATATGTGTTTTAATTATCGTGTATTTCCTCTGTCTGAGATTAAAAAAAATGCTCAGTATTTTTAGTTAACATTTTGTTAACTCAAATAATCTTGGTTTGCACAGTATAGTCATTATTATTATCATTTGTAAACATATCAGGAATGCTGATAAAAGCTACAAAGTTTATAAAGGTTGACTGTACTATCATCTTGATTGTCTGTATTTTTAAACTGCACATACCTTAAATATTTCAGGCTGAGCACCACTGCTGGCTACAGTATATGCTGCTATTTACATGTATGAATCAAATTAATCGACTTATTGCGATGACTCTCACTGACGAGTCAACGAGCAAAGTAGTTGTTTGTGTCAGCCATAGTCCGGACTAGCAGTGTCTTTACTGACACAAACACACAGTATACTGTATTCTTCTATGCAGTAGTACATACTGTACGAGCACATTCTGACTGGTGGACTAATGGATGAATCTTCTGCATACGCAGCCAAAGCACAGCTGCTCACAATCTATACTGTCAACAGTTTATCAACCAGAATTGGGTGGGTTGGAGGTGGTCTGTGGAAGAGGGGTGTAACGCCTATGTGTGTCATATGTGTTGTTGTGCATATTTCGAATACATTTATTCAGTGCAAGCTATCCCCCCACCCCCTTCCTGTAAAGGCTTGTGATGCAGTCAGAGCATCTGGCTTCTCTCTGCTCCCCGACATTAGCAGACAAGAGAATCAGTGGACTATTGAATGCAATTACAGTGTGCAAGCCAGACAATAAAGATTGATAGTTCATTCGGCTTTTATCACGCACCAAACATACCAGAGGTTAAAGCCTGCGAGCCTTGAGCTGCCGGCATTCTAATAATGATTGAAAATATGCCACGAGAGTGACAAGGTGTGCTTATGAAAAAAAATAAAGGAATGCATAAAACAAAAGGGGGGTTGGGTTGGATGTCCGGCTCTTTGCATTTCACAGGAAGTCTATGACTGAAGAGTGAAACAGAATAAACAGAAAGAAGATGAGGAGAGATACTTTGAAGTAAAAAAAAAAAAATAAAACAGCTTTCTATTCTCAGACTTAGAGCAGGATTGTTGATCGTTGCATTTGTTAAGACCCTCACTGCATCTCTACACTTCCCCGTTCCTTAAGGAAATCAATATAATTTAACTAATCAACCTTTTACTGTCCCCCCACCATAAAAGGATCCAAGATCCATAACCACTGCTACTATGCACAAAAGGACTGGAACCTTGAGATCTGACCATTCATGACTGCAGGAAATATTGACTTGGTGCCTCTTAATAGTTGTAACAATCCAGTCATTCAGCAAGACTTTAATCAGGATTTTGGACATATGTCACATATGTCACATTTGATAGGATGAGGGTCAGAGCATTGTGTAGAGCAGTCATGTCGAGACCGGGGGTCGGCAACACGCGGCTCCAGAGCCGCATGCGGTTCTTTAGCGACATCTAGTGGCTCCCTGGAGCTTTATAAAACATTTTGTAAATGGAAAAAGATTTTGATATTAGGCTAATATAGCTCAAATATATATAGATACATGTTGCAGCTCCGAAAAAGGAGAGCTGTGGTCTTGGTTTTTTAAAATGTCCACTTTATTTATGCTTTTAACAGTCTCGACAAACACAGACACGTCTGCGTCTGACTCCGTGCCTTCTCTCTTCTGGTTCAACTCGAGAGGCGTTCAAAGACAGCCTCCAACAAACGGAAATTCATGATCACTTCACTGACAATAAGAAAACAACAACAAACAACAAAGTTTATGCAGGAAAGTGGTTAAGATTGCACAATTGTCTGTGTTTCCTGTGTTGTCTTGTATTATTTTGTCATTTTTGGTCAACTTTTCTTTTGATGGCGGCGCGGACACCCGCAGCGGCTCCTCTTGTTTTATGTTGAGGGGGAAGAAATTTCATCTGTGCTGTATGTTACACATACTCACAGCACATTTGACAATAAAGTTGTATTCAATTCAATTCAATTCAAAAGCAAAAATAATGCACCAAAACAAAAAATCAAGCGAGGAAATCAAAATAAAAAATTATATGGGGGCGTTTGTGAACACACAACAAAGGAATGAATAACATAAACAATTGTGAGAAAGTCCAGTCTCCTACATACATACAGCATGTGTTTCCTTCATTGTAAGTTTTATCGAAGGCTTTTAATTTTTTTGTGGCTCCAGACATTTTTTTTGGGGGTCCTATATGGCTCTTTCAACATTTTGGGTTGCCGACCCCTGTTCTAGACCAAACTTTTCCCATGCAGCTGGAAGCAGGCAAGGTTCACAATGTAATGATATGTATAGAATGATATGATTATTCATCTAAGATGAATAATTCCTCATTGAGCGGTATGTCTCCAAACTTTTCTCCTCCCAAAGTAGTCTATTTTCTCACTTAAAATCCTTTAAATGTGCCATTATGTAAACGCTTGACTTGCTTGCATAGACTTGAGACATCATATGAAAAAAGAAAAAAAAAAAGATTTCCCAATGTCTCAAAAGTTGTTCAGTTTCATCGTTCGTTGTGCGACACATTATGGCACGTGAAAAGCAGACTCTTTTCATCTGATTTTCACAGGACAAAGTGCGCTTTGGCAGTGAGGAAGACACACTGAAATAGTTGGTTGCCAAACACACACAATGCTTCATGATGAAGGAATAATGGGAGATGACCAAGGACATATCTGAGTGGAAGAGTGGAAACAAAGAGCAGAACAGAAGAAAAGAGACGAGGATGACAAGGAAAGAAAAGGACAAAACGGGATAAAGGCGCTTTTTATTCTCTTTAATTTTTAAATGGAGTAACTGCCGTATGAATAGCAGAGGATGAGTGACAGAATGATATTTCTATTATGTGGCTGACTGGCCACAGCCCTCTAACATAGTATGGAACATGTGTGCGGAGATAGTTTCTTTGGGCACCACTGTTGTTATTAGTAACGCGCTCCTAAAGGCTTTTTTTTTCCTTTTTGCATCATGCTATGATTTGGGGGTTGTATAGTGTTGTATAGGTTTTTTTTTCTTTCCTTAAGTTGTAGTCTTAGAGCTCATTAGAAGACTCCAATATATAAAAGGATGCCAGAGATAAAAGGGAGAGGTCAAATCCCCCAAGTTTTACCCACCGCCCCCTTCCAAAAAAATAAAGTTTGTCAAATAAAAAAAAAAAAAAGGGATTTGAGACACCAAAAGAAAAATAAATGGGGTCGACGCTGGACCAATCAAAACACAGGTTGTCATATCCAGTGCTGTCCCCCTAACTTGAGTAAAGGCAAAAAAGCCAACGATGTCTTGAGTTAGCCAAAGCTTTTTTTGCTTTTTGGACACCACTGATTTGATCCAGACTGAATATGGAGTAAGACTGCTCAAGGAAGACTTTCTTCACGAGCAATAATTTTCACAGAAAAGGGCAGACTTTTCAACCTAAAATAAGAAAAGGACAACTTTTACCGGACAGTAACAGAGATTATTGTTTTGAGGGAGAGGCACATGCATTGACTTAATTTAAAAGACAAAAGATAAAAATAATTGGAATGAGATCAGACTATGAAGCAAATTATCCAAAATTCAAATTGAAAATTACAGTTTGTTTGTTTGTGTTTAACTCTTTCAGGGACAGCGGTTACTGCAGTGGACAGCTTATCATGTTCTCCGGTTACAGGGTGCATGAAAGTGTTCAAAGAATTGAGCATTATCATAAAATAGTTTCAAAACTGAACAGAGAATTTTGGCATAGGCCGAAATGTATTTCATTTTTTTACAGAATATTTATTAATTTAATGGTTAGCCTTTTTAGTAAAAAGAAACTGCAGCCCCCTTCAGGCCTTTCACGCTGCACTTTCACGAACCCAATCATTGTGTATGGGCTGCGAGGGGACGAAGACGGAACATTGTGTCGCATTGTGCTGCAACGCTCAAGATGAGCGTTTGCCATAACACCAACAAATGTTCAACCCGAGAGTGGCGTTGAGGTGATGTCAGAAGGCGCATCTTTAGGAAAGTGGCTGGTGGAGTGACTTCAGAGTGCTCACAGCGATAGAGAAACTAGCAACCAAAATATTCATCATTATTATTAACAGGACAGGCGATTGTATGAGTTACATGTTAACTGTCGTAAATGTGAAAAAAAAACACTATAATGTGGAAAACAGTCATATTTATACTACCCTATTTCTTTATTAAGAATATGCAGTAATTATGATGTAATATAACATGGCGGTCCAGACTCTGGATTTTTGTGCCAATTTCAAGTTGTATCTGTCTCTCAAAATTACAGTTGAAGGTAAGTGTGGCACGGTGGTTGACTGGTTAGCACGTCCACCTCACAATGCAGAGGTGCAGGGTTCAATCTTTTCGGTTATGAATGATTGACACTGTGAGAGAGGTATTTTTATTGAATTATCATGTGGAGAAATAAATTATGATCATTGATGTTGTAGTCGTTTTAAGTGGTTTAGATTCATGCACCATCACACTGAGAGCTGTTCATAACATTCTGACCTCAAGTCTATTAGGAAAACCAAAAAATGTTGAATTACAGTCAAACCTCGGTTTTTGAACGTCTCGGTTCTCGTCCAATCCGGTTTTCAACCAAAAATTTCGAGTTTTTTATGCCTCGGATGACGAACAAATTTCGGTTCTCGAACAAACTGAGCGCACTTGAATGCACCATTTGACTCCTCTCGCCTTCCTTACACGAGGAAGTGACGCTTCCTCGGGTAGACGGGGAAGTGACGCTTCCTCATGTTGCTTTCCATTGTGAGCAGATGTGTTCAGTAAACATTTTTATTTTAAAAAGAGCATGGTTTCGGTTTTCGAACATTTTCGGTTTTCGAACAGCCTTCTGGAACGGATTATGGACGAAAACCGAGGTTTGACTGTATTTGTACGTATGAAAAGACATATGTTAAACAGAAAATGGATTGTTGCTTATTTTGTTGTTGTTATTTATGAACAGCAGCCAAATTTACATTAAATGTCTCCAGTGTACCAGTCCTTTGTCCTCACTTGCTTGAGATAAAAATTCAAATCATAACGCGAGGATAATTGACTTGTGTTGACTTAGCTGTCTCAACGTGACACAAACGGCCAATGGAGTAGATAATCCGTCAAACTAACAGTGGGCAGATCTATGAAGCGGTCAGTGTTCTGTTGACATTGCCAAACATATTTGCATATGAAAGAGTGACCTCAGATAATACTCCAGGAAATGTTAGAGCAAATCAGAAGCAGATAGGATTAATGTACAGTGTTGCAGTGTGTTCTCATACAGTGCAGAGCCTATGTATGTATATCCCAAATGTACACACGGTTGCTATATTTCATCAGAGATAACTGTATATAAAGAAGGAAGATGAGGGTTCACAATTCACCAGATAATATTCAAATCCCGGCTCTTCCAAGTACTGTATATTTTAGCCAATATGCAAGACTTCTTTAATATTTGAAGGCTTCTGTCTGTTGAGTTGGAAGTTTTCCATTTAGAGACCTATCAGAAATGTCAAAAAGAATGAATTCTGATAGCAGCGGCAATGAAAAGGGTCCACGTCTCCCTGATAAGGATGCAAATACAGTCCGTCTCTCTTCCGACAAACTCGTAAAAAAAAAAAAAAAGTCAGTAATTCCACACCAAATATGAATATGCCATTTGTTTCATCCCCCACGGCGCAAACCTGACTTCCCACGTTGTCGTGGAAAGAATTATTGTCCCGGTGAACTGATTGTCACTCTCAAACCTCCACCACAACAAAAATGCCACGCTAATGTCAGCGAGATGTTGCGATTTAGATTTTGCCGATTGTCCCATGTCATCTCGCACATCTGTCAGCCATGAACAAGTTGATTAGAGCTGGGACATCTAAAGAGACTTGGGTTGGAAATGTAAGGTAGTGGGATGTGGAGGGGTAGATTTCACACTTTTCCTGTCTGGAATTAAAGAGTCGGACTTGCAGCGAAGTGATTTTCTCACTTGCCTTTTACTATCTTTAAAGTGTTGGCTGTTACTTTATTCGTTTTGCTTAAACGCCAAGATAATCAGAACCTGGATCAACATTAGGCTACTGAAGCAAGTAAACTGGGAGGGAATGTAACAGTGAATTATGGTATTTTGTTTTGTTTGGTTTTATAATATCCTCACAAATTCTAATACAGTCAAACCTCGGTTTTCGTCCATAATCAGTTCCAGAAGGCTGTTCGAAAACCAAAATTGTTCGAAAACCGAAACCACGCTCTCTTTAAAATAAAAATGTTTACTGAACACGTCTGCTCACAATGGAGAGCAACACGAGGAAGCGTCACTTCCTCGTCTACCCGAGGAAGTGTCACTTCCTCATGTAAGGAAGGCGAGAGGAGTCAAATGGTGCATTCAAGTGCGCTCAGTTTGTTCGAGAACCAAAATGTGTTCGTCATCCGAGGCATAAAAAACGCAAAATTTTGGTCGAAAACCGAATTGGACGAGAACCGAGACGTTCGAAAACCAAGGTTTGACTGTACTTTGATTATAAGTGTGACTCCGTACTTGGTGTTGTTTATCATCTGCTCTATTGGGCTTTGTGACATGAACACAGCTAGTTAAATGTCATCCATACATGTAATTGTTGCAACTTTTTTTCTTTATCACAAATCTAGACAGTCTATGTTTCTTGCGTTTAAGAGTCAACATTTTTGCTGCATTGTTCAATTCATCATTTTTATCATGAAGGAGTGTATTTCCTCGACCATCTCTTTACGCATTCCCATTCCCTCCTTGTACTCTGTATCTCAATTTAACACCAAAGCCCTTAGAGGTCACATCGACACCCTGGCGCCAGCTGTCCATCCTAAAGAGGGTAGTGAAGTTGAGAACAGGGTGAGTGGGGTTAGTGGGGGTGATTAATTATACATTGGCTATATTTTGCACAACTCTCCCGCTCTGCCCCCTTCACACCAATGTCAGCCTTTTAACAGTCTCCCAAGCAAGGGCTGCATCCGCTTCATGATAACATCTCCAATAACAATTAAGGAGGAAACCTGCAATTTGCCAAGGAGGAGGAAAACTGTCAATAGGTTCTTGTGGCTTTGCATACTAAACGGATTTAAGCTTCTGTTTTGTTGATTACCCTTGATTTAATGTCATGTAATTATAACTTGTCAATGAAAGGTAACATTTGAGTCCATGCTGAATTGACACCATATTATGTATGGCAGCTGTGCAAAGATGGGAAAAGTCAGTGAAATGTCTAGAATTGTTTTCCATATATATTATTATTTTATTTATTTATTTATTTTTTTCCCATCAGTTTTACCCTCACAAGGGTCGGTCGGGGAGGGTGCTGGAGCCTATCCCAGCTGTCTTTGGGCAGTAGGCGGGGGACACTCTGGACCGTTTGCCAGCCAATTGCAGGGCACACAGAGATGAACAACCATTCGCGCTCACACTCACACCAAGGAACAATTTAGAGAAGTGGTTCTTTACCTTGTGAAAGGTACCGAACCCAACCAGTTCATGTGCATATTCACCAAACCCTTACTTAAAAATAAAAATCGGATTCAAGAAGTGTTCCTTTAGTTTTGCCGCTGCGTGACTAGAGTTCTCAACTCAACTCAACTGTATTTATAGAGCACTTTCAAACAGTCATCGAGCATACAAAGTGCTGTACATGGAGCAACCAACATACACAACAGCAAAGCAACAAATCGGTAACAAAGGTGGTAAAAAGCACCGAACAGCAAAAAACAAGAACAAATCTGAGTCATGCTGAGTCAAAAAGAGTTGCTCAACTTGGCATGACAAATCATGCAGACGGGACGCTGAGTCCCATCACGTTCTCTGATGCATGTTGTACATATTCTCTGACCACTTTCTTTTTTTGCTCGACAGAGTTAGCATGTATTAAAACATTCTCACGACCGTTACACGTTGACAACTAAATTCCCGCAGCACTGATTGGATAAGCAATGTAATGCAGCCAACCATGGCCAAACGGGCGTGTCATAACTAATTGATATGTTGAGTCGGGTGTGTCTTAACCTCCATGGTAGAAGCTCCGTCGAACCCCTGAGACCGATTCACCGAACCCCTGCGGTTCGATCGAACCCAGGTTAGGAACCACTGATTTAGAGTATTCAATCAGCCTGCCATGCATGTTTTTGGAATGTGGGAGGAAACCGGGGTACCCGTAGAAAACCCATGCATGCAAACTCCACACAGGAAGGCAGGAGCTCGAATATCACTTTTATACACTAATATCACTTACATACATATGCATGTGTGTGTGTGTGTGTGTGTGTGTGTATATATATATATATATATATATATACATATATATATGGCATCGCCGACTCATTTTTTACTTGACAGACTTTCTTACAAAATTAGAACATGATTATATTTGAAAGTACAGTCATGCAGTTTACAGCCAAATTTTCTGATAAAACACCCCAGACACACCACTCTGAGTTTTGATAAAGTATATCTATCCAAAGTGACTCGGCAAAAAAAATCTGGTGAATATATTTGACTCAGATCTTTCCAATCTTCAATTGCACACCAGGAACATTTTGAGAACTGTGTTTTTCACTTACACACTGTAGGTTCTCTGCACAAGTGATGCATAGACTATATTTCACGCATACGTTACGTCTCACCTTGCCTATTTTAATTTTTTGCTTTCTGTTCTCCCAATGTCTCATTTTAAAAGCCAGCAGTTAGTACAAGATGTAGCAAAAAAGACTCCTGATGAGAACTAGAAAGTTGAATAATATTATTACCCCAATACTGACCATCTTGTACTGGCTCCCTGTCCACCTGAGATATGATTTATTAATTTTTTTTCACAAAAATATTACATGGCCCAGCCCCTTCCGATCTTGCTGACTTAGTGGTACTTTGTGTTGCATCTCATCCGAGAGCTAAACAGAAGTCAGAAGGTTCCAGACCATTCTCTGCCCAACTTGAGTAATACTTTATTTTCACAGCCTCACATTTGATTAAACCACACCTAGTAAACAAATAGTCTCTCTTCCTTCTCAGCCCCTTAACATCTGGATTTTGGTCTGCCTCGCTGTCACTTCTCTTCTCTGCTCTCCACCTTCCTGCTCGCAGAGGGGGCCATATGGCAATGAGAAAAGCAAGGCTGCTGCTGTGGAAGATTCTGCATCGACCGACCGGGACAACATCTCGAGAGGACCACTTCGCCGGAGGCATTGCTATGGAGGATTTGCCATCGACCCACCAGGAAAGGTCTTGAGGAGAACTATTTCCCTGGAGGCATCTACCTGTGACACTTCATTGCATTAAATGGGCTCGCATGCTGCTTGAACTATCACGACTTCCTGTAACTATAATTGCTTGTGAGTGTGCTAATGTCTGCATGAAAAAATGACAATAATAACAATAATATTAATACTAATGCCCAATTTGAATTCAAATGTGGCAAGGTTGTATGATATATGTCTGTCATGATTCAGTTTTTGTTCTGATTACATTTGGTTTTGTTCCATAGTTTTGTTTCCTCATCGTGCTTTTGTCTTCCTCGTTTGGTTTTGTTTCGGCTTGTTCTTGTCATCCGGGTCCCTTGTGTCAACCAATCAGCTCCCTCAACCCTTTGTGTCTTGTACAGGCGTTCTTGTCGTCTCGTCAGTTTGTTTGCGTTTAGTTCCCTGGGTTCTGTGAGTCTTTGTCAGATCGTGTCCTTCTGTCTTGGGTTTTTGTTTGTTTGTTACTTTGGTTTCTTGGCGTTTTTAGGACTTCGTTTGGATTTTGTTTTTCCAGAGTCACCATGCAAGTGCTTTTTTTTGTTGTTGTTGTCAATACATTTTCTCTAGTGCTACTCCCTGGTTCTCCTGCCTCCCTGATCCCATATCCACCCTGTCCTTGCGGCGCACGGCTTGCGGCCGCCACAGGATGACTTTGGCATGTCTGGTATCTGTCCCTTGAGGGAGGGGTAATCTCATGATTCTGTTTTTAAGATTCCATTTGGTTTTGTTTTGACATATACTTTTGTTTTACTCATTTGGTTTTGTTTCTACCTGTTGTCATCCGAGTCCCTTGGGTCAAGCAATCAGCTCTCTCAACCCATTGTGTCTTGTCCAGGTGTTCTTGTTGTCTCGTCAATTTGCTTGTATTGAGGTCCCTGGTTTCTGTCAGTCTTTGTTGTAGTTGTCACATTGCTTTGTCCTTCTGTCTTTGTTTCTTTTCGTTTGTTTCTTGCTTACTTTAATATCTTGCGTTCTCAGGACTTTGTGTTTTGGATTTAGGTTTTCCAAAGTGTTTTAATACATTTTGTTCAGTTCTCCTGCCACCCTTCTTTTTCAGGTTCACTACCATCAGGCTCACAACAATGTATGCGTAAGGTGTTTCCTCAACGATGGGCATCTTTGAGACATCTTGTTTTGTTTGCTGGGGAAGTTATGTTTTTCTGTCATTGTTTTTTTTTTCACAGTTCAATTTAAAAGAAGCTATTCCAAATGTGGTTATTTGTATTCAATTAAGACCGAACGAATGAAAGCACGGGTTCAAACATGGGATGCACACCCCGTCTTTTCTTTTGATCTTAAAGTAAAGAAATGGTGTACCTACTGTACGAGTCAACCTTGCATCTATCGGAGTTTCATCTTTCCACCACTGGGAACAGACCCTGATCTTTTTAAGTATGTATCCAGATTGACCCCATCCTTTCATCAAAAGTGATAAAAGCTTCGCCTTAACTTCTGATGCCACCTTTCCCCAAGCCTCCCGCTTTCCTCGCTACCTACAGTCACCACGAGTGCTACATTTGAATCAAGAATGCAAATGGGGCTGGAGCCTCACAAAGCCTGGGGTGACCTATATTACAGCTAATGATCGGCCGCAATGTCGGAAGAGGAGCTGGAATGAAAGAGAATTTGAATGAAGCTGACCCACATACAAAGGCAGGACCAGTTGGAAAGGCATGTTCTCTTCCCACTAAGTAGGCCACAATGGGCTTCAGGATTATGCACAAGTTCCCCTTTTCTCCTGATGGGTGGAAACAGGAAGAAAGTGATGGTGAGCCCCTGGCAACAATAGTGATCCATTGAATATGCTGGCTAACAGGTTGTAGAACTCAACCTTGTCCCAACTCGGTAAATTAGGTTCAGCTTCTGTCACCCGACCACGCACCAAGCTAACATTCATGTTGCATGGGCAGGAAATGGAATCATAATGTGCGGCCCATTGTTACTTTACCACCTAAATCAAAGCAAAAGCAGAGCGTACATTTCTTCTTGGAAACACATCAAACAGAATACTGTATACAAATCCCAAGGTTATATTCCGCTTATGAAGTACGTCTTCTGAGTGTTAAACACAAACTAGCTAAAGTCTATTGAGTCTTGTTTTTTGTTTTTTGTTTTTTTTTTGCTTGGTTTCCATAACTGAATTGAGGAGATTGAATAAGGCCTAAATGCCTTTTGTTGGAATTCAGAGTGTTAGGTAAGCCATCACAAAGTAATTGAACAGAGGGAATTAAGGGAAAAGACTTGAATTATGCAAACATTTTATCTCCATCCTTGACAGTGTTACACAATACAGCAACAGCTGATCAGAATAAAAAAAAATATGAATTCACATAAACTTAAGATTTGCTTTCCATGCTTTCGGTCCCCTTTAAACATACAAACAAGAAGCGTGCTTCTAAAATATGAATGCTTTTGTTTGGTACGATGGCTCTTGTAAGAACCCAGAAATGGGAGGCTTCTCTTTGTGAACACTAATAGGAAATGTTTTATTTCCTCAGCTCATGCGGTGAACAGGTAGTAATTGGTGCATGTGTTAATCCTGGGATAACAAGTGTTTTCTAAGGAGAGTCAATGATCATCTTACAAGGTCAGTTTAGCCCTGTATGCTGCATGCATAATGGAGAACGCAAAGGCTAATAGGAGCATAATCACATCTCAGGCACACACACGCGCGCGCACACACACACACACACACACACACACACACACACACACACACACACGCACGCACTCACACGCACACAAACGCCGCTGTGTTTCATACTCATTCTAAAACTAAAGGTAATCTCACAAGAAAAGAAAAGTTTGTTCTTCAACGACAGTCAACATTCAGGAAGGCTTTTCAATAGAACAGAGACACCCTGTGGTACAGCCTCCACTTTACTGCCATCTTTTCAAGGGGCCCTACCCCCCCTTTCCCTCAAGCCAATGGGATTAGAGCCAGGAGGTGGCAGCAATAGCGACCACGCACTGTGACCCGTCCGTTTTTTATGACTTCATTATTTTCCCTCCCTGCCACGCTCATTTTCATTTGCCAAAGCGAGAGCATAATGACTGTGCTATAAAAATGCTGCTTTAACGTTTGCATACTGTTCTCATTTGGTCTGGCCCACAACCCTTCAGCTAGCATATGGCAGGTAATCAGGTCTGCAATCAGGGCTGCACGTTACACAGGGCCTCGCTTTCTGCACTGGGGCTATTACCCATCTGTCTCAAAACACACACACACACACACACACACACACACACACACACACACACACACACACACACACACACACACACACACACACACCATGCATATTTGTGCAAGGAGCCAAAGACACCACTAGATATTTGGACACACATTCAATGCACAGTTCAATGCACACACTGGCTTGCATTGACTGCAGACAACACTCAATCGCTGCAAAAATATTTTGGAAAGGAATCTGCACCGATGTGCTCCTCATCGTACCCTAACTGAGTGTCCTAGTTTATGGACTCGATAATCAAAAAAAGCAAATGAATGTGAATCAATTCCTTTTTTTTGAGGGGGGGGTCCAAATGTGAGATGTTATTCTGGAATACAATCTCCATTTAGACCTTTTTGAATGGAATTTGCATTTCTAAATACTTAAGCGGGGTTTTTTTTATTGACTAATTGGCTTCGTCCCACATTTCAAAAAATACATGTCGGGTAAAATAAATCTTCTAAAATGCTTGTAGGTGTCAACAAGAGTTTGAATGGTTGTTGTAACATGAAAACATCTGCAAACACTGACTTCAGAAGCTTCCATATTTACTTCCATAAAAAGGGAGCTGAGTTTGGTCGCCAAAAGTGCAAAAATCTAGACTGAAAAAAAAAGAGAGAACATTTCAGCTTCTGCATTGTGCACAGTAGTTCTGAGAATTGGCAATAAGGCGTGAAATACGACAGCCTGTTTTACGTTTATGGTTTTAATGTGGTTGACAGACTATTGTGTAGTCCAAAGGTCACTGTTTCCGACATGAAAATTGAGGCCAGGAAAGGCTCATCTTCTTTGGCAGACAACAGTGGAACTTCCTTTAATCCAGCCAAAGACCAAAGAGATATTTCAAGAATAAAATTTGACCCTGAGGCCAGCCAAGAAATAAGGTATAACATGGTATTGTTTAAATATAACAACAGTAATAGGATGTACCCAATCTGACAACAGAGATGGAAACCTTTAGCTCCAACTGAACCAGCTTTGAAGATTTCGGATGTCTTGTGGTATATCCTGCCCCCAACCAGGCGCCACAATTGAATCTATCGCTGCTGCCTCATTGGTACTGATGTATTTGTACAGCCAACCAGTTGGCTGTGTGCATCTGTATGAGGGTGCCTGTAAGCATGCACAATGTATATACTAACTCTCCACCTGGGTACCCATGCTCAAGCTTTACTTCTCTCCCTTTCTTGTGTCTGTCGAGCTCTCAGGCTGAAATCCATTATTACCTCCTGAAATGACAACTCATTTCCTCAAATGTAATCCCTTCCCTTGCCTCCATGAGGAGGAAAAGTAAACACAGCCCCAATCTACGGTAGACGGCAACGGAGAGTAGGGAGATAGTACTTCATATTTGCGAAGTGAACTGGAAATGGGGAACACTAGAACTGAAGAGTTAAGATGAGAATGAGAAGAAACATTTGAAGGGATTTATTCCAGTGCCCCAAGAAGGTATGGTAACAGTTCCCCAAAGGATGTGTGTGTGTGTGTGTGTGTGTGTGTGTGTGTGTGTGGGTGCGTGCGTGCGTGCGTGTGTGTATGTGTGTGTGTTAGCGCTATGAAATAAATGATTGCTCTATATGTGGCTTCTACGGCAATAACTTGGGTATGTGTAAATGTCTATATATATACTGTACATCTACATGTACTGTTCATCCATCCAGGGGGGCATGGAGGTTGAATGGCTAGCACGTCCAACTCACAGTGCTGAGTTCCAGGGTTTAAATCTTTGCTCCGGCCTTCCTATGTGGAGTTTGCATGTTCTCCCCCGTGCCTGCGTGGGTTTTCTCTGGGTACTCCGGTTTTCTCCGGGTCCTCCGGTTTCCTCCTACATTCCAAAAATATCTATAGTAGCTTCATTGAATGCTCTAAATTGCCCATGGTGTGATTGTGAGTATGAAAGGTTGTTTGTCTCCATGTGCCCTGCGATTGGTTGACAACCAGTTGATTCATGGTGTCCCCCGCCGAATGCCAGGATACAGTTGAGATAGACACCAGCACGCCCGCGAACCTTGTGAAGACAAAGTGCTTCAGTGAATGGAGGTTTCCCAAGGCTGCTGCCAGAGACATGTGACTGAATCCTGCACCTTGATTCGCAGAATTAAGTTTGATCATTTAATCTGACTCTACCATCGATGCATGCTGATTCGACAAACGAAGATTTAATTATTTCGTCCAAATCAATGGATCCGGTCTGTAGACTATATCAATGATCAATTTCACATTGTGAAAGCGTCTGTGACGATTATATCAGGACGATATAGATCACCCACCTCTATATACACACACACACACACACACACACACACACACACACACACACACACACACACACACACATATATCCATCCATTTTCCGATCCACTTATCCTCACAAGGGTCGCGGGGGGTGCTGGAGCCTATCCCAGCCATCTTCGGGCAGTCAACGGGAGACACCCTGAACCGCTTGCCAGCAAATCGCAGGGGACACACAGACAAACAACCATCCACACTCACACCTAGGGACAATTTAGAGTGTTCAATCAGCCTGCCATGCATGTTTTTGGAATGTGGGAGGAAACCGGAGGACCCGGAAAAAACCCACGCGGGCCCGTGGTTGCCCGGGTTTTCTCCGGGTCTTCCGGTTTCTTCCCACATTCCAAAAACATGCATGGCAGGCTGATTGAACACTCCAAATTGTCCCTAGGTGTGAGTGTGAGCACAGATGGTTGTACGTCTCTGTGTGTCTTGCGATTGGCTGGCAACCGGTTCAGGGTGTCCCCCGCCTAGGCCCGAAGACAGCTGGGATCAGCTCCAGCACGCCCCGCAACCCTTGAGAGGATAAAGCAGATCAGAAAATGGATGCATGGATGGACTAGATTCGATTCAGTTTTTGGTGTTTAAGACTTCGTTTACATGGCCTTTTTTTCTTTTCCTTTTTACCGGAGTGACCAGGGGCCTTGGAGATCCACTTTCTAGCTTTGTCCTTCGCAAACTTCTCAGCTTCAAGTCAGGGTGATAGGCTGGGATAGGCTCCAGCATCCCCCGCGGCACTAGTGAGGATAAAGCGGATCGGAAAATGGAATGTATTGTTTGAATAATCAGTGGAGTCACTGATCGAGTTGTAGTACACTCGCCTGAATTGCGTGCGGGCAGCGTGGGATCGGTTCCCACTCAGTGACATTGTGAATGTCGGTGTGAAGGGTTATTTGTCTCTATATGTTCCCTGTGACTGGCTCACGACTAATTCAAGGTGTAGTCAGCTGAGATCAGCTCCAGAACCCCGACCCCCCACACCTCCCACACCGACCCTGTTCAGGATAAGTGGTGTTGAAAATGAATGGATCATGGGACACAACTGGGCATCAAAGCACACCTGTCAGTCACATGTTCCAATACTCACATATAGTAGTTGCTGTCTTTTAAGTTGTTTATTAGAGCCAGATGTAAGATGCGCTTTATTCATGTAATACTTTAATTAATAAGCATGTATAATCAAGTTCCATCCTGTCAGACTCACTGGCAGGATAATGATGTGATAAACAACAAAAATAATGATATTTTTTTTAAAAAAAAGGCCATCAGCCTGCCCACCAATCCATCCCACACCATCAGCCACATTATATGTGACTGGTTTAATCGCAGGGCAATCACTGACAGGTCACAATTGATAAAAGCCACAGTAGGCACAAATAAACAAGACTAAATTGCTGCTTTAATCGAATGATGCAAACGTTGGTGAGTTGCAAAAGTTCACTGCCGCCACTGACAATTTCCTAATTGTACTCACTCATTCATGGCAATTTTATTAACATGGAGTGAATGTCGTCTGCCCTTCCACTGTCACAGCACCAGGGATCTAATTTCATTATTTTCCACAAGATTTGCTTGACTACTGCCATCATGCTTGCGGTGTGCCATGGCCAGATGTTTATGCCATTTAGATGAGGACGCAAAGCCTGTTGGGTAAACATAATTAAAGAAAGTTGAGAGTTTCCTTTTTTTTTTGGTTTGTTTTCCTCCTCTCTCTTACCCTCTCTTTGTGTCTCTACCTCTCCTCCTATGACTCTCTCTCATTGTTAACTTTACCTTCTCAGACACTTTCAATTAAATCCGAGCCACATGGCTCTCTGAGCAGGAGCAAGAGGCCTGCATGGAGGGCTGCGTACGCAGAGAAGTGTGACTTGGTATGTGCAGATGCTTTAGCCAGCACTTTGCATGCAAATATGAAGACCTTTTGCACAAAAAGAAATTAAAATGTACTGAAACACATAACAATGTAGCTTGAGTTCATGTGTTTACATTTCTGTACGAAAGAAATGTAAATATGCTAAGGAAAAGTGTGTGTGTGTGTGTGTGTGTGTGTGTGCGTGCGTGTGTATCATTGACACTTCTACCCTACCTGTGCAACTGGAATCCAAACACCGTTGACCTGTAGCCCACTCCATGTGTCTGTGTTTATTAAGACCATCAACTAGTGCCCAGGCACATAAGCATTACTGTCCGTGCCTGTTGCATGCTAAATAACACTTGGGACAGAATAACAGTGGAAATGGTGGGCGTAAATCTAATCACTCATTTCATACTGATATATTAGGCCAGCCTACTACCACTGTGTGAATTTGTGGAAATCGGCATTACAAAACCATAACCTGGGTTAAAAAAAAGATACTCATAAAGAATACAGAAAGAATGTTCTGATTCTGTTATGAAAATGGAACACGAATGTTTTACGCAGGCCTACTATGAGATCATTTTAACCATAGTGAAATCTGATCTAGAGATAAACCATGTTATCTGGATTGATCCATTTCATAACCACTAAATGAATCAATTAATGAATCAACTAAGCAAGCTCTGATGAAAGTGAGTTTGTTTTGTTTTCAGCTCCAGGTGGAGTGAATGGGCGTTTCCCTCCAGCAGGTGCACCTGTTCCGCAATTACCAATCAAGCCTGCCATGTATCTAAAGACTGCCAAGCGCCCAAGTCTCTTGTCGGATTATTGACCTTGCTCGCTGTTGTGCTCCAAGTGTTATGTCCTCGACCTTTCAATATCTTTTAAAGTTGCTCTCGTTTTGTCATAAAACTTTGTGTTTTCATTGTTCCTTTTTATCGATCTTGAGTTTTGCTTTCGCATTATTGGACTTGGGAGATTTCGTTTGTGTATTCTCAGTGTTGTTTTGTACGTTACCTTTGCAAGGGCTTTTCTTTTTTTTTTACATTGTTTTATCCTGGCTCCTTGTGACCAGCAATATCACTTTGTATTTTGTTGGTGCGCTTTTCTATGACAAATACAGTCAAACCTCGTTTTTCGTCCACAATCCGTTCCAGAAGGCTGTTGGAAAACCGAAATTGTTGGAAAACCGAAACCACGCTCTTTTTAAAATAAAAATGTTTACTGAACACGTCTGCTCACAATGGAAAGCAACACGAGGAAGCGTCTACCCGAGGAAGCGTCACTTCCTCGTGTAAGGAAGGTGAGAGGAGTCAAATGGTGCATACAAGTGTGCTCAGTTTGTTCGAGAACCGAAATTTGTTCATCATCCAAGGCATAAAAAACTCGAAATTTTTGGTCAAAACCCGAATTAGTCGAGAACTGAGACGTTCGAAAACCGAGGTTTGACTGTATTTCTTTTTTGATTCAATTTGTCTGAACCTGCATTTCTGGAATCCAAATCATTATTCGGTTTGGTTCAGAATCTGACACTCTCATTCCCTTTAGAGTAAATTCAGTGCAAGACAGGCGCATGTGCGGTCTTCATGGTGGAAGCAGAAGTGATTTGCTGGAGTCCATTCAGGAGATCATTTAGTATTTTTATAAGAAACAGCAAGAAGAACATCTCCACTTGTGGATGATGGAAAGATGGACACTTGCAGATCGTCTTCCAAATATAATCGTGTAGGTGTGACAACAACACACCCCTCCTCTCCAGCTGTGCACCAGCCAGTGGGATGATTTTAAAAATATCCATCCATTTATTTTCCAAAGGGTTTATATTATTATTATTATTATTATTGTCATTATTTTAATAATAATGCATTCAATGAACTCATTTCTACAATGACGGGAAGGGTTCGTTCTTTATGAATAATAAAAGATTACATCTACCACATACGTCTGCGGAGCTCAGAATCTGTGTGCTTGCATCTCAATCAAATCTACCAAAATCACATTACACAACCTGCGCCACAACTTAGACCTTCTTTTAGCTGGTTTAAAGATTTGTCTATTTTCAGTCAGCAAAGCCGGGGGGGCTTGTAAACGAAAATGCCCTCGGTTTGCCGGAAAGCCCAGCATGACACAGCATGGTCTGCCAAATTCTAAAACAATAAAGCAGGCTTGTTCCCACAAGAAACTCGAGATGTGCCGGTTTTTATACGCAAACGCACGTGCGCTGTATGTGAAAACAGAACCCTCAGAATGACAGATTGGTTGACAGGGATGTGTCCCTGGACTGAACGCAACAGGAAGTCACACAAACACGCATTAAGGACATGACTCTAAAAACCAGACTATTAG
>CM031702.1:20521099-20723599 GCA_018466805.1 Hippocampus abdominalis
TTGGGAGTGTGTGTGTGTGTGTGGGGGGGGGGGAATTAAAACTCTCCTGGAGAATTACCAGACTGGTTTTAGGAAAGGAAGAGGAACAATTGACTCAATAGTTCCTCTGGAGGACAAGATAAGGAATGCGCAGGTTAATGAAGAAACAGTCATGGCTGTCTTTTTTCATATAGAGAACGCCTATTTATATATGGTGTGGAGGGATGGCCTGCTCATTAAAACCACATCAACCCAGTCCTCCAACATCCAATAATGAATCCAGTTTAAAATTCTTCTCATCAGCTTTAAGGCTCTTCACAACCTCGCCCCCTCCTACCTCACTGACCTCCTTAACGACCACACCCCTACCTGCAATCTTAGATCTGCCCATGTCAACCTCTTCACCCCTCTGAGCCGAACCAAGTACTGTCCTAGACCTGTCCTGGGGAGACAGAGGCTTCTCTATCGCCACCCCCTCCCTCTGGAACCCTCTCCCTCATCTCCTCAGACACACTCACACACTCCCCTCTTTTAAAACGGCACTAAAAAACACCTGTTCAGATCTGCTTTTAACCTGTAATACACAATCATTTGTTCAATTCAATCAATTTAATCTCTACACATACACACACACACACACGCACACACACACACATTCTTGTTAAAAAGGTGAAAAAAATATTTTGTAATTTCTTTAGAATAAAAGAAATCATTACTTTGACTCAAATTCAACAACGTCACTGGAAATTACATCAGTGTAATAGTCTGAATAGACGCCCGCGGTGCCCTGGTCATACTTAAAACAGAAGCAATGGTGGGGTTTTTGTTTTGTCATGTTAACAATAAGTGGACCGAGAGTCATGGACTGTGCGTGGTTCGTCTCTGACTTCACCTTCTCTCTATTTTCACAAAGTTTTACATTTATTTTGTCACTGAACATAGACTGTTATAGACTGTTAAAGTAAATAAAATCCACCAGCACCTGGGCTCCTCTGTACCCCTCCCCTCCTCTGACATCCCCACCGCCTGTCAACTGCTTTCCTCTTTTGAACTCCCCCATCCTTCAATAATCTCAGATATCATTACTAAATCCAAGACTTCGTCCTGCCAACTAGATCCCCTCCCCACAGTCCTGGTCAAATCCTGCTTACCCTCTCTGCTTCCTTTCATTTCATTTCAGCCATCATCCATTCGTCACTGTCCACCGGAATTGTTCCTGTCCCCTTCAAAATTGCAGCTGTCACTCCTATTCTGAAAAAACCTGGTTCAGATCCCAATGATTTCAACAACCTACGACCAATTTCTCACCTTCCTTTCATCTCCAAACTTCTTGAAAAAATTGTTGCCTCTCAACTTCACTCCCACCTCACCCATAACAATCTCTACGAACAATTCCAGTCTGGTTTCCGTCCCCATCACAGCACAGAATCAGCCATCTTAAAAATCACCAACGACCTTATGGCAGCGGACGCCGGTCTAATCTCCATTCTCATCCTCCTCGACCTGAGTGCAGCTTTTGACACAATTTCCCACCCCATCCTCCTTAATAGACTCTCCACCACAGGCATCACTCACACCCCCTTACACTGGTTTCACTCCTATCTCTCTAGGTGTTCTCAGTTCATCCAACTCAATTCCTTCACTTCACAGTCCCTCCCCGTCTCTTACGGTGTGCCGCAGGGCTCTGTCCTGGGACCCCTCCTCTTCATTGTCTACCTTCTCCCTCTTGGCAATATTTTCCGTAAATTTGGTATACACTTTCACTGCTTCGCGGATGACCGCCAGCTCTACCTCTCCAGCAAACCCAACGCCTCCCTCCCACCTTCCTCCCTCTCACACTGCCCTTCAGAAATTAAATCTTGGTTCATACATGCAGTAACTTCCTCAAACTTAACAGTGACAAAACAGAATTCCTCCTTGTCTGTACCAAATCCACCCTACACAAAACCAACAGTTTCTCTCTCACTATTGATAACTCCACTGTGTCCCCCTCGCTTCAGGTCAAGAGCCTGGGTTTCATCCTCGATAGCTCACTATCGTTCCACTCTCACATTAATAACATAACCCGGTCCGCATAGTTCCACCTACGCAATATCAACCGTCGCCATCCCTCTCTCACCCCTCACACCACTGCTATCCTTGTCCACAGTCTTGTCACCTCCCATAGTGACTATTGCAACTCACTTCTCTTCGGTGTCCACCACAAATTCCTCCATAAACTTCAACTGGTCCACAATTCTTCAGCCCGTATCATCACATCACCCCCATCCTCCAACAGCTCCACTGGCTGCCTGTCAAATTGAGGATCAACTTCAAAATATTCCTCTTTATATTCAAAGCCATCCATAACCTTGCCCCCCCCCCCAATCTGTCTGACCTTTAAATTTCCATTCCCTCAGGTCCTCAGCCTCCCTCCACCTCTGCGTACCCTCTGCCCGTCTCAGGATGATGGGGTGCAGAGCTTTCAGCAACTCTGCACCCAAACTCTGGAACTCACTCCCACCCGACTTCCGTAATATTGACTCTCTTCCCACATTCAAAACTCATCTCAAAACCCACCTATTTAAAATTGCATACTCAGTTTGAACGCATCGCTTCTTTTATCCATCCATCCATTTTCCGAACCGCTTGATCCTCACTAGGGTCGCGGGGGGTGCCGGAGCCTATCCCAGCTGTCTTCGGGCAGTAGGCGGGGGACACCCTGAATTGGTTGCCAGCCAATCGCAGGGCACACAGAGACGAACAACCATCCACGCTCACACTCATACCTAGGGACAATTTAGAGTGCACAATCAGCCTGCCATGCATATTTTTGGAACGTGGGAGGAAACCGGAGCACCCGGAGAAAACCCACACGGGCCCGGGGAGAACATGCAAACTCCACACAGGGAGGCCGGAGCTGGATTTGAACCCGGTACCTCAGCACTGTGAAGCCGACGTGCTAACCACTGGACTACCGGGCCGCCTCGCTTCTTTTATTATTTATAATTTTACCTGTGGTTTTATTGCTCTTGTTTGATTGTAAGGTGTCCTTGAGTGTTTTGAAAGGTGCTTATAAATAAAATGTATTATTATTATTATTGCTGCTATCGTAATTGCCAGCCTAACCCGAATCCAGAAGAGGATTATTCATTAGTTTCTGGGCTGCTTTGAGGGTTCGGGTATCACAACGCCAGTTGGACACACTTTACGCTTGTCAAATGCTACAATCTCGTCATCTACTTCGCTAAATGTGGAAAATGAATAACCAATGCAGAGCAAAGCTCACTCTATCACAATAGCATTCACGGTCGAATGCAGTAAATATGGCATTGATTCCAGCTCTGTCGTTCTCGAGCAATTCACGACAAAATAACGCTCGGTGCCAAAGTTGCCCGTCAAAACAAAATAACCATTTTACGAAGGAGAACAAAAGAAGAAAATAGATTTGATGCTTGAGAAGACATGCTGAATTAGTGGGACGTATACGCTACTCCTGAAAGTGACGTTATTTTGCCTCGTATTCGCAATATTACCTTGTGGGACTTCGTTAAGCTTCAAAAACTGCAACACTGACATCAACTCCATTTTGAATAAAGCCGCCACAACCCAGAAGTTTGCACATGCGCACTAGAAAACTGTTTACTCGGAAGTTTAGTGGGACAGTGCCGTCATTACAAGCGCTGCGTGGTCAAGGGATTAATGAATTTAAAGTAATCTTCCGAAGATAAATAATGATGATAATAATAATAATGATGATAATAATAATAATAATAATAATAACAATAATAACATTTTCTTTAAAGGCTTAATGTTAGGTTGGCATGTACGGAAGCAATTTTTTAAAGGTGTGCAGGTGCAAATTGCAGATTCTAAGTGACCTTTTATTTTGAAATGCAACATCAGATCATAATGAAAGTACTTTGGTGTTACACTGGTTAGCACGTCGGCCTCACTGTGCAGAGGTGCAGGGTTTGATTCTGGCTCTGTCCTTCATGTGAGGAGTTTGCATTTTATCCCCGTGCCTGCGTGGGTTTCCTCCCAGATTCCAAAGACATGTATGACAGGTTAATGGAGCATCCTAAATTGTCTCTAGGTGTGAGCGCGGATGGTTGTTCGTCTATTTGTGCCCTGTGATTAGCTGGTGACCAGTTCAGGGTGTACCTCGCCTACTGCCCAAAGACAGCTGGGAAAGGCTCCAGCACGCCCCGCCATCCTTGTGAGGATAAGCGGATCAGAAAATGGATGGATAGATAAATCAGGTGTACAGTAATTTTAGTCATTGATGCAGGGTTAACAACTTTTCTTTGTAGCTCAACTTCAGAACGTTTCTTGGTGCAATTGTGAGACAATTTGCATTCTCCCTGGGTGAACCCATGGTTTCCAGATAAGTTATTTCATAGCATTATTTAAATCCAAACGAGTGATGAGCATGCATTAGTGGACAGATTTCATTTTGAAGATGGGCAACGCCGCTCTCTGGCGGTGGATTACCGTAATGCACAGTATTAACAATCAACTAGGCGGTTGGCTTGATTTAAATTTTGGAACGTTCTCCAGTTTTGGGCTCATCAGGCGTTGGCTTATCATTTTGTGGTTTTCAAATCAAAACGAGCTTGTTCTTCAACAAAAATCAACTTTCTTGTTTTTGTTTGTTTGTTTCTTGTGGTGGGTCACCATGTTGAATGTCGCTCTCTGGTCCAATTCTCGCGATGCGTAATCATACAGAAGTGCTTTCTCGCGGTTTTGTGGCTTCCTAGTCCATTTCCAAAGTGTGGGGGGTGAGATACCTAATGTATTTTCCATTACTTTACTGTAACATAGTATGTTGCATTGAATCACATAATATATTTGATTATTATTACATCTTAGTGTCTTACCTATTTCATTTGAGATTAATCGTTTAATACAATAGTATTTAAGTTGTGATAAAGAACCCCTACTTATTTAACAAGTGGCTTCGTCCTAATTTGGCGCGAAAGGAAAACTAAAGCAACGCCCTTTCATGGCTTCGACTTGCTTCGCGCTAGTCAATGTATGTCCATAGAGTACCGGAAATCTTACTTTTTCTTTCAGGGTAAAAGTTTGGATCATGGCCGACAGAGATAATGCAGTAATTTTAGCGGTTTTCTTTTATGTTGAAAATCTCAAACAAAGCTTCACGTCTTTCTCAACGTGTCTTTTTTGGTATAATAGGTTGACATTGTTGAAAATTACCGTTCCTAAACCGGAAGACTATGTGGGCTTTAATCACGTTTCACTGACATTCGTTTACTTTGCGATTACACAGCTATTTATATCCAGTGTTTCTGCACGTACTGCCAGTTGTGACTTCGTAATTTATTTTTGGGTAACTGCGAAATAGTTTTTGTATTTTCGAACGTTTTCTATTTAATTGAAATATTTACTTTTTCTCCGTACAAAGCGTTGTACCTTCAGTTGGAAACAATGAGCTGGTAAGATGCATCAGTTATTGCTTCTATTTGTTAATTTAAGCAGTTGTACTTTTTACATGCACACCACGTCTTCAGATATGAACGATCGGGGACTTCAAAATGTATTCAAAATGCAACAGTACTTTCCAGTTTTAAAATATATAGTTACCTTATTGTTAGTAAGCCATTTTTCGTTCAGGGTAGCGTTGCGGGAAAAATGCCATGTTAGGCAACAACATCAGAGCGCACACCCAAGACGAGTAAAAGAGAGGTGAAAAAGTCTTCTTTTTAGTTTTTAATATTCATTGGTCTTAAATTCGTATGTTAGAAACACATTGGCTGAAATGTGGGCTATATGCTTCAAGGGAAAACAAAAATGATACCTTAAGATGTTTTTCCAAGCGCCAGTGCACTTTCTCTTTTACCTTACTCTGACTGCATCTCGGCTGCTTCCACTTCCTGGTACTGTATCCGTATTGCAAGGCGTCTGGGAATTGCTGTGATGTATTGTCCAACTTCTTTATTTTTTAAATTGTATCTTAAAAAATATCCTCACGCACTACATGTAGCTGCTAGATCAGGTTTCTAATTGCATAGTTAATTCCCCATTGATTATGTTGAAAACATTAGATTTGTCAATCCTGTGACAGTGTAACTTTTCCTCAAACACCACAAGGAACGATTTGCACCTTGTTTCACATGTGTGTCCCTCTGTCCACCCTCGCAACCTATCCCATTCTCCATGGACAGCATGAAACAAGAACCTCGAAGTGTTTCCCCTCACTGCCCCAAACCTGATGAGTCTGAGGAGCCACTGGGAACAGCAATGGAAACAGAAGCTGCTAAGGGTAAGTAAGAAAGTATATTAGCCTAATCGGGAAGCTAAAGATGCCCCCAAAAGAGCAGCTGCTGACTGATTTTTAGAAAGTGTAATGGATTTTTTTAATGTCTCAAAATCTGATTGTGAATCGTAATGACGTCAGACTAACACACTTATCGTTGCATACCGATAGACATGGCACAATGTGTTTAGTGGAGCAATAACATTCTCATTAACTGATATTCACACCTGGGAATGATTCTTATTTTTTAATTTTTTTGTGGGGGTTCCAAGATACAAGTTTGAAAACTGAGAATATCCCATCTGAACCAATTGTCACCAAAGAAATGGAGGAAGAGGAGCAACATCTGATGGCAGAAGGAGAAAAGAGAGAGAAGGAAATGAGGGAAAAGGTTTGTTGCTATCAAAATAACCAATCACAATGCTTAATTACATAGGATTGTACCACAATTTTGAAAGGTACATTTTAAATTGACTTCTTAATGTTGGTTTATTCGGCTAAATGGACAGCCTGTCCACCCATCAAGTGTGAAAAAATTTTTAAAAATGTGGTGAGTCGTGCTGCACTTTTGGTCGATTTTGGTCTAATTAATATTAGAAATATCCTCTTACAGAGTTTCTCCACCACTGATCTGATCATGATAAATCAACTTCGCTGCATGAAGTTCCGGAGTGAAAGAACCACTTTAATGCTGAAATGGTGCTAAGGACAATCAAATACAATCTTCTATGTTGGGCACTTGCTTTAAGTGCACTCACTGTATATGTTTGTGTGTGAGGGATTATGGTCGAAGATCAAGTGTTTGTGTCACTATTTGAAACCCACCAGGCTCAGCGATCTCTGGAGAGAGAAAGTCATGAAATGCGGTTCAAAAGACTGCAACATTTGCTCCAGAAGAGTAACATCTACTCTAAATTCCTGCTGACTAAAATGGAGCAACAACAGAATGAGGTATCCGTATGTCTCAGTCCAGCAGTTGTCGTATTGGCCAAATCAATCTTTTTCAATGAATGGTGCTCAGAAAGTTTAGTCCCAAAGAATTGTACTTTGATTTGTCTTTCTCCTTGCCAGGAGAAAATCAAGAAGGAAAAGCTTGAGAAGAAGGCCAAGAAAGTGAGAAAATATTTTTCTGATGATGAATGTTTTATCAAAAAAGCTTTCTCACAGGCATAATAAATGAATCTGTTTGGGCTTTTTTTAATGTAGAGTACGAACAGCACTGGGCCTGGAAAAGGTATATGCTTATTTATTAACAGAAAACAATACTCAAAATGCTAATTACTTCTGTTCAAAGTGTTTTTTTTCCTTTTGATTGTTCATTCCACATTAGATAAAAAGAAGAGACGAAGGGAGGATGACTACAAAATTGCTGATGTCATGTCCAAAGAAGTATGGTCCTGTTTGACTCTTATCCCGCCCCTCTTCCCACCTCCCAATCCGCTTTATGAATATTGCTTTATTTCTCCTGCAGGAAATCATGTCACAGGCCAAGAGAATTAAAGTGGAGGCAGAGGTAATTAATACCTGTGGCTTTTTTACTTTAACCTTTCAACATTTCAAGATGAGATGGCGAAGTCTGTTTTATTTAAACCATTGTGTGAATGCATGTACAATTTCATGTCAGGAAGCAGCCACAGCCCAGAAGAAGCTGGATGCCAACGATATCGAAAACATGAGCGACACCAACCAAGACATCAAGAATCGTTTGGCGGAGACGGTGCGAGACAACGCTAAACATCTCCTGGACCCTGATAGGAAGGTGAAAGGAGAGCCAGTTCCCGCTCAACAGCCACACCTCTTCACTGGTGGGGTCATGAGATGGTACCAGATCGAGGGCATCGAGTGGCTTCGAGTGAGTTGATTCAGGAAGTGACGCTTGTTTATCTTGCCCAAGAAAGCCATTTTCTTTATTCACGAAAGGTTATTTAAATCCTAAATGGCAACTTAATTCTGAAGAAGCATGTTGATGTTTCATGCGCTAATGACTTATATGCAATGTTTTTCCCGGTAAAAGACTTGTTACTGTTTGTGTCCATTGAAACTGCCTCCATTTCAACATATTTTTAGTTTAAGAAAATACTTGTAGCATGCAGTAAATGTAGCATGCATGTCTCAGCCAGTCGCTCAGAACATGTTTGACTTGATCGTGACTTTCAAACTTGGTGCCAATTACACATAGACATAAAGAACAAACGCAGAGGTCATCAGTCAGAAGGAGTCCTAGTGACAATGCAAGGTCTCACACAGCAGCCCAAACGGTGCAGACCATCAAAGAGCTGGGCTGGGAACTGCTCCCTCATCCGCCTAACAGCCCAGACTTTGCCCCTTCAAACCTGTTTGGTCCCTTAAAAGTGTTTGCGAGAGGCACCAAGTTTGAAAGTGACGAAGAACTCAAATGTGTGAGCCGACTGGCTGAGATGTCAGTCCAACGATTTTTACGCTGAGGGAATATAGAAGCTTGTGTATAGATGGGAAAAGTGTGTGACAGTGCTGAGACACTACGTTAAAAAAAAAAAGTAAGCTTCTGTCTGGATTAAAAGTCCTTATACCGAAAAATTCACCTTATTCATTGAATGACCCTCGTATATATTTTTTAAGTCAAATTTCTGTTTTGATGTCAGATGTTGTGGGAGAACGGCATCAATGGGATCCTCGCCGATGAGATGGGACTGGGAAAGACAATCCAGTGTATCGCACACATCGCCATGATGGTCGAAAAGAAAGTCATGGGCCCTTTCTTGGTGGTGGCACCACTTTCCACTCTGCCCAACTGGATCAATGAGTTCAAGCGCTTCACACCAGAGGTAAGACGGTGGACTACTGAGTACATTGGCCTGACCTTCACACTCGATTAGTTGAACCCTCTGACACCTCCTCACCTCCAAATGGCATGTTTGTAAAACTCACCCACCGACATGGGGACTAAGCAATTGTAAAAATGTAGAAAAAAAATATTAAATTGGCCAAATTTAAACATAGGTTTCACCAGGCACTTTTCCAGGTTCCGCGTTGCTTCCAGTGATGTGCAACATTTTGTGGTGGATGTCTTCATTGCAGATAAATAATGCATTGGTCATGCTAACGCTCGTTCGTTACAAAACATTTAAACCTGCTTATTTTTCACATCCAAATTACTGACAAAACTACATGGACATGAACTACTACTCTGAGAAAAATTAAAATACCAATCAAATCTTGACTTTGGAGCGATTATTATTAATTATTCAAATTAAAATTACAGTCAAACCTCGGTTTTCGTACTTAATCCGTTCCAGAAGACTGTTCGGAAACCGAATTGTTCGGAAACCGAAACCATTTTTCCCATTGAAATCAATGTAAAATGTTTTAATCCGTTCCAAGTCAAGAAAACAACTTTTTAAAACCACTTATTTTTACAATTTCACACCATAAACTGTACAAATGTAATGGGAGATTACCAATTTTAACATAGCAACATAAAAATTGAAGGAACATCTCTCTCTCTATCTGTCGTGGGGCGTGCGCCTCTCCCAGCTGTCAGAAGGCAGTAGGCGGGGCACTTCGGCATCCCGAACTCCTTCGCCAACACAGACACACGCACACCTGACTCATATTTTGCGATTAAATCTTTCTTAAATTCTATAGTTTTGCGCCCTATTTTCCTCTTTTCTTCACCAGGTTCACCAATTCCACTTGCTTTCTTTGGTGCCATGATTAGGGGCTGATACACGATGCAAAAATAACAGTCCAATATTACGTAGTTCTCACCAAACACGTCTGCGTTTTTAAAAAAAAAATTCTTAATCGAACAATACAAACTCGTCTGCTCACAAGCTGTTTCTGTACGATTATTGCGTAATAATGAGACACCGGACACCAGAGTGTTCATTATGTGCCGCTGCATTGACAAATGCCAGCCGTTTAACAAACGCACGCCCCCCCAACCTCCCCCGTGCTGCCAGGGCAAACCATTATTAAAAGAGGGGGATTTCACTCGCGCTAACAGAAGCGTCTCACCAAACACGTCTGTTTTTTTTTATTGAACAATACAAAAACGTCTGCTCACAATGGTCGCTTCCTGTGTAGCGACGCGACACGAGGGAGCGCGGCGACAGGAGGGAGCGTCACTTCACTCCTCTCGGCTTTGCTACCTCCTCTCGGCTTCGCTACACGAGGTAGCGTTGCTACACGAGCTAGCGAAGCCGTGAGGAGTGAAGTGACGCATTCAAGTGCGCTCAGTTAGTTCGAGAACCGAAATTAGTTCGTCATCTGAGGCATAAAAAAACTCGAAATTTTAGTTCGAAAACCGAATTGTACGAGAACCGAGACGTCCAAAAACCGAGGTTTGACTGTATTAAAATTATTTGGAGATATTGCAGCTCTCAATACAATATAATTTAAAAAATGAAATTGTCCATTCTAATTTCTTTTGTCCTGCCATCATTTGTCTCCTCTAGGTGTCTGTGCTGCTTTATCATGGCCCCCAAACTGAGAGGAGCAAACTGCTGAAGCACATACGCAAATCCCAGGGCCCCCTCAATATGTGTCCCGTCGTCGTTACCTCATTTGAGATTGCCATGATTGACCGAAAGTATCTTCAGGTATCATCTATATTCTGTCTTGTTTGACTGGGTCAAACATTTAACCCTCATGCACATTTAATAAAGGTACTACAAATAGTGGATGCCAACCAAATGGAAAGTTAGTGAAGGGTTTCTTTTCCTATTTAAAAGTACAAACTGATGCCAGAC
This sequence comes from Hippocampus abdominalis, assembly GCA_018466805.1. Taxonomy (NCBI): domain Eukaryota; kingdom Metazoa; phylum Chordata; class Actinopteri; order Syngnathiformes; family Syngnathidae; genus Hippocampus; species Hippocampus abdominalis. The sequence goes on from CM031702.1 coordinate 20,532,065, forward strand.
TGTTCACCATTTTTTTTTTAAACTGTTTTTTGTTCCTTGCAGCGCTGTCAGTGGAATTACTTGATTGTCGATGAAGGCCACAGAATCAAAAACCTCAACTGTCGACTAGTGCAGGAGTTGAAGATGCTGCCCACTGACAACAAGCTGCTGCTTACGGGGACCCCACTACAGAACAACTTGGCCGAGCTCTGGTCGCTTCTCAATTTTCTCTTACCTGAGGTCTTTGATGACCTGAAGAGGTAAGAGTTCTTAGAGCCACATTTTCGCCCATTAGTGTAGCGTAATTCTCGACAGTTCAGTGTGGAATGGAAAACCTTTCAAAAATTAACGGATTGGCACAAACTTGGGCATAATGTGAGCCACATCGAGCCTCCTCCGCAGTCTGACTGGACCTATAATGTAAATGTGTATACATTACTAAGGTGAACTTAATTTCACCTTCTCCAAACATTTAGATGTACATATTTGGTTTTCAGTGCTTTTTGCCCAACTTGCTGTTCTCTAACAAGGAGTGGAATGGCAAAACTTAAATCAGTGTCCTGTCATTACTGCAGTGGAGGAAAAATAGAGAATCATCCCAGAAGTCCCGGTATTTTTAACTTCAGCCCTCAAAAGGGATTGTGGGGCCTCAAGCAGGAATGGGCATTAGCCTCATGTCTGGGCAAAAGCGTGAAAAACTGCTTGGGTTGTCACTAATTTAGAGGTGTAACACTTAATTATCAACTAATCAATTTGTCGAATTAATCGATTATATTCACCTATTATCTGATCCCCTTAATTCTTCCGCGGGTCACTGGTATGCTGGAGCCTATCCCAGCTGTCCTCGGGCAGTTGGCGGGGTACACCCCTGAAATGATTTCAAGCTAATCGCAGAGCACAAATAGACAAACAACCAATTGCGCTCACAATCTTGACAAATATCATGGCCCAAAACTCTGAAAACAATCCACATCGGGTCCACACGAAGTAACACAAATACCATGGGATAAAACAAAGACAAAAAAAAAAGCAAAGCTCTTGAAGAGCATTTGCCGACGGCTGCCAACTATGGCGCCATCTTTGAAAAAAACATTCTATCCAAAAATTATGGGAATTCAATTACTTTATTGCAATTAATTATTCCCTCATTGAGATCAGAACTCTAAATGTTTGAATTTATCAAAGGAAAAAAATGACACTTTATGTCAAAGCTTTGTCAGGTCTCCTTGGGCCCACAGATTAAAGTGGAAATACGTTTTTTGTTGGGGGGTTTTTCTGTAAATAGCTCTTTGATTATCAACCTCTTGCATTGTGCTCTTCTTTGTACTATTTTACCAGTTTGAGACAAGTGGCAAAAAGGACCCGATAACGATAGTAATGTTTTAACCTCTTGGTTGTTGCATAGCTTTGAGTCTTGGTTCGACATTGACACACTTGGTGAGGCAAAAAGTGTGGTGGCTGCTGAACGTGAACGGAACATCCTCAGCATGCTGCACCAGGTCAGCCCCTACGCACAAATCCTGCTTTCCTTGAATGTAGTTTATACTGGTTTTCAGATTGAATTTATTGTTGAGCCAGACTTTTTTTCCCTTTTTTTGGGGGGGGTCTTAGATTCTGACTCCATTTTTGCTGAGGAGACTGAAGACTGATGTGACACTGGAGATTCCTCCAAAGAAAGAGATCATTGTTTATGCCCCTTTGACTGCCAAACAAGAAACTTTCTACACTGCTGTGGTGAACAAGACCATCGCAAAAGTGCTTGGTCAGCATAAGGTATCTTCATGAATGACTCTATGTGGCCCATGTTGCAATATTGTTCAAAATTCTTAAAATCGAAGTAACTGAATGTAAACTTAGTGCACACCAATCACGATCGGCAGATTTCCGTGGAAAAGCATGTGGATTGACTTACGTCGATCAAAGCCTCTCATTGCCGATCACAGAAACCGGCCACCCGTCGCTCGTACTTTGCAGCATACAGTCAACTAGAGGAGAGCCAATGTGCAGGGTAGCGTCCTTTCCCGCCTTCCTTAAACACTGCGCAAGTGTGCAGCACGGGCAAACGTTTCCGCCATGTGGAAGGTTTAATGAATTTGAGAGTGAAGTTAAGTTTGCATCCTGCAACACAAGCCACCAAAAGATACTTCCTTTTTTATAAAAGAGTATAAATGACTTTTTTATACCAATAGACAAAGTGGACTGATTAATATAAAACAAATGTATGTTAATGTTAAACAATATCAAATAAGTGTATGCTCATAGGCAACCTTTAGTTTATGCTAAACAAGCCCAAAGATAATGACAGCCAATCAATGTCCGCTTCAGGCTGTGACTGTGCCTTGTTTCCCCACCCTCATCAACTTGAACACAGGAAGCAAACACATAAAAAGGGATATTATAAAAAGGCAACCCACCTACAGAAACAATAGTTAGAGATTAAAATTTAGATTAACACGATTAAAAGAAACAATGTCCTAATATGATAAATTAATTATTCACAATATATGCGATAATGTGACACATCTACATAAAACCCTGATTAGAACACCCCTAATGATACTATATTGTTCACTACTGGACATGATCAGTCAAATCCTTGTGTGGCTATTAACCGTTTATTGGTCACAGAATTGACGACAAAAGGGGCTGTACTCATTTTGATTGTTTTGACTTAAACTTTTTCACTGCAGACTTGCATAAAGGTTTTAAGTTGAACTTTTCCCCATAAATGCATACATAATCCCATGTGTGTAGTAATCCTTTCTCCTTGATTTATTTATTCTTTATGGCCAGTACCAGTACAATATTTGGTAAAAAAAAACGGTGAATAGGGGATCAAGACTGGCTGCCAGTTGATAACAGGGTACATTTAAAACAAACAAACATCCACACATGGGGTAGGCAACCTTTTTTGACTGCTTTTTAACAGCAAACCTCCTGCAATCGACCCATTACCGCACCTGCACACATACACACAAGAGCGCGCATGAGCACGCGCTGCAATGATGAGCAACGGCTATAACGGACCCGAACATGAAAACCGAAAAATAAACTGGATCCAAACTAGACTGAGTTTGTGAAAAGGAAATCACTGCCTACCTTCGTGGAGACCTGACACGGAGGCATGGGATGAATTTTTGCAGCATGTTTAATGCATGAAAATCACTATCGTAGCTCAGGTATACAGTTTTAAAATGATTCTGCTGGGCCTCCATATTCCTATTCCCTGACAATGCCATCGATGAATTGCAGGTCAAACAAACTAGATTTAACGATGCATTTCAACGGCTCTAATCGCTAGCTGCAATTGTAGATTGTTGACGGCCAACAACTTTCTGTGATTCGGGTCATGCATTAAAGTTTAAAGGTGACCTTTTTTTGTTGTATCTTTTTTACTGTTTTTTTTTTGTTTTTTGTGAATGTTAAACTGTCACACCTCTCCAACCTATACCCCACGTGGGAAACTTGGGACCAGTTTGCAAACTACCGGTCGACTGCAATATAACTGGTTGGGCACTGCTGTTTGAATGATTTTTCACTAAACCTAATACAGTCAAACCTCGGTTTTCGAACGTCTCGGTTCTCGTACAATTCGGTTTTCGAACTAAAATTTCGAGTTTTTTATGCCTCGGATGACGAACAAATTTCGGTTCTCGAACTAACTGAGTGCACTTGAATGCGTCACTTCACTCCTCTCGGCTTCGCTACCTCGTGTAGCACGAGGATGCGAAGCCGAGAGGAGTGAAGTGACGCTACCTAGTGTAGGCGTGCTACCTAGTGTAGGCGCGCTACCTCGTGTAGCGGCGCTCCCTGGTGTTGCGTCGCCACACAGGAAGCAACCATTATGAGCAGACGTTTTTGTATTGTTCAATAGATTTTTTAAAATGTTTTTTTTAAAAAGCTTCCTAGTGTAGCGTCTATTGTGAGCAGACGAGTTTGTATTGTTCAATAAAAAAAGCAGACGTGTTTGGTGAGACGCTTCTGTTAGGGAGAGAAATCCCCCTCTCTTCAGAATGGTTTGCCCCAGCAAAGGCACGGTGGAAGTGCGTGTGTTTGTTTACGGCCATCCCTTTTCAATGCAGCGGCACATAATCAACACTCTGGTGTCCGCTGTCTCATTATTATGCAATAATCATACAGAAACAGCTTCTTGTGTAGCATCCATTGTGAGCACACGAGTTTGTATTGTTCAATTAAGAATTTTTTTTTTGAAAAGCAGACGTGTTTGGTGAGAACTACGTAATATTGGATGGTTATTTTTGCATGGTGTATCAGCCCCTAATCATGGCACCAAATAAAGCAAGTGGAAGTGGTGAACCTGGTGAAGAAAAGAGGAAAATAGTGCGCAAAACTATAGAATTTAAGAAAGATTTAATCGCGAAATATGAGTCAGGTGTGCATGTGTCTGTTTTGGCAAAGGAGTTCGGGATGCCGAAATGCCCCGCCTACTGCCTGCTGAAAGCTGGGATAGGCGCACGCCCCAGGACAGATAGAGAGAGAGATGTTCCTTCAATTTCTGTTACTATGTTAATGTTAAAATGGGTGAAAATAAAGTATATTACAGTTTGTTTGTACAGTATTTTACATATTACCTGCTCTCCTATTACATTTGTACAGTTTATGGTGTGAAATTGTAAAAAAAAAAGTGGTTTAAAAAAGTTGTTTTCTGGACTTGGAACGGATTAAAACATTTTACATTGATTCCAATGGGAAACATGGTTTCGGTTTCCGAACAATTCGGTTTCCGAACAGTCTTCTGGAACGGATTAAGTACGAAAACCGAGGTTTGACTGTACAGTGAAACTCCACAACGAAATCATGTTTGCAGCAAAAAAAAAATCACTGTAGCAAATTTTATCTCTGAGGCAAACACGAACACACACAAAAAACGTCCGTGCACTTTTTATTTTTATTCCAATGGTGCATACGTATGAGCATACACTTATTTGACACTTCATATAGCCAGCGTAGAAATAAAAAAGGGAAAGAAATTGAGAAATTTACGATCAGCATTTACTTTCACTTACATCAATTTCTTGCATAATGTCTTTTATTTTGCTTCCTCCATCTTTCATCTTTATTACTTCTATCCTGTCTTTAAGCGTTAAAGCTTTTCTTTTCTTAACTCCTTGTTATGCAAAGGTCAGTTTTGTCGCCATTTTACAAATGCAACGTTCGTATTGCGTCTGAAACAAATACTTTCTGTACTACTGTGCACGTGTAAACCAATGTGGTGGTTGCTGTTGCCATTTCTGAACGAAGCAGTAGAGGTCACTGTGGCATGCTGTGATTGGATTAGACTTTTGCGGAAGGCTTGTTTTCGTTGTAGTGAATCTCATTGCAAGGTAAGAGCAGATAAAAAGATTTCGTATGGATCAGGGGGACTTTTCGTTGAAGGGGGAGCAGAAAAGTGGGAATGGCGTTCATGCATGAACGTTTTTTCACACTGAGGGGTATTTTCGTCCATGTAGGTTTCGTTGTAGAGGTGTTTCACTGTATGCATATTTTCACAATGTGGGAAGACCCAAACCGGCGATGTCAACAATGTCTAAACTCCGAACAATAGTTTTAATTGCGATTTCAACCCAGATCTCCTGATTGTGATGCAGTCATGCTAACCACTACATGACTGTGCAGCGTACATTTGATTGCAGAATACTAAAATACTTAAATTATTTTTTTATGCATTTGGCATCATTACTTCACCCATTGGTTTTAGATAAGCCACTGTTGCCTGTCAAATTACAGGTAGTAAAAGAAAATGTTTATTTTGTTTGCTTGCTTACTTTCAGACTGAAGCACCTGTAGGTTTGACGCCAGATGGCAGACCAAAGCGTCGCAGTCGAAAGCAGGTCGACTACGCTGAAGCAGAGGATGGTACACCGTCAGGCTTAGAAAAATATCTGGAAAAGCTCCAAAAGGAACCGGAGCAGAGGTCAGAAGCCAACTTTCAGACTTTTTTTATAATGCAGTCATTAATCCACTGACCCAAAGAAGCTGTTGTGCCAGTCATATAATAAGGTGCTCCTACATTCTTCACTTTTAGCTCCTCTCCAGTGCTGGACATCCAGTGCCCTTTGGATGCACATATCAACCTAAAGATGCAGAATATTCTCATGCTGCTAAAACGATGCTGTAACCACCCTTACCTGGTAGAATACCCCCTGGATCCAGCCACACAAGAATTCAAGGTAGAAGATATTTATGTTTAGATGTTTTTTCCCCTCTTAGCACCTATGGGGGTACTTGCAGAGTGTTGAATGTGAAAACATTCAAAACATCGCTTGAGTTCGCCAACACCACATCTTTCAAGTTGAGATTATAGTGATCCCTCGCTGGCGCATAAAATGGCTTCTTGCTTTAAAACATTTGTGTTTTAGTTTCTCCTTCAATATGTCCTAGAACTTGGCCCCGCAGCAAGGCTCCCTGGGCTCCATCAAATCTGCCCCCTAAGCATGTGTATGCATGTGCTGCACTTTCTTAAATGAAAACTTTCCTTCCCATTTTTGATGCAGATTGATGAGGAGCTGGTACAGTGTTCTGGGAAATTTCTCATACTGGACAGACTTCTGCCTGCACTCAAGGAAAGAGGACATAAGGTAAAACAACACACCATGGTTTTGAGAAAAGTGCTTGTGTCGCATGTCATAGTTTTCCTCTCAAGAAATAAAATCTGTGCTTGTCCAACCTGGAATGATTAAGGAGATTGGATCGACCCTACATTTGTGAAGTTATATATAATATAGTTAGCTAATAAAATAAGGGGTTTAGCCTGGGAACGCCTTGAGATCCCCCGGGGAGAGCTGGAAGAAGTAGCTAGGGAGAGGGAAGTCTGGGCTTCCCTGCTAAAGCTGCTGCCCCCGCGAGCCGGCCCCGGATAAGCGGTAGAAGATGGATGGATGGATGGATGGCTAATAAAATAATGTTTGCTAATCAACACTAAGCTCCAAATGAGTGGTTTTGTATCACTGTTTGGGGCTCCACTGCTGCTCACTTGATTGGCTCCGCAGATTCTGCCATCGACTTGTGTTTAGGCACCTTTATGAAATATACGCTCACCAAATGTTTCAACTGCTATTGAATTTAATTGAATACAACTTTATTGTCAAATGTGCTGTACGTATGTGTAACATACAGCACAGATGAAATTTCTCTATATATCTCCATAACATTACAATGAAGGCCCAATGTCAGCATTATATTATATTGATTGGTTAAAAATAAATAAATAAAAGGATCAGCGCCAGCTAGGGATGGGCACCTTTCACATTTGAACTGCTTCAGTCCCAATTCTTGGTACTTGGGTATCGATACTGATACTCGACAGTACCAATTTTCAATACTTTTTTCTGTTGTTTTCTGGTAATGAATAACCATTTTTTACATTTATTTTTCAATGTATAAACTTTTGTTGATTAAAAAATATGGTATTTAAAACAAATGATCCAGAAGAAGTAGTTAATATAAAAGGTATAACATTTTACAATGAATAAAGTATAAATAAAACAAACAAAATACTATCACAAAGCGCTAAATTCTTTGCAATGCACAACACACGGAATGAAGTTCAACAGTATAACCAGGAACGAACATAAATAATTGTATTAGTGTTGACTTCGTTTCTTGTCTCGCTGCTTTTCAAGAAGGTAAGGGCTGCCGCACTCTACATGATAGGTTTGAATCGACGTTTGGCTGACGCATACAGAAAAAAAAAAAAAGACAGTAGAGGATTTGAACGAGAACGAGGACAAAAATTGATTGGATCAAATTCATCATTTGAATGTACCCGACGCGATTCGTACAAACCCAATTCCAATGAAGTCGAGACGTCATGTTAAACATAAAAACCGAATACAATGATTTGCAAATTATGTTCAACCTACATTTAATTCAAAACAGTGCAAATTGTTACACATTTTTATTATTCAAATATTTTTATTGAGGTTTCACTTTTAACACAGACAACACAACATAACAAGTACACTCCTACAGACGCATAGTATCAGTACTCAAATGTCATTTAACCCAGTGTTTTTCAATCTTTTTCGAGCCAAGGCACATTTCTTTCATTGAAAAAAATCCTGCGGCACACCACTACCTGAAAATATGAAAAAAGCTTATTTTAACAATAAAGTGTTATATTGTTACTGTAAGCTTATGTAAAATTATTAATTGTTTTCATTTTATATTTGAGCATTATATTCCTTTATGTGATAGTTACCTAAATTATATTGTTGAAACATTCTTATGTTGCTTGCGTCTGATTGGCTGAAGAGAAGCAGGAAGTGTTTTTCGTTACCGGAAGGAGGTGTGTTTGTTCGGAGAAGCAGGAAGTGTTTTTCGTTACCGGAAGGAGGTGTGTTTGTTCGGAGAAGCAGGAAGTGTTTTTCGTTACCGGAAGGAGGTGTGTTTGTTCGGGAGTTGCGATGAAGCAACGGTTGAGAAAAATAAAATGCTGCGTTCAAAGGATTCCATCTTTCCTTTTGCCCATTCTTAAAGTAGAGCTATCCACTACAAACAAAGAACCGCTCAACTTATATTGGTGGCAGTCCGTCAGGGCCAGCAAGGCCTTCTCTGCTGGCCTAAACATTCTCAGAAAAGTAAATTTAATCGATTGACTTTTCTGAGAATAACATAAATATGTAAACAAAATTATTCTCTGTATTCCTTACGTCATATTATTTCCACTTAGTCGAGTGGATATATAACTTGATAAATAGCTTATTTATTACGGTAGAGTTTTTAACCAATCATATTTCAGATAGCTTGTGTTGCCAGGTAAATTAAACTTGCTCGGGGCTTTCAGATTAAACAGAGCAGGCCCCTGTGCGCTGTAAGTGAACGGGCACAGTCAGGTTGCAATAGCCAATCAGATCACGAGTCTGCGTATCAGGGCCAGCTAGAATGCCTTACGTCGAGACTGGACGTTTTTTCCCTGCCTTCTTTTTGGACATTATTACCATCATTATTCAGCCTTTTTGAGCTCCCCAAGCCCGATACGGAGACGTCTATGAGTCGACCCTCTGAAATGGTTAATTCTACTGCTACTTCTATGGCTGCTGTGAATGTTACTCCACCGGGATGCCTCAACATTGATTTACAACCAGTTTTTAAAGGTGATGGGACTGTGACCTTTACCAGCTGGTCTCGATGTTTTGAGGTGTCTATGCAAGCCATGTACAACCAACCATGCCCCCCCCCACACACACACAGTCAAGGAGAGCTATGGGGCTGTCAAGAAGAGGCTCCAGGATGTTTTTGGTCTTGACCACTCCTTGACATTTTTCCAAACCCATCTCAATGCTCGTCCCTGCAAGCCTGATGACAGCCTTGAGGTGTACAGTGCTGACATCATGCGCGTCGTCATCTGAAGTCTTCCCTGACTACGTCCATGTAGCGCACAAAGGAGAGAAGTTTCGTCGCTTTGTGGCTGGTTTGGACCCTGCCTTGCAAGCAAAGATCTACGGGATGGGAGCGTCTGACCTTGATGAAGCCCTCGTTGCTTGACGCTGTGAAAGAGCACGTGCAGCACTGAACCTTCATGCTTCATACCCATCTATGCAGACTATGGACCAGGTGTGAATTACATGTTCTGATGCTGCTTCTGATAAACTTCTAAAAGCAATCCGACAACTGACACTTCAAGTGAGTAACCTATAGATTGCCAGCTACAGGAGGAGAACACCTACCTCAGCCAGCGCTTTGACTACTGGGCCAGTCACCATTTTCCATGCAACCATCGTGATAAATGCCAAACCAGAGCCTACTACTCACCTGACAGACGCTACGGTCAAAGTCCAGAGGTCCATCGCGGGCACCATCCAGACTCACTTGAGGTCCGACAAAGCAGACGTGGTTGGATCTCTGATGATGACCGCCACCACCGCCATTCTCCATGTAGATGCAGCGGGAACTCTCAGGAGAACACAAGACACCATCATTCTGCTGATAGTACATCGCAGGATCCATTTGATTGGACTGTGATCCACAGAGAAGAACATCAACGTCATAATGTGGACTCATCGCCAAGGCGTTCAGAAGTACCAAGTCCACCTGACACCACTGACACCCCTCCTGACGTCAGGATGCCTTCTCGTGTCGTTACAAGGCCTGTTAATGTGAACCACAGCATTCCCAACTATGCGTGTACCACTAATCATCAGCCCAAACCAGAACCAAAACCCCATCAGCCGGTTCCAAAACAGTCCAAAGGATCCTCCTCACCTACTTTCCAGCTTTCCACCAATGGATTGTAACTGCAGGAGAAACAGGAGCAGGACCCGATCCTGGCAGAGGTCATCAGTTGGAAGATGAAAGGCTACAAACCCCCTCACTGGAGGATGAAGAACAGACCCGCTGCAGAGAAGTCACTCTGGCATGAATACAGAAGGCTCACCTTTCACAATGAGCTACTCTGTCGGAAACTCTAACCCAACATCCAAGTCAGCAGTCTACCAGGTTATACCTCAAGAGTTACAGGAAGATGTCTTCAGGCTGCTCCGTGGAAATCCTGTGGCAGGCCATTTGTCAGCGGAGACGTTTCTGCAGCATACTCAGGTACTGTGCTACTGGCCATGTCTCGAGATATTAGTGAGTGGTGCAAGAAGTTTGTACCATGTGATGCTCGACGCAATCCTGCTCCACTTCAGAGACCATGAAGACAGTGACTGCAACCTCATCATTCCAGAAGATCTGCTATTGTGGGCCAGAGCTCTACCGCTCGGCCTGCAGCACTGGGCTCAAGCGCCAGTTCCTCTACACGCCCAGGCCGCCGCCAAGTTAAACTTCTTTCTCGTTTCAAAGATTTCGTTCTGACATGATTGTTCGTTCCTGATGTCTCTCCTCCGTGCAATATTGTTAATTTGTTGTAACCTGGTTTCTACAGTTAAGTGATCCAATTAGATGGACTTTTCTCTAGTGGAGGGGGAAGAATGTAAGCTTATGTTAAATTATTAATTATTTTCATTTTATATTTGAGCATTATATTCCTTTATGTTATAATTACCTAAATTATATTCTATTTCATAATTGTTGAAACATTCTTATGTTGCTTGCGTCTGATTGGTTAAAGAGATGCAGGAATTTTTTTTCGTTTCCGGAAGGACGTTTGCTGGTTCCGAAGTTGCGGAGCAGATGTTGAGAAAAATAAAAAGCTGCGTTCAAAAAATTCCATCTCTTCTTTTGTCCATGCTTAAAGTAGAGCTTTCCACTAAAAACAATGTACCTCTGAACTTATACTACCATAAGCGTTTTTTTTTACATTGAATATTAACGCAATATTTTAACACATTGAATAGGAATCAAATCAACATCAATCCGATATTTGGTGCATTCGTTTTAATGGCAAGTTAAATATAGTCAATTACAACTTTAAATTGCTCAGGTTCGGATTTTTTTTCTGTGTGACAGCCGGTTCCTTTTCTCCTGGTCGTTTGCGCTCTCCCGCAATATTGTATAAATCCCTTTTCCCATCCTGAGTCTTTGTATAATTCCAACATAATTCAAATGACTTTTTTGCTGAATGTGTCACTTGAGGTAGTCCAGCTTTCATTTAGTCCATACAGTATTTTTCGCTTACAACTTGAGCTTTGCTCCATGTTTTGCAGAACATACCTTTCTCACTCGAAAAAGAAAACATTCACCCAGTTTCACTGCTTGTTCTATTTGCACATACTATGACAGCCATTCCAACTGAAAAGTACCGCAGTTCATTCTTATTTTGGTTTTGGGAGTCGATGTATCACGCTCACTGCCCGGTTGTTTCGCCATGATAAAGGATTAGCATTAGCGTCACTTACCGCCGCCGCACTGTTATTGTTATGGACACCTGTCACTCACTGAATTCCACAGCAAATTGATACAGAAAAAAAAGTTGCATATCTAATTCATTTGCAATGCTTTCACTGCGCTGGATAGGTTTTCTTGTGCGCTGAGAGTGTGCGACCAGTGTGGCTGTCGCACAGAAAAAAATCTGACTCTGAGCAAGTTAAAGTTCTAATTGACTATATTTTACTTGCCATTAAAATGAATGCACCAAATATTGGATTGATGGTGGTTTGATTCCTATTCAATGTGTTATAATATTGCGTTATTTTTCAATGTTAAAAAAAAAACGCTTATAGTAACAATTTAACATAATTCACATTTTCAGATAGTGGTGTGCCACGGGATTTTTTTCAATGAAAGAAATGTGCCTTCGCTCAAAAAAGATTGAAAAACACTCCAGTATCCGATGCCTGCTGAACACTGTTTTATGGGAAGTTCAACCCTCTACACTCCCTGCCTGTGCCACGCCTCTTTTTGCGTGAACACAGTCTATGGACAAAGCAGTGTCCAGCTTCTGTCACTCTGTGTGAAAGGCACAGGTTAATTACGACCGGCTCGAACATTACACCTTCGCACTTAGCAGAAACGTTGAGCCGTTGTATCGTACAAAATGAAATTGATGGATGATACCTGACGTTTCAATTGATGACTTGATATTTGCTCTAATACATAAAACACTTGACTGTTGTTTTTAAGGTACTCGTCTTCAGTCAAATGACCTCCATCTTGGATATTCTAATGGATTATTGCTACCTGCGTGGTTTCCAATACAGCCGATTGGATGGCAGCATGTCCTATGGTGATCGGGAAGAAAATGTGAGTCACATGATGTGCACGCTGAAAGTGCAAATTGTGTTGCTTTTGGGCGGATAAAAGTACTGTCCCTTCTACATTTTTTTTCTTTTAGATGGCTAAGTTTTCCAAAGACCCGGAGGTTTTCATTTTCCTCCTCAGCACCAGAGCCGGAGGGCTTGGGATCAACCTCACAGCTGCCGACACGGTCATTATTTTTGACAGCGACTGGGTAGGTCACCAAGAGGAGTCGACGTTGAGATGAAGGTCAGATGCCAGTGACAATGCGTTTTTTTTCAATTGATCATTTGTTCTCAGAACCCCCAGGCAGATCTGCAGGCTCAGGACCGCTGTCATCGCATTGGGCAAACTAAACCAGTGGTGGTGTATCGTCTGGTGACAGCAAACACTGTCGACCAAAAGATTCTGGAGAGAGCCTCGGCAAAGAGAAAGCTTGAACAGATGGTCATCCACAAGAGTGAGTCAATTTGTAATAGGCACAAGCAGTTCTTAAATAGTGTCTGTGGAGAAAAGTTTGTTAGCTGGCTCATGTACCATTGCTCAAACATGTCATTGTTTCAATAGAAATTGTTACGCAAACTGTCTATTAATTGTGGCAATTTGTTGGTTATAAATAGCCACAAAGGCATGTAATCTCATATTTATTAATAATGAGTAGAAATGTCAAAACTGTGTTGAAGAAAACTTCATATTATTAATTTCCTTTTATTTTTGTTTTTCTTGCCCTTTTTTAAACACAGATAAGTTCAAAGGTGGGAGGGCAGAGTTGAACCAAACTAAAAGCTGCCTTGATCTGGATGAGCTGATGGAACTGGTACAAGCCAGAGGCATTGAGAAGTAAGTTGTTGTCATATAGTTGGACAGTAATGCTTTCTTTTCTATACTGAACTTATCGTTGGCTGTCACTTTTACCCTTTCCAGAGAGGCGCAATCATCAAGTGGCCAAGTGATCAGTGATAAAGACCTGGAGTTTTTATTGGACCGCAGTGACTTGCTGGGTGGGTAGTCAAGAATTAATTTGAGAAGGAATTATTTTGTAGGTCAACATAATAAAAGTCTTTATATGCACAGCAGTGTGCTCCTAGCCGATGTTATGATTTGCTTCACAAATCCACTTGGGTAAAAGGTCATACAAATGGTTTGGTAAAAGACAGGCACCTAAAAATATATTTGTGGTAGCTTGACCACGCATCCAGTGTGGTCCAACTGAACAAAATATTCAATGGTGTCCATTAAGAAAGACATTTTATACAAAAAGGTTTTTTTTCTATCATAGAGAGCTTTTGTTTCTGTTTCAACCCCAGCACATACCAGAATTAAAATGTAGCCGTGTTTGACTGATACATTTACAACTGTGGAATTGCAGATAAAGGAAAAAGGGGAACAAAGAAGGAGAAAGTTGGAGTCTTCAGAGTTATCGAGACTGCTGCATCATCAGACATTGCCTTGACTTAAAAAGACCTGAAACACTGTATTAACTTCAATAACATTCCTTCAGATGTAAACGCAAGCAATGCTCAGATGACTTCGGACTTCAAAAACATGCTGTCAATGTTTTCCCTACTGTTTGATTATTATACACATTTAATGTTGACTTATTTCATAGTAGTTTTGTCTTTACTCGAATCATCTTTACTTACTGCTGACACTTTTCTTTGCCTAGTCCCCACCCCTGTTTTTTAAAATGTTTTTTTTTCTTCACAGGGAAATGAGTATCAAATGTTGAACAGTTTTTTGAAGAATGGAGTTGGTGTGAAAATGTATGAATTTGTTGTTGTCGTTGTTTTTCCTAATTCATTTCAATGGGTGTCAATTTACTATTTGTGGGTTGGCCCACCTGAATACGGCGTCACCGGCCGACCCATGAATGGGGTATTCCACGTATAATTGATGCCCATTGAAATGTACTGTGGGGAAAAAACAATGCATGTTTTCCACCCCCCAAATATTTTTTTAAAAATCTGCTAATGGTGCCGGGAGTGTTCGAACCCCCCACCCCCATGGGAAAAAAGGTGAATCCTACCCCATTTTTTCTCTTAAATCAATCAAGGGGTCGCTCAATGTGTGGTGCCACTTATCCATCCCTCCATAACTTGTGTTGTAAAAACTTGAGCAATAAAATATGAATTGAAACCATTGTTTTCTGCACTTACTGCTGAAGAGGGGTCCATACGGTGCCACTTGGCCCCAAATGCCCCAAGTATTGAAATGAGAGGACACATGAATAATTTCATTAAGTAAAAAAACTGAACTGCAATTAGTTCAGTGCAATTACTGAAAAATGGAGAGCAATATTACTCACAAATATTATCCCTGAAAGACGTGCCGGAGAAAACTTTCCACTCAACACAACTCGGGGATAGATAAGAGATGTTTCTGGAAACAAAAAACTTCCATAAAATAGACTCCCAGGCACTGAGGATATTACACTTCAGCTCTTTCTCTATGTTGATGATTTTTAGATTTGCAATCCCCTGGTTACATAAAGAAAAATACACAAAATTGATGCAGTGTATTGGGTGTTGGCGAACACTCCACCACAGTTTTGTGCATCTGTTTATTGAGCTGTACTTTACAAAAGACAGTGGATGGAAAGAAGTATGGCTAGAAAGAAGTCCTTGAGCCACTGTTAAAATATGCCATCACATTGGAAGAAGGCCCTTTCGCTTTTCATTCCAGTGCTTGGTAAAAAAAAAAAAGTAAATAAACGTACATTAATCAGTGTAATATAGCTGATAATTTAGGTGCCCATTCTATTGGTGGCTATATATAGAAAGCTTTTGTGGGTCTGACATATACTACAGATACTGTTTGGGATCACTTGCTGAGTTTCAGAAAAAAAGTAAGAACTGGATCTTTTCAGGCAAGAACCTTGCAAGAGCATGCTCGTCATGTGCAAACAGCTCGACAAAGTCAGACTCTCACTCACTCCTTCGGTGTGAAGACGGTGTGCCATGACTGACGAGTTAAAACATTTTCAGGTTTTGTTAGGACATCCGCCAGACTTCCTCCATGATCTTTTTGGAGTTGACTTTTTCCTCTGCCTAAATGTCTTGATAAAGAAGTACTTCATCTCAATTGGTTTATTAACCCTTTCATGCACCAATAATGATAATCTGTAACCTAGTAACATGATCATATGTCCACTGTAGTAACCACTGTCCCCGAAAGGGTTCAACATTTCCCCTATAAGTGGAGTGACGAAGCTGACAGCCCACAGACTATATCACCGAATTTTGCAGTTCAAAGAAGTCTAGCTGGAAATGCTCGTGAAAATTGCTGCCTTTTACGTCTGCTCCCCATCATCATTGGTTTTAAATTGCCTGAAAGTGAACTAGCATGGCATGTTCTACTGGATCTGAAAGACGTTGAAATTGTAGTTTCCCCATCGCACACCGATGACACATTTAGGTACCGAGATGTTAAAATATCAGAACACATGTAGGCATAGATTATTGCAGGTTTTCCCAGATGCAAAGCATCGTCTGCTAGAACGGGGGTCGGGGGGAACACGCCGCTCCAGAGCCGCACGCGGCTCTTTAGCGACATCTAGTGGCTCCTTGGAGCTTTATTAAAAAAAATTGAAAATGGAAAAAATGTTGATAGTAGGCTCAAATACATATAGATACAGTACATGTTGCAGCTCCGAAAAAGGAGAGCTGTGGTGTTGGTTTTTTCAAACGTACACTTTATTTATGCTTTTAACAGTCTCGACAAACACCGACATGTCTGCGTCTGACTCCGTGCCTTCTCTCTTCTCGTTCAACTCGAGAGGCATTCAAAGACAGCCTCCGAAAAACGGAAATTCATTATCACTTCACTGACACTACGAAAAGCGAAAATAATGCACCAAAACAAAAAATAAAGTGAGGAAATCACAAAATAAATTCCATAGGAGCGTTTGTGAACATACAACAAAGGAATTAATAACATAAACAATTCTGAGACAGTCCAGTCTCCTACATACATACAGCATGTGTTTCCTTCATTGTAAGTTTTATAGGAGGCTTTTATTTTTTTGCGGCTCCAAACATATTTGTTTTTTGTTTTTTTTGTCCAATATGGGTCTTCCAACATTTTGGGTTGCCGACCCCTGTGCTAAAACATTACCCACAACTGATCAAAGATTTTGGACAATGAGGTTTGAAGCAAAGCATCACTTTTTCAAGAGAGTTCTTCAATATACTGGCTGTTTTAAGAATATTTTACTATCACTTTCAGTAAAGCATCAATGAATGTTGGCCTACAAGATACAGACATTCTTAAACCTTAAATCTTTGTTTCAAATGTGTCAACTCGGGCAGTGGATGTCCTTCAAGAAAACATCAAGGAAGCTGTGCAAAAAAAAGTTTCCGTGAAAGAGTTGTATTCTGGTCACTTATACTGTGACCTGCTCTGGCACCAATTACTTAATGGTAATGATATTGCCTGTGATTGGCAGGCAACCAGTTCAGGGTGTCCCCTGCCTACTGCCTGAAGACAGCTGGTACTGTATAGGCTCCGGCACCCCCGTGACCCTCGTGAGGATAAGCAGATCAGGAAAACGGGTGGATGAAATATGAATTGAAAACATTGTTTTCTGCATTTACTGGTTGAGACTGGTCCATGCGGTGCCAGGTGAGGATCTTAACCACTTGGCCCCGAATGCCCCAAGTATTGAAGTGTGATGTGAATATTTTTTCAAGTACTGTAAATTAAATGCTCACCCGTAAGTCGGCACCCACTGTGCTCCTAGTAAAAGTCAGTCCAGATCCCTGTGCTTGAAAAAAAGTATTCTTGTTTAATGAAATGAAAATTAAATGCATTGGACTATTATTTCAAACGGTGGTGGCACGATGGCCAACTGGTTCACACAAATCCACCTCACAGTGCAGAACTTGTGGGTTTGAATCTGTGCTGTGGCCTTCCTGTGTTCTCCCCATGCCTGTGTGGAGTTTCTTCTGATACTACAGTTTCCTCCCACATTCCAAAAACATGCATGGTACACTCTAAATTGTCCCTAAGTGTAACTCTGAGTGTGAATGTATGTCAGTGTGCCCTGCAATTTGTCAATGGTTGTCACTGTGGCCCGCAATTGCCTGACGACCAGTTGTGGATGTACCCTGCTTACCAACCGAAGACCGCTGGGATAGTCTCTAGCACTCCTGTGGCCCTCGTGAGGATAAGCGATTCAGATAAGGGATGGATTTTTGTATAGTGGCAGCATTATGTTCTGGTAGTACAGTATATTACCTCAGCTCACACACTTGAAAGAATTGTGAACAGTTCAAAGTCGTGGTCATTGTTAGCACAAAATATTTGGGAAAAGTCCTTTAAGAATGGCAGAGATTTAAGTTTAAACGGATGGTGGCAGGTGTGTGCTGACTATCATTCAAAATGAGTTAGAATGTGTTTGGAGAGTGTGCACACATACAACCATATTTTCTCAGTAGTTTATTTTGACTTTTTTTTTTTTTTTTAGTCATTCGATTTGTACATGTATATCAGAATAATGATGAAAACAGTATTGAGATGCTCTCATTGTTTTATACCACATTAGACCTGGCATTTGTACTGTGGGTGGGGGGTGTAGACCTTTTATATGCTTTGTATATAGTGTGCGCAAACGTATGCAGACGCCCAACTAGGTACAGTAGTTCCGTTGCAGCTGTCTTTTCCTCGTGAGCTTTTATAGGAATGCAAAAGACCCAGGGTGTGGTCACACTGTTCAGGTGTCAAGTGATTCATGCGTACCTCCTCCCGAGCACACTCTAGAAGGGCTTTCACGACCGGTATGTCTGCACACTGAATGGAACCTGCTAATTTACTTTAAAATTGAGGAAATTAGCTCACGTGTGAAGTTCAGTTAGAAATAATCAGACCTACTCGGATCACACGTGCTTGTGTCATCATCTTGTAAAGCGGCGGCTGTTTGTTGTTTGAACAAATCTACTCATGAAATTATGGAGCGCCTGAAGTTAGTTTTGCAGTATTTCCAATCAAACTCCGAATCAATCTCCAACGGGATATGTATCGTCCTCGCCTTGGTCAGCGTCAAGCTTTACACCAGCTTTGACTTCAACTGTCCATGCCTTCCGCAGTACAACAAACTGTACTCTTTGGGAGTTATGGTCGTTCCACCCATTGTCCTTTTCTTCCTGGGGGTCCTGGTCAATCGACATACAGGTGTCATGATGGATGAGTGGATGAGACCAACTGGGAAACGGTCTAAAAATCCAGCTGTGGTGAAGTAAGTCCAACTTTGTATCTACATCAGCAACTGTAATACAGTATGCTTTTTCAGACCTGTAGTGTCTCAGAACAATTCCAATGTGTCCTATTCGCCGATGATACAACCTTCTACTGCTCTGGAGAAAATATAAAACAACTCCTGAAAACTGTGGAAAATGAATTAAACAAATTAAAAAACTGGTTTGACAGAAATAAACTGTCACTAAATTTGACAAAAACTAAGTTAGTTGTCTTTGGCACGAGACCAATCAAACACCAAATTAAAATAAAGATAAACTCAATTGAAATAGAACGAGTTTATAAAAATAAGTTTCTTGGACTAGTAATAGATACTAAACTATCCTGGAAGCCACACATAGATAACGTTAAAAGAAAAATATCCAAAACTATAGGGATCCTCCACAAAACTAAGGATGTGTTGAATAAGAGTTCTTTGTACACATTATATTACTCATTATTACTCCCATATATGACCTACTGTGTGGAAATATGGGGGAACGCCTGTAAAACTAACACACTCCCTGTTTTCAAACTACAAAAAAAAGCAATCAGAATAATCAATAGGTCAAAATATATAGAACCCACAAATCCATTATTCATCAAATCAAACACAATGAAATTCTATGACCTGGTTGAATTCAAAATCGCCCAATTAATGTATAAAGCACATAATAATCTCCTTTGCCAAAATATCCAGAAGCTTTTTGAAATTAGAGATGTTGGAGTTCAAAACCAAATTCAAAAGATTAGTACAACAAAACTACACAAATCAGAGTTAAGAAGATCAATTTATTAAATGTATTCAAGAAATGCAGTATTTATAATAAATATGATGTATAAAGGAGAAAGAATTAGTTTATATATATCCATCCATCCATCCATTTTCCAAACCGCTTTATCCTCACTAGGGTCGCGGGGGGTGCTGGAGCCTATCCCAGCTGTCTTCGGGCAGTAGGCGGGGGACACCCCGAATTGGTTGCCAGCCAATCGCAGGGCACACAGAGACGAACAACCATCCACGCTCACACTCATACCTAGGGACAATTTAGAGTGCACAATCAGCCTGCCATGCATGTTTTTGGAACGTGGGAGGAAACCGGAGCACCCGGAGAAAACCCACGCAGGCCCGGGGAGAACATGCAAACTCCACACAGGGAGGCCGGAGCTGGATTTGAACCCGGTACCTCAGCACTGTGAAGCCGACGTGCTAACCACTGGACTACCGGGCCGCCTAGTTTATATATATATATATATATATATATATAAAACTGAAAGGTGTATAATATATATACTGTATATATATAAACTGAAAGTTGTATAAATAGATAAGTACAGTACACATAAGGGTAAAAGTATTTGATGATATGTAGACTTTTTCCTTTTCTTCTTTTTATTGAAAAAAGATCAATTCATATATTGCTACATAACAAGGGGTAGGACTAGATAAGTTATTTACTTCTTCCTACTCCTTTGAACATAAAAATCTGTGATGATGTCTGTCTTAATTTTTTTATTTTTTTATTTTTACAATTATTACTTGCCTAGACTTTTGTCAATCTGTTATTGTATTGTATGTTAAATATGTTCAATAAATAAACAAACAAACAAACAAACAAACCTGTGATGGAACATTGCAGTAAATGCGGTTCCGGCGAATCCCGAAAAGGCAGTCTTAATAATTGGCCTTTATTGGCATTAAAATATCTTAAATCAACCTTGCAAAAGTCTTGAAAATGTGAACGCATGATAAGATTTTGTGATTGTAAATACATGTAAATCTCAAAATTAAAATATATATTTATTTTATATATATATATATATATATATATATATATATATATATATATATGGATATATATATATATATATATAAATTACAGGACGACTCACAGTAATAAAGAAATTACAACAGTGGAAGCAATAAAACTGTAATGGTGTGGTTTTAGCAGATGCACATCATCTATGGGGGGGCGGCCCGGTAGTCCAGTGGTTAGCACGTCGGCTTCACAGTGCAGAGGTACCGGGTTCGATCCCAGCTCCGGCCTCCCTGTGTGGAGTTTGCATGTTCTCCCCGGGCTTGCGTGGGTTTTCTCCGGGTGCTCCGGTTTCCTCCCACATTCCAAAAACATGCATGGCAGGCTCGTTGGGCACTCTAAATTGTCCCTCGGTATGAGTATGAGCGTGGATGGTTGTTCGTCTCTGTGTGCCCTGCGATTGGCTGGCGACCAATTCAGGGTGTCCCCCGCCTACTGCCCGAAGACTGCTGGGATAGGCTCCAGCACCCCCCGCGACCCTAGTGAGGATCAAGCGGTTCGGAAAATGGATGGATGGATGGATGGATTCTGACACATGTAACAGAATGTGAACGGGACAAATATTGATCTCTTTTTGCAGATATTTATTCTCAGCCATGATCCAGCGGGCCCTACTTGCTCCAGTGGTGTGGGTCCTTGTCACCTTGCTGGATGGGAAAATATTCATCTGTGCCTTCAGCATGAGTGTCGATCCTGCACTCTTCTCAGGTAGTGCTCTGTACAGAACCGTTTGTCCTGTGTATACAGGATACATGTGTGAAATTGGTCTTCTTTTCCGTTGTGTGGTACATCATGTTTTTTGTAATGCCTTCAGGTGTTCCCAACAACACTGGACTGGATGTGATGAAAATAATGGCCAAAGTGCCCTGCAAGGAGGCTGTCATCTTCAGGAACAGCTCTTTCCATAAAGCAGTGTCCCGTTACATTCGCTGCTATTCGCAAGTAATCTCCAGCATATGTGTGGCTTTTAGGAAGAAGCTTCAGGGTTAGAATCTGAGCTCAGACCTTTATGTGGAGAGTTTGCATGTTGTTCTCTTGCATTTTCAAGCGTTTGTCCTTTTTTTATTCTTTTTAATCAAATTGCTGACTCACATGGAATTGTCAACTCATTCACAGAAAATTCATTTCAATTTCTTTCAAGCATCATTACTAATATTCACTTCCTCTCAAGGCAGTTGGCTGGTCCATCCTCCTTTTCCTGATTGTACTGGGAGCACTAGGACGAGTCCTCAAGCCTTGTTTTGATGACCATGCCACCTTCCTGCAGACACGCTATTGGAGCAACTACCTGGATGTGGAGCAGAAGCTCTTTGATGAGACCTGTGTCCTCCATGCGCGAGACTTTGCCCGGACGTGTGTTGTGCAGTTCTTCCAAGACATGAGGGAGGATGTTGAGTTGTGTTCCCCACATCCTCAATTCATTAAACACTTTACGGATGACTGGGAATACAAAGAGGAGGAGCGACTTCATGGGATAACAAAGCAAGAGCAAATGGACAACTTGCTCCAAAAATGGTACTTCAGTAAACCGGAACTGGACGTAACCAAAGGTGCCTCCAGACCCAGGATGTGTGTTACCTGCAAGGAAGAAAGGCAAAATCTACCATTGTGATGTCTTGTTGTGGGTAAATGCTCAGTGGTTATGTTTACCCTGATGGTGTCATCAATAACTTCAGACCGTAGACCAGAGGTCACCATTGTGGTGCCCGTGAGCATCAGGTAGCCCCAAAGGACCACCTGAGTAGCCCTTGGGCTTGTTCTCAAAATAGCTCACTAGAGAAGGAACATTGTGATCTCCAAGGACCGTTGTAGAATTCGTTGTAGAAAGTCATTTGATCATGTGAACAAAGAGAAAATAAAGTGTGTATATTGGTATTTACTTCTACCTTGTTAATTCATTTGCTGATAATTATTTCACAAGTGTTTTAAACTGATAGCCCATCACATGAATCGGTACCCAGGAAGGAGCTGCCAGCTTCAAAAAGGTTGGCGAACATTGTTATACAATCTTGATTGATAATATAGTTCTGTTGGGGGAAGAGCGGCCTCCTCTTCCCCGCGTGTTCGTTGAATTTCGGACGAGGAGAATGTTGGTAATCCAAATAAAGGCCTCAGTCAATGAACCGTTCCTTCGGAGGGTTTAATTTTGTTTTCTGCAGTTTACGAATCGATTCGGGCTCCTGAGGGTTCCAGATTTCAGTCAGAAAGCGTAAAAGAAACATATTCATGAGATTATAAAGAGACGATATGATAATGAGAGGCGAGGAGGTATGCCTCTCATGCAAATCCCGGAAACAAAGAAAGGTCGATGCAATTCGATCTTGGCATGTGGGGAAGTTGCAGACTTCGCTGCTGTGCGTAAATCCTGAGATAACAGTACAGTAACAGCCATCAGGAACTTTGCCGAGATGGGGATGCGGAAGAAGACACTTTTGGGTCTTAAAGTAGGAAGAGAATGTTGGCTTATCAGTACATTCTTTAACCGATGTTCAGGCGACTGGTACTGGCACCCACAGCAAGGCCAAACTCCTCAACAGCATATTATATTGTTTCTTTCAAATGTTTAAATAGATACTGTACAACTAACAGAGAGGAATAATACTTTAACGGGAGTATTCCAATTCTAGGTGAGGATTGTTACAAGGACGCCAAGCTACGCTGCGGGCATGGTAAAGTTATACGGCATGACTAAATATGAGCAGAATACAGACTTGAGTTCCATCCACTTTTTGTAGTGCAGCCAGACAGCTCCGCAGCCAAACATGCTTGACAGTTGCTTTAAAAAGCTTCACCTTGACACATCCAAACATACTCATTTTCATTGCGGCCATTTAGCTCAAGCTTTGTCTCGTTTGGCCATAAAACCTTTGTCCAGAAGGTATTTTGCTCTCACTCCAGATCAATGTAAAACTTGTGTTACCGATTCTCCAGCAGTTTTCACCTAATGGCCGGTTTGAGAACTTGGTGGTTTCTGGGTTGCTCTGGAAAATCCGAACCATTTCTTTTCGACTGAGGGTGACACTTTGGACCTTAAAACTGTGGTACTAATACAGGCTTTTTCTTTTGTATTCTAGGAGGAGCAAATCATATGACACAGATGCTTTGAATGGGTGAAGGTGCAGTCTGAAAATTTTACATAGTAAGTAGGAGATCCACAGGTTCTCATGGAAACATGCAAAGGGATATTTCAAACTTGATTCAAAGGATCTGGTTTATTCCTCTGAAAGTACTTCTGCATTTATCCAGAGCATATAATTTAAATATTTGGAAGAACATTTTCTCTTTGAAACCAAATACACCATCGTAAAAAAGTTTTGGATTTAGCCCAGCTCATACAACATACCAAACGTGTTGAAGGCTCTGTTGAGGCAGAGTCAACATGTGCGGTTTCTCCATTGTGATAGTTTCAAAAGGCACAATAAGGAAAACTCAATCACTGTCGGATGTGACCTTATACATACATTTTAGGTAGGACATTTTTTATTGTGATTATTTTTGTATTATTATACTCTTTGTAATCCCTTTGCGGGAAATCCTCTGATGTATAGCGTTTGTATTTTGCACCACAGAGAGAACTTGATCACACACATGCAGGCATGAAAGAAGAGATGCCAGAGTGAAAGGAGCACCAAAGAGTGTTACCGTACACCTCTTGAGCTGGGGGGCGGGGACAGTTCAGAAACGCATAAGAAGCAGACTTGCATCTCTCCAATGACTAGTTGCCATTCTTGCATATGTCTGCAGCGGGACTTGGTAGCTACCCCTTCATTATGCATACAGCCTAAGTATATAGTACAGTAAATATACAATACAATACAATATTGTAATATGTGAATGGATCTGTGCATTGTGTACTCCACATTTCCACTTACTACACTTATAATCTAACTCCTCGATAAACTAAATCAGCTATCATTTGTTGTACAAGGATATTAAATACTCAGCTTCATTTTTACACATCATCATAAACCGATGCATTCATTGAGCAAGCTTTTCCAGTTCCGGACTTGGCTGTGTTTGCACATGTTTTCACTTGTAGGCCTAGTTTTTTTTTTCCCTTCACTAGGGAGGAAACCAGAGGGCAGGTCCTTGCAATATGAGTCATCACTCGTGCCCACAAAGCTCACACAAACTCAAAGTCGGGCTCAGATTGAGAGGGAAGACTTCTCTTTTCAGCCGGAAAAGTACACGTTGGCCAATCTTTGGAGATAGCATCACAGAAGGCATCGCTTAAATGGATTATAAAAGCTCAGTCACATGGTTTGCCTGAGGACACTAGAAGCCTGTAAGTTCGTGTGACTTACTCCTGGTTGTTGACTTTTTGTTTTTTAATCATACGGTTTTACATCTGTGCATGTGATGTCGTTCACACTTAAAATGATGGATTAGCTTATGTGATTTTAGAAGGAAATTGAAAACATCAAACATTTAATGTTGATCTTTTTGTTCTTTTTTTCCTCCCTTTAGCTTGCCATTACTTCAGCTCAGCTTCAGTGATCTTACCCGAACATCCCAAGCATGGCCGCTTATGCCCTTGTCAGGGAGAACTTAAAATTTGGGTCTCTCTTCTTCAAGAGTAAAGATGTAATGATCTTTAATGGTATGATTGCTCTGGGCACTGTGGCGAGCCAGACAGCATACAACGTTTTTGCTTTTGATTGTCCATGTTCCCCTGGGAGAAATTACTACTATGGCATAGCTGCCATTGGTGCTCCAGCTTTGGCACTTTTTGTCGTTGGAGTAATGTTGAACAAGAGGACTTGGGACCTAGTATCAGAGTGTCGCCTCAGGAAGCTCCGGAAAGTGTCAACAGCAGCAGCATTTGCAGTATTGGGAAGTATCCTTGGTCGAGCCATTGTGGCACCTATTACGTGGACAATTTTATCCCTGCTCCAGGGTCTGGCATACACATGTGCCCTAAGTGAGTTTACTGATACCAGCACCGTGAAGGGCTTCCCCCCTGATTGTAATGCAGAGGACATGGCAAAGTTCCCTTGCAAGGAAAGTGTCCCAACCGAGCTGCAAGGCTTTTGGGCAGAAATTGACCGACGTCTGAAATATGAGTCACAGGTAGTGGAAAATCATGTTTTCACCAAATCCATCTATTTTTTCCGCCCTTATTCCTTTGAGAAAGTCTTCTAGAAATATTTCCTTTATAAAAACAAACAAAAAACTTAATAGAGAACAAACGGATTATTTACTAGCTATTTACGAGGAAGAATGACACTGTAGACTGACAAAGACTCAAAGTACAAATGTGCATAAAATACCATACCTAACAATTGACTGACTTTATTATTATGTTGTGTTCAGCTGATCGGCTGGCTCGTCGTTGCCGGGACATCTCTGATGGTGTTCATGGTTATGTGTACGAGACATTGCTCCTCGCCCCTTGGCTACCAGCAGGAAGAATACTGGTCCAAGTATCGCGAAAATGAAAAGGCCCTCTTTCATCGTACAGCCGCTGTCCACGCCCAAATCATGGCTGCAAAGTATGTTCGGAGCTTCTTCGGTTTCGTGGCTTTGGAGAATGATGAGAAGGAACATGTGGTCGAACACCAGGCTGCGGCCAGTCCCATCTGCAGCACCGAGTGGAACAGAGTGACTGGTGTCTACCTTTACAGGGAAAAGAATGGACTACCTCTATACAGCAGACTCAACAAATGGGCCACATACAGCGAGGAGAACAATGTGGAGGGTTTCGATAAAGAAATGGACGTATATGACAGTTTTATTACTTAGCACAATCCAGTCACCGTAACCAGACGTGTTTCATTTCAGAACGTTGCTACCTTTTTTGACTTGTCAGATTTTGTCAAAGCAACGCCGATTGGCCTGCAATTCACTCAGTTCGTTCAATTGGTCATTGTCAAGGCAGCCAATCACTGCGATGTCATTGGAATTCGGACACTGTGCTTTAAAGACATTTAATAATAATAATAATACCTTTTATTTATAAGCGCCTTTCAAGACACCCAAGGACACTTTACAATCAGACAAAACAACAAAACACCAAACGGGTTGAGCAGCGGCAGCCAGACGCGCCACCGTTCACTCAGCCCGGAAGTCGGAAGAAACCACAAGGGAGGGAAAGGGGGCGAAAAAAAAACAAGCTCGAACTATCCTCAAATTGAGGATAGTTTGAGTTAGGCAAAAAAACTCCTGCAAAAAAGCATATGATAATTACAACAGGTCACAAGACATAAACAATTTACCGCTTTTTATTGAAATTGTGAATTCAAACTTTCGAATTACATTTTAAAATTAGAATTATTATTTAGAGGGTCTGTCCATTACACATGTGCATCGAGAATATTTGACTTCTTGTTTTCACAATGCTATAGTGAAAATGTATTTATAACAAGAACGCTCTTCAGTTGAGTGCAGACTACAGTCAATGCTGAACTCCGCACAAAAGTAGGAGGAAACATTGCTGAGAGTCGTATTTATGTACCTCTTTTTAGTTCGTAGAATATTTCCTTGTTAATTGAGGTTGATGGACTGACAGGCCTACATTCTTGAGGCTTGATGACTCCTTTGATGCCAGAGTGACTCAAATGGTGGGAATGTGTATATTTCTGTATGCTCACTTTTGACAAGCGCTCAAATAAAATAATTTCTTACTTTTGTCTTGTATGACCCGTCTGTAAGTTTTTGTGTGTTTTGGAGACAGTATTGGACCTCACCTTCTCCTCAAAGAATGTTAAACCTTTACATGCACCCTGTAACCTGATCGCATGATAAGCTGTCCACGGTAGTAACCGCTGTCCCTGAAAGGGTTAATTTCACATGGGTGGGTGGGCACTCCAAAGACCCAACTACTGTATTTGCTCACAAACATTGAAAAGCCAATCTTAAATAAGTCCCCATTAAAGTTGGAAATCGAGATTTGTGACAGTCACTCTTGTTTGGTTTTGCAACTGACTCACTCGTGATGTGCTCTGCGGTCAGTGTCTTCAAACAATCTCTCTATTTTAATCACGAATGAGATGGGCTGACAAATGCATAAAGTATGTCAACTGTTGCCCATAAACTGGAATGATTTCATTTTCACACAGGATCTGTTGTTTATTTCCGTCTTAAATCCATTCACTTTAGACCGGCTACAATATTTAGATCACAGTATGTGTCTCAATTATCCACGTGAAATGATTTCATTCATAACATTTGTTTGACTTTAATGGAAAGAAGTGTAGACATGTTATTCCAACAAAGGCACTAATAATCATTTAGCACGTGACGTAACACAACTTTTGGACAACAACCAACAGACACACACATGAAAGATGTGTTTTATACATTTATTTTTCAGAAGTGAGTCAGACCGGATGGGAGGTCTGCCGCAGCGATAATGGAAGAAGGACATTATCATGTGACTCTTTTGGGCTCTATTTTCAACACATCTTTCATTCTGTCTATACATATTGCTGACAGCTTGATGACGCCGAAGAACAAATTAAACAAGATTGCTTAAAGCCATGTGCAAACCAATTGGATAGAAAGCCTCAATGATTCATGAAGCTTCATTTTTGCCATATTGGAACATTATTTTCAGTATACTTAAGCATTTCAATATTTCACCCTTTATACTTTACACTGTACATGAGGTGTCAGGAGAGAGCTAATGTGAATGAAGCTTTGAGTGATGAACCCTTCACTGAAGAAAAAATGCTGGTTTACTAGAGCAACATCTCTTTCTAGTCAGCAACAAAAGAACGTGTTTTACTTGCTACCAACAAATTCCATCAACTTCCAAAACAAACAAACCACAAAAAATTCTGATTAGTCAAACGTTTTATGTTCTGTTGACACAATTGTTTACTGTACAGTAATATAGTGTACCTGCAAAAAGAGAACTTCAGCAGCTTTGGCTTTCAATGCTCAAGTTACCTTCACGGCCAAGTGAAGCGAGTCTGCTTTTGAAGACGGGGTACAAAACCCTGACCAAGTTACGCAAAATTAAGTCACATCCAGTCTTTTGATAAAGTCTAACAATGTTTGAAGTATAAGAGTAGTCACCCTTTTCTTTTGCGTGTGTTTTTTTTGGTCAACTTTTCTTTTGATGGCGGCGCGGACACCCGCAGCGGCTCCTCTTGTTTTATGTTGAGGGGGAAGAAATTTAATCTGTGCTGTATGTTACACATACCTACAGCACATTTGACAATAAAGTTGTATTCAATTCAATTCAATTCAAATGAGCGTCTCGCAAGCGTGCAATAAATGATGACGTTTCCAGACTGTTGTTGATGGCTGCAGAGTTGTGGGGACTGGGGAGGGTGCACTGGGAATGGTGGCAGAAGTTCGAGCACTCTCGCCTGCTCTAAGTGGTTGTGAGTGAGTTTTGGGTTAATGTTGCCAGTGCTATGGTCCTTTATCTTGTCACCTTTATTTTTTTCATATAGGATTGGGAATGGACTGATGTCTTGAGTATTCAAGCTCAAGGAATATGTCAGAATGTCCAGCTTTCTAGATGCCTTCTGCACCCATGCTCTCTGTTGTTACTTTGTATTTCTGTACGTAAAGACTTTTATTGCGGCACGTCGGCCTGCCCGGTTCTCTAACTTGTCCCTCAGTGTGATTGTGAATGGTTGTTTGTCCATGTGTGCTCTGCGATTGGCTGGCAACCAGTTCAGGGTGTATACGTCAACTCCCCGAAGACAGCTCGGATAGGCTCCAGCATGCCCGCAACCCTCATGAGGATAAGCGGATTAGAAAATGGATGGATGGATGGATGGATGGAAGACTTCTACTTTTCTACTTAAGTGTCCTAATTCTGTCTCCCAATTCTGTTCCTGGCCTGACACTGCCCCTCCTCCTTAGAAAGATGTAGGTCTATCCTGTCTGGATACGACAGCCAATCATATTACAGTGGTGTGTGTCCTGCCTAGAACTTCAGTGGGATTTATGACTACAGGATGTGACATTTTCAGTCCCTTTCTACCAACTCCAGTCCCAAATATAGACATCTTCAAACACAAAAATACCATATTTATTTGACTTCAATAGCCTCTCACTTTATTTCGTGGCAAAATCCTTGAAGACAACTTTATTATAACGTCCTCAAAAGGTGACACAAATTCCCCATAGAAACACTGATGGTTTGCACGTCTTAGGCCAACAGAAAGCCATTTAATTGAAGATTTCTTTCTTTATCGAAGAAGTTTTGCAGTGACTAATCATTTCATGCTTTGTAGACATGGAGCAGGATCCATTTCCGAACCGCTTTATCCTCACTAGGGTTGCGGGGGGGTGCTGGAGCCTATCCCAGCTGTCTTCGGGCAGTAGGCAGGGGACACCCTGAATTGGTTGCCAGCCAATCGCAGGGCACACAGAGATGAACAACCATTCGCACACACACTCACACCTAGGGACAATTTAGAGTGTTCAATCAGCCTGCCATTCATGTTTTTTGATTGTGGGAGGAAACCCACGCAGACCCGGGGAGAACATGCAAACTCCACATTGGGAGGCCGGAGCTGGAATTGAACCCTGCACCTCTGCACTGTGAAGCCGACGTGCTAACCACTGGACTACCGGGCCACCCATGGAGCAGGATTTCATTCTAAATTTTATATAAAGCCATTGTAGGCTAACACTTTTTTTTTTCGTTTAACACAGTACTCGGGCTACAGTGTTTTGGATCGGGAGGAGAGTCTTGAACAATATGTTGAAGGAGCCTTTAAGAGAGCGTTACAGTGATCCAGCCTCAAGGTCAGAAATGCAAGTATTTCTTTCAGTATAAACTTATGGCAAAAATGTATTTTTTTTCTTCTCATTATTCACTAGTGACAGAATGCTGTCCCTGATCATTTTGTATGTGAGCAAAGAATAATAAGTCCTGGTCCTAAGGTTCCTCTCCACAGCTTGTGGCGAGCAAAAATCAGTCAAGGGCAGCCAAGTCATTGGAGCCTTTACCTCCAAATGTGGTAAGAGCCAAGGATGAGTACTTGGGTTTTCTCTGAGTTTGGTATGTGGAAATTATTGTTCATGCAACTCTGGTTTTCATTAACGCATGCCGGTAGTTTGGTTAACTGATTTTTTTCCCCCCTCAGGTTTCGTAGATAGAGTTATGTACCATTGGCATAACTGTCGAAGATGACATCGTGTCTTCTGATAATTACAGTACTACTCGTGCGAAGCAGACACAGACTAAATAGGACTAAATCCTTTGGAAAACTAAGTTTTATATGCACTGAGTCTTCATGACCGATATTTACAAACAGTCAGCAATCTGAATGAAACCAAATTAGCATGGTGCTTTTAATAACATATGGCATGCTCTAAGCTCTGTAAAAGGATGTTATGGTCACGTTTTCAGATTTCAAAGGCTGCATTAAGTACCAAGATGCAGCTTGAGCCTTTATCAAAAGCAGTGGGGAGGCCGTTAGTTTCACTAGCGTCGTTTCGGTTCTAAATCCAGACTGATACTCTTCAATGTACACTTTTTTGCCATCTGCTTTGGCAAGAATCTTGGACAGGAACGGAAGATTAGATATTGGTCTGAGTTGGTTAAAATGGCTGAGTGATCGATTTTTTTTTTAAGAAGAGGTTTGATATTTTTTTTAATGACTCTGGTACACAGCCTGTCAATAAGGATGTATTGATCATTTTCAGCACACTGTGTAGCATCTTTAAGTAGACCAGTAGAGATGAAGTCAAGCAGGCAAATTGAAGACAAACTCAGAAATTTATCAGACAGAAGTGGTAAACGTGAACCAAACTGTATTTAACTTTTTTTCAGTGCAAACTTGACAGCGCCTGAAAGACAATTTAATCCATTAGATGTGTGATTTTTCTTCACGGTGGTGCAAAAAATATTGGAAACCAATCTCAGAATATGTTGCAACTGTTTGCATCAATCATAAACAGACCGCCTTGTTAAAAAAACAAACAAAAAAACAATAGCATAAGTGCTCATAGCGTATCATTGGCTGCATATTATCATTGACTAAGTCCATACATCCATCCATTTTCTCATCCGCTTATCCTCACGAGGGTCGTAGGCATGCTGCAGCTTTTCCCAGCTGTCTTTAGACAGAAGTCGGGGTACACCCTGAACTAGTTGCCAGCCAATCGCAGGGCACTCCATTGACAAACAAGCATTTGCAATCATCATCACACCAAGAGACAATTTAGAACACAGGTGTCAAACTCACGGCACAGGGGCCAGATCTGGCCCGCCACATCATTTTATGTGGCCTGTGAAAGCAGATCAAACATGTCAATTTCCATGGTACTTTCTAAAATGTCTACCAAAAATATTTTTAATTCTCATATGTAATAAATAAAACAGACATTCTAAGCATTTTCTTGTTACCAAACCCCTTATGATAGTAATTTAAACAAGTGATGAATCACCAGTTATTCTTGACATCTTTATATGGTTTCAGTCAGACTGGCCCTCCAAGGGAAACAGTAACTAAAATATGGCTTGCAACAGAAATGAGTTTGACACCCTTGATTTATGTTGAATGTTCCACTATTATACATGTCTTGGAATGTGGGAGGAGATCGGAGTATCCGGAGAAAACCCATGCAGGCCCGGCCGGGGCGAACATGCAAAGTCCACAGAGGAATCCAACCGAATCCAACCCTTCACCTCTGCACTGTGAGGCGGTCGTGCCAACTGGTCAACTACCGTGCTGCCATTGCTTAAATCAATTTTTAATGTTATTGGAAGATAAGAAAAAAAATTTTGAACTCACATTAACAAAACCTTAAACTACATGAGTGAGCAAGTAAGCGAGAGGAAAACAACACTGACGTGTGTTCTAAAAAATATATATTTTTTTCTTTTCGAAAAATAGTGAAAAATGACACCGTTATGCTTTGTGCACGCCCAAAACAATATGCTGCTTTGTGTTTTTGTGCTGGTCTTACTGGTATACCTGCAAGACCAGCACAAAAACACAGCAAAAACCTTTTTTAAATAGGGTAGCTCTGACAAACAGAAGTATTACTTCCTAAAACTATTTCCCAACAGAAGTTAGACCCAAGCAAAGAACATGACTCATGACATACTCACATGCAAATTACATTAAATGTGGTCAGTCGTTTCGGGATCATCTGGCATGACTTGTCAACAGCAGTTAAAACATGTGACTGTTTTTACGTCTCATGAAGTAATTTGATTACACGTTTACTTGGAATTATTTTGAGAGCCGTAAATTTTTCACCCCCGCAAAAAGGAAAAAACCCGACAATGACTATACAATTGTCAAGTCAAGACCGGACACAAATAATTAACATCGACCTTATTGGCTACAGCTTTTACGCTGATGAAATTTATGGGCACGTTATCTGCCAGAGGACTTGGACTACATGTTGGTTGTCACAATCGCTTTGCCACGTTTCACTAAATGACGTAAGCGGGTCAGTGACAGTTTTCTGATGGAGTAACGACTTCCCGGTTACAGAGAGAACGGACGCTGGGTTTTTAACGCATAAGCATTTTTGTTTAGTTTTGCGGATAATGCCACCATCATCTGATTTTTTATAAAACAAAAGGGTCAGCAGGCAACGCACAGTTTGTTATTTTATACCGTGTAACTAGCTGAGTTGGCTATTATTAACTACTTCCTGGTTGGAATCGCAGCCATTTTGGATTTTCTACTGAGAAACAACTAGCCGGCCGTGCTTCTGAGAGCCGTCTAAGCTAGCCACCGCTGCCGTTTCCACATCATCATATCAAACCTCCCCACGAGACGGCAACACAGTTTTCAACAAGTCCACAATGAATCCCGAATAGTAAGTACTATTATTAAGAATGCCGTGTCACGTTAAATGTGTTGGTTGGTATTACAATCGACAAGTTAGTAAGCATTGTCTGTGAAGTGAAGCTACATTAGCAGCTTACATCAGCTGACTGTCCAGCGGAACCTACCACCGAAGTCTGACGAACGCTCTTTATAAACACACTGTTGATTGTTATTTATGTTAAGCGACGGCTTTATTTTTAATAGAAACCCTTGAACTACTTTGACATAGATGGTTATGGGAGGTTGGAGGGGACCTAAACATGCATTGGTCAACATCCTGGCAGCTTTGCCTTTACCCTCCAGACTGACGTTTACATATTAATTTACTAACTGCTGCCTTTAGCTCCTGGGAAAAAGGCACAACATCTGGAGGCTTTTGATGTAAACCTGGGCCCGGCTACACGAAGCTAAGAATCGTTCTTGTGAGACGAGAGTAAATCGTGAAACCCAAATGTTTATTATTCATGTCGTCACCTGTTATGTGAACGCTTAAGGAACCGGTGGCACTGGTTCGTTGAATTTTACGTTGATACGAAATTCGCAGCTCGACCAAGTTCCCTTCTTAAACTTAAAACAGTCACTACAGCGTGTCAATTGAGGGCATTATGCCTGTCGTTGGATCGAGCAAAAATATGAATGTCATTACATCGTCAAATGAAGGTTATAAGTTCAATGAGTGGCTTACATTTGAACTTTGTTCATGTATTTCAATCATATAGTGTGAGGAGAGTCGAAGCAGAGGCCTCCAACACTGTTCTTGGTCATGAGAAGATCACATGCCAGGGACATGCCTACAATTCCGCCACAGCAGAATTGAGCAATTACTTTAATGTTACTTCAGCTTTTGTTGTCTAGGGCTTGTCATCGATGTAATATTTATGGTGTTTTTTTTGTTTTTATTTTCAAATAATGCACATTGGCACACAGTTGACAAATTGTTTGGCAGTTCATTATCATTCATTATCTTTTCAAAAGTACATTTTTAAAATACTTAATCCACACGCACATATACTTACCAGAATATTAAAGAGGGTGTCACCTTCTGTGTTAATATTTTTATTGAAGTGTGTCAATGCTGTCATGCATATAAGCTGTTATGAATTGTAATTCACAGTCAAACTTCATGTCGCTTCCTTAGCTATTGTATTTGTTTTTTCCTGACTCAGGAAGAATATAATTCATCAACAAATAAATGACAAATGCTTACATTTTTGGCTTTTATTCACCAACACATATTCAATCTTTCTTTTACAGTGACTATTTATTCAAACTGCTCCTAATTGGTGACTCTGGTGTTGGAAAATCCTGTCTCCTGCTCCGATTTGCGGTAAGTTTCTCCAGAAAAATCTGGATAGTTTTCTTTTTAAAAATTCCTCTTTCGACAATAGTTGAGGTATTATCACACATTCCTCAATTAGTGCATCAGCCATGTCTAACTGGAAGAAAAAGCAGTGAGGGTTTCTAGAACTATAATGCTCTCATGGGCAAACATGCTACGGTGTGTCTAACTGATTCTGTCACTAACTACATATGCATGCAAGAATTTTGTTACTGACATAGTTTGTTCTCTTTTCACACTTATCTCTTAAGTCTGGCTAAAAAAAAAATCTGTTTGGTTGCTTAGTACTGTATTCAAAAAGTCATGTTTGTATTCATGATGTCTAATTGCACATTTTTACTTTACAAAGTTCATTAAACTGATATGCTATTGCATTGTTTCCACACCTTTCTTTAGCCATGGCCCACTTTTCACATCGATAAAAATCTCACAGGGCAAACGATTAATAAAACATTGGATACATGGGTAAATCATGTAACTTCTGTCAAAGCATTTAGTCGTTCTGCCTGGTATGATAAGATAAGATAACCTTTGTTTGTCCCACACTGGGGACATTTGCATGCACTACTGGAGCGGCAGCCGCTCAGGGGGTGCCATCTTAAAAGCATGGTTGGTATATAGATACATTAACAAAGAATTTTTTGGCGAAAATAAATAACTTTTCATCCAAATAATTGACGCTGGATAATTTCATGCGACACTTCTGATGATCGTTCACGACACACTAAATATGCCAAAGCACACTGGTTGGGTGTCACTGTGCTATTGCACGTCTTGTGAGCATCAATTTAGTGTCATGGACTAACAAGATTGAAACAATATTTCATTTCAAAAGTAATAAAAATCATCATTCAGAAAATGATAGTTTTGATCTAAGGGGAAAAAAAGTTGTATGTGGTGAGATGCGTATTTGCTCAGTCACAATGTAACAGTTTCAAACTGATGTTTTTTTATCTGTCAGTGTGTGTGTGGTGAAACAAATTGACTCAATCTTTTTTTCTCTCTGTAGGACGATACATACACAGAAAGCTACATCAGTACAATTGGTGTGGACTTCAAAATACGGACCATAGAACTAGATGGAAAGACCATAAAACTTCAGATTGTACGTAACACACCATTTGTCAAGTGTTCAGTGTTTAATGGAAATTTGTGTCGGTTGAAAATTGTTTATAGTAGTGTTTCCTAAACTTAATTTAACCAAGGTTGAATAAAATCACAATAAAATGTAAGAAAATGTAGGAAAATAAAATAGTAATCTCATCTCGATTTACTGCAAATTATACTTAATTAGTGTGAATCTGAATCTGAACTGGGTTTATTTAACATAAAGCTAGTATACTCACAGAAAGCCATGAATTATAAATGTCCCTGGCATAAGTAGACGGACAAAGATATGTTTCTGTACAGTAATTAATAAATCATATTTTTAAGACAAATGAAGTAAAATTGGATGCCATAATTTCAATGAATAATAAACTATTTTTTGCAAAACAAAACAAAAAAAGATCCTAAATTGTGTCCCCTTTTGTTCAAAGGTCGATGAAAAAGAAAAATGCACAATTTCCAGATTGTACGAAAGTTTACCAGTATTCCGAGGTTGTTAAATGAATAAACAAATAAATAAAAAGGCTTGCGTAAGTTGAATGTTACAAATTATATTAATATAAAAAAAAATATATATGTATATTATAAAAAGTCGTCTGTTGTTGCAGACATTTCATTTTCTGTTGATGGTGCAGTTACAGCAGGACAGCTAAATAAGAGCTTAGTTGCCTTTTACTGGACCTTCTTATTACTTACCTCATTGATGTTCTCCTCGTCACTGGTTAGTTGATGAAAAGTAAGTACATATTCTGTGCTCGTATCCTGTAGTTAGTCCGTAGGGCCATGTGTCAGTTAGACACATTAGCCTGTGAGCATTGGCCGCAAGACATTCAAGGTTACCGTATTTTCCGCGCTATAGGGCACACCAAAAAGTCTTCCATTTTCTTAAAAGCTCACCGAGCGCCTTAAAATATGGTGCGTCTTTTGTATGGTCATTATGGTAATACGTCGACTCGAAGATGGCTCCTTCCTGGAGACATGCTTCGATGTTATAACTTGCTGTTGGTTCAGTGAACTGTGTCGCTGCTTTAT
The DNA here is from genome assembly GCA_018466805.1 of Hippocampus abdominalis. Lineage (NCBI taxonomy): Eukaryota > Metazoa > Chordata > Actinopteri > Syngnathiformes > Syngnathidae > Hippocampus > Hippocampus abdominalis. The sequence continues at coordinate 20,568,964 of CM031702.1, forward strand.
TAAATAAGTTTGTGTTGCAGCTCCGACAAAAGGAGAGCTGTGGTGTTAATTTTTTTAAAACAGTCTCAACAAATACAGGTATGTCTTTGTCTGTCTCCGTGCCTTCTTCCGTTCGACTCGAGAGGCGTGCCTGACCGCCTCCCAAAAACCTAAACTGACGATTACTTCAATGAAACTACAAAAATTTTAAATAATACATCAAAACTGAAAAGCAAGCGAGGATATCACAAAATAAATTCTATTGCCCCCCTACAGAATTTAAATTGTGATTTCATCATTTGTGAATACACAACAAAGGAATAAATAACTACGACTGACATCTGATCGTACTGTTGAAGCTATGATCAAGGAAATGCCATGCGTTTTTCGGAGGCGGTCATGAACGCCTCTCGAGTTGACCGGAAGAAAAGAAGAAGATGGACAAAGACACACCTGCATTTGTTGAAAAAAGGAGAGCTGTGGTTGTGGTTTTATTTTTATTTTTTTAAACGCAGACTTTATTAATGGTTTTCACAGTCTCAACAAATACAGGTACTGTATGTCTTTGTCCGTCTCCGTGCCTTCTCTTCCGTTCCACTCGAGAGGCGTTTATGGCCGCCTCCGAGAAAGGTAAATTAATTATTACTTTAATGAAACCACGAAGAAATCAAGCGAGGAAATCACAAAATAAATTCTGTAGGGGGAGGTCCAGAATTGATTTTGTGATTTCCTCGCTTGATTTTCTGTTTTGATGCATTATTTTCAATTTTTGTAGTTTCATATAAGTACAGTAATAGTTAATTTACGTTTTTCAAGAGGCGGTCATGAATGCCTCTCAAGCTGAACATGCCTCTCGAGTGTGTGGAAGGAGCATAGCACCATCTAGTGGAGGCATTGTAGATTGCGCCTTATAATGCGAAGCGTCCAATGTATGGAAAAAAATTACAAAATAGCCATTCATTGAAGGTGCGCCTCATAATCCAGTGCGTCTTTTAGTGCGAAAAATACGGTACTTGCTGTGTGCACGGAAGGGCACTTCGTTGGCTATTTGGATACTGTAGAGCAGGGGGCCACCACAAATGAATTTTGGCCGCTACTATTGGATTTTGGATGACCTGTCATTATGGAACTCTTGGAATAACTTCCGTTGTTACACAGAAAGCAGCTCTGCTGCTTATGTGGTCGTCGATACCAGTACTGACTGACTGTAGTACGACACTGCAAATACAGTACCTCATGTGAAAGTACCCCAAAAGCACCATGCTACTCACATATCAAGCATATAGCGTACGTGGTTCTGCTGTCCCTGAGTATGGTTAAAGCTGTTTCATGACACTCTTGTTGTGGTTGACTGTAAAACGAAACAAACAACAAAAAGAATGATGTACATTGTATATCTAAATTCAAAGCATGCGTCATTTGTAAAACATTTCAAGTGTGAATGCTAAAGACAATATAATATCCCATTCAAATGCTAATGGTAATTAGCTACGACTTGAGGAATGATATTCCGTCAAATAAATATTCACACACTAACGCTGTGGAAACACATTTACACAGTTAAGATATTATTGTAGTATGTTCTTATTTATTTTACTTCATGCTACTTTATTTTGTCATTGTCTTTTCAAGTCTTATTTAAAGTTGAGTTTTCAAGCATTCAGGAAATGTTATTTCCTCAAAATTCAAGGATACAAAGACTGTTTTTGTCATACGAGCACACCATTTCCACATTACAGAACATGCAATACAATCACCGAGATCCCATATTAGCCTAGGCGTTCCAATACTTTTGGAGGGAACTGAATGTATGACAACAAGCAACAGTTCTTGCTTTATTAAACCGGTTAAAGAGAAAAAAAACATTGAGAAAAAAAAGACGGCTTCCTTCACACACACTCTTTAGTGTCACACACACACGCACATTTTTACCATGTCAACATGAAACAAACCAGCGGAGACAGCGACTTCGACAAATTCAAACTTTTTTTTTTTTAACCTTTGACAGTGGGATACAGCAGGTCAAGAACGGTTTCGTACCATCACTTCCAGTTACTACCGAGGCGCTCACGGTATCATTGTAGTGTATGATGTCACAGATCAGGTAAGTTTAAACACCACAGCACTTCTTACTTTGAAACTCTCAAGTTATTCTGTTTGATTTCACTATTTAATAAAATGTCTCTTTTATTTTGTGGCTCTAAGAGTGGTTAGATGTGGTTAGAACTAAGTCAATGAATATTCTCTTATTATTAGGAGGATAAGTGGTACAGAGAATGGATGGATGGGTGAATCGGTACCATAAAGGGTTAGGGTTAGGGTTAGGGTTAGAGCTGCGTGATATTACGATGTGTTGGGCCACTTCTCTACTATTGCGTACCGTGGTATTGTACCTCTACTTACGAAATTAATTGGTTCTGGAAGAAATTTCTTAACTAGACAATTTTGTAAATCGAGATGTTTTCCATGTAAATGCCCTAATCCGTTTTGTAAAGAACTGATCCAATGATGTATGCTTTTGTCTTTTTTAACAATCCTTTGAAAATGTCCAAGGCAAACATCAGCAGAGTGAGCGACCGCCAAACTGGTGAACACCTTTTCTGGGTGATTCACATTTACGTAAAACTATTGGAACGCCTCATGGCCCGAGGGGCGAATGACGAGGACGCTGCATAGACACATATCTATTTATCTATCTACACACAGACATACGGTAGAGGTCCCTCTTAGCCAATGGGATGCCAGGAAGTGCTCGTTAATAGCCAATGGCAGAGCAGCTATAAGTATGTTGCGTTCAGGAAACTCAGAGATGCGAGAAGTTGATGTTTCGTAACTTGAAAATTGCGTATGAAGAAACGTTCGTAAGTAGAGGTACCTACCACTGTACATGGAGCAAAGTAAGTGCTGTTTGCAGGGTATTGTCTCATTTTGCTGTCAATCAAAAAGAGATTCCGCCTCAGGCGGATCATCCAATCATCATGCAGAAAAGCTCAGCGTCCGGGCCAGCCGATACACACCCACTGTCCATAGACTCCCAGAGACGCTGAGCGTCTGGTGGGCAAGACAAAACCAGCCTTTATCCAATGACGCGTCTCGTTTCAATGCATTGGGACTACTCTTTCGATGCCCAGCGTCCGCGCTGTCGACGCTCAGCGTCCACACATTTTAAAACACAGTGAAGCTGCGGGAATGAATGAAAGAGAGTCTCGTCGTAACCAGTCTTAGGAAGCTGATTCAGAACAGAAGTTGAGCGCGTTCTAGCGCATATTTAGTCAATGACATGTACACACATATATTTGACCACTTATTTGTTGACATTTTAGGGGAAGTTGAGCTTCCTTTGCAGTCTTAGAGCAATCCCCTCTGATATATATATATATATATATATATATATATATATATATATATAAAAAATGTGTGTATGTGTCTTGACCTGGCGTGTGTCGTAGAGCTTCTATATCCATTTTCCCCTTTTCAGTTAGTTTAATAAATTGATGTACTGTGTGTGTGTGTGTGTGGACACTCAATAGTCCTTTTTTGACCTCACAGGAGTCCTTCAATAATGTCAAACAATGGCTACAGGAGATTGACCGCTATGCCAGTGAAAATGTCAACAAGTTGTTGGTCGGCAACAAGTGTGACCTGACGACAAAGAAGGTGGTGGATTACACAACAGCAAAGGTAAGGCCCCACCATGTTTCATAACAACAGTGTTGCTGATGATAAAGCAAGTTTATTAAAGTGGACTCACCCATGCTCATGGTTCAGCACCCAAGGATTTGGTTTTAGATGATATTTGGAATATTTTTGTTTGTGTTTTTTGGGGCACAGTTGTCATAGAATTATGTGATTTCAAGAGTACCGTATTTTCCGCACTATAGGGCACACGACAAAGTCTTCCATTTTCTTAAAAGCTCACCGACCGCCTTAAAATCCGGTGTGTATTGTGAATGGTCATTACAGTAATATGTCGACCAAGATGGCTCCTTGCTGGAGACATGCTTACATTATAACTTGCTGTTGGTTCAGTAAACTGTGTCGCTGCTTTATTTAAATTATTAAAGTTTTTGTTACAACTCCGAAAAAAGGAGAGCTCTGGTGTTGTTTTTTTAAAATGCTCACTTTATTAATGGTTTTCACAGTCTCAACAAATAGAGGTACATCTTGGTCTGTCTCCGTGCCTTCTCTTCTTCTGTTCGACTCGAGAGGCGTTCATGACCTCCTCGAAAAAACGTAAATTAACTATTCCTTCAATGAAACTACGAAAATTGAAAATAATGCATCAAAACAGAAAATCAAGCAAGGAAATCGCAAAATAAATTCTATAGCCCCACTACAGAATTGTCCTTGTTTGTGAATGCGGTACACAACAAAGGAATAAATAAACACTTCTGAGACAGTCCAGTCTCTTCTGATTTAACTCAACTCAACTGTATTTATAGAGCACTTTCAAACAGCCTTGCTGCATACAAAGTGCTGTACATGGAGCAACCAACATACACACAACAATAAAGCAATAATCAGTAACAAAGATGGTAGTCGGCACCAAACAGTAAAACTAATTATTAAAAAGTAACATTTACTGACATCTGATCGTTCTGTTGCAGCTACGGGGCTATAGAATTTATTTTGAAATTTCTGTTTTGATGCATTACTGTATTTTAAATATTTTCGTAGTATCATTGAAGTAATTGTTAATTTACGTTTTTTGGAGGCGGTCATGAACACCTCTCGAGTAGAACAGAAGAAGAGAAGGCACAAAGACTGTCAAAGACGTAGATGTAGCTCCATCTAGTGGATGCATTGTAGATTGCGCCTTATAGTCCAGTGCGTGCAATATATGAAAATGTTTTAAATATAGGCCATTATTTGAAGGCGCACCTCTAATCCAGTGCGCCTTTTAGTGCGGCAAATACGGTAATGCTATTTCTGAATAGCTACTGGATGGATTTAGCTCAAACTTACCAGGGTTATAAGAGTTTTGCAATTTTCATTGTAGTTAGTTTTTGTCTTATTTATTTATTGTTTTTCCTTTTTATTTAGTTTGTTTAAAAAAGTCAACACAGTGGTAACTGGTTCGCATGTCCGCCTCACAGACCAAAGGTCGAGGGTTTGAATTCGGGCTCAGGCCTCTCTGCTGCTTGGAGTTTTTATGTTCTCCCCGTACCTGCATGTTTTTTTCCCAGGTAATCAGGTTTCCTCCCACATTCCAAAAACATGCATGGTGGATTAATTGAGCACTGTAAATTGTCCATAGGTGTGATTGTGAGTATAAATGTTTGTTTGTCTGTGTGTACCCTGCGATTGGCCGACAACGAGTTCAGTGTGTACCCCGCCTACTTTCCAAAGACAGCTGGGATAGGCTCCAGCACACCTGTGCTGGTTAGAATAAGCAAAATAGAAAATGTACGGATGGATAGTTTTAATAAGTTTTCAGAGCGGTGTCGTTAATTTTTTACTTTTTTTTCCACTATGCTTTGATTCAGATGAGTTTATTAGTTTTAGTATTTGGGTTTTTTGTGTGTAAGATATTTTTCATTTTTTTCATAACAATCGTTTTTCAATTTAGTGTTCATTATTTCATGAGTTTTTGTTAAGTATAAAAACCACCCATTTATAAAGCTGTTGCTACGAAGTTTGGCGCAACACAGTTAATTCTACTTGATGCGATACACCGTCGCCTCCAAAAGTATTGTAAACCGCAAGGTCAATTTCTTGTATTTGTTGTCTACTGAATACATTTTGCTTTCAGACCAAAAGATGTATTTGAAACTAAAGACTTGAAACAAAACTTTATTTCATGGTTTTTACATTTCGATGTTAAAAAACTAGACACAGCATATTTTTTGAAGCCACCCACTTTTCAAGTGAATAAAAGTACAGTATTGGAAAGTGATTGATAGGTGTTCCAAGCGTCTCAGGTGTTGCCTGTTAGATTGATTGCTGAAACATTGTGTGAATGTTCATTATTTGAGGGATTATCAGTCCCAGAAGTCTATGCTAAATTGTTCTCAATGGGATTTTGCATTGGCTTTCATGTTAACACTGGTGATGTTTTGAAAACAAAGCATGTCTTGGATTTCAACATACAAGTGTAGTTGTATTTGTTGTGTGTTTAGTTTTACAGTAAACACCAACCAGGACTTACAGCAAGTTTCATCTACTTGCAAAATCACTCATTTCTGTGTTCAATTACTCTCATGATACTCTTGGATATTAACATTTGCTCTTCTTTCGTTTATGCAAAACAAAAGAGAAACGAAACAAACAAACGAAATAATGATTTGTTTTCTCAATAGTCATTCAAGAAAACCAAAATGAAAAAAAAAAAAAAAAACATAACGCCTGCCAATGCTGGACGTCTCCTTTCTTGTGTCCAGGAGTTCGCTGACTCTCTGGGTATCCCGTTCTTGGAAACCAGTGCCAAGAATGCCACAAATGTGGAGCAGGCCTTCATGACCATGGCTGCAGAAATTAAAAAGAGAATGGGCCCTGGGGCCGCAGCCGGTGGTGGTGAGAAGCCCAATATGAAGCTGACACCTGGCACTACCATCAAGCCTTCATCGGGAGGTTGCTGCTGAGAACCAAATGACAGCCCTTCCCGCTCACCTGCCCTCGATTCTGCAGGCCCGAGCGCCTAGCTGCCATCTTCCTTGAAACTCAAGACCACAATCCGACAGGGTAGGGATGACACGAGTCACATGTTTATGTGAGAACAAGATGAAGTTGCCTGTATTTGTACAATAATGTAGCACACTACCAAAAACAAATAAAGCATTCGTCTTGTCACCCTATGCTGGTATTGATGACAAATTGTACAAAAGGTGATAATTTCACCTGACCTGGCCCAATCACCTTTGTCGCTGTCTATTGAGCGTCATTTCATTCATGAGAATTGTGTGTATGCGTGCGTGTGTATCATTGCATTCCATTTGGGGGGTTGGTAACAATCTGTTTCATGAAGGCTTCTTTTTTTTTTGTATGGCCCCTTTTCTCTTGTTTCAGCTTCCTTTTAGTAATTTTGTTCCTCGTGTGTTCTGTTCTGTCTTGACATGAAGGTTATGTTTTTGTTTTTTTAATTCAACAGCCACAGAAATGTCTCACCATTCAACATCTCAGCTGTAATATTTATCGACCTAAACAAGTGTAAATGAAAACACACACACACACACAGAAAAAAAACGCTACTTGTGCAGGTGTGTGTCTACATGTAAATCTCCCTCAACTTGGGTCCTCGAACAGAATGTTGGGAGATTGAGAAAATTGTACAGTACAGTATCTTTCATTGTTCATAGTCGGAGTTGAGGCTAGTCGACAATGCCCCAGATATTTGACAGAACCCTCAAACTTGCCACTCGGAGAGGACCTGTGCCCGAAGAAGTCTCACCGATCCCTTGGGTGAGAGGGAGATTGTTTTTCTATGTGTGTATGTATCCATCTCTCTCTGTCTCTCTCTCTCACACACACACACACGCGCACACATTACTTAGATTATACGTCAGATCTCATGTCCATTTAATAGTCCTCAATGCATTAAGATTGTCTTGATTCAACGTGTAATACTTAAACTGAAAATAAATATTGTACTCCCAGACTATATAAAAATGAAAAAAAATCAGTATGTGATTCTTGCTGAGATGCATTGTAAAGAATATACACAAAACAATTATTTATTCTACATTTGGGGAAATTTGACAGTTACATAAGAGAAATGTTTGCAAACTGTTGTGTATTGTGGTAAGTGCAGAGTTGCATATAAATACAATGTTCTCTTGTTTTCATAATAAAGGCAACTGAATTCAGTTTGAAAGACGCTCTGGGAATCTGCGTGTCTAATATTTTCAAAAAGGCTGATGGAACAGGGTTGTTTTGTACGACCTGACTACATGAAACGTCAATCAAGCTTCAAATGCCGTCTAGGTTTTGAGTCAAAATTGTTTATTTGGGTGAACATGTATAACATTAGAAAAACAGCCATACACTTTGAAAAACTTAACTTGTTAGCTTGTCACAAATGAGGATGACCTTTGAGTAATGCCACAAAATGAATCTTCTCTTTCTGCCATTTACTCAGTGCATCAACAAAAGTATTCACAGGGCTTTTCCCAAAACATTTTTCTCTACAGTATACAAGTTTGATTAAAAAAAACAAAAACAAAACTTTAAGAAGTCATATACATATGTATTCACAGCCTTTGTAACAAAGCTAGGCGGCATGGATTTTCTGCGTGGGTTTTCTCTGGTTTCCGCCAACATTCCAAAAACATGGGTGGCAGGTTAATGGAACACTCGAAATTTTCCTTAGGTGTGAGTGTGAGCACGGATGGTTGTCCATCTCTGTGTGCCCTGCCACTGGCTATCAACCGGTTCAGGGTGTCCCCCGCCTACAGCCCGAAGCCGGCTGCGATAGACTCCAGCACGTCCGTCGACCCTTGTGAGGATAAAGCGGATCGGGAAATGGATGAATGAAGTCATCTACATATGTTTTCACATCCTTTGTAACTGAACTCTAAATTGAGCTCGCATTCCACAGCTCGGCCATACAATGTTTCTACAACCTAATTAGGGTCTACCTGTTGTAAATTGATTGGACATGATTTGGAAAGGCACACAGTTGTCTGTATAAGGTCATACATGACTACACATCAAGGCACAAATCAAGCACTAGGTCCAAGCAGTCTTGAGACACGGGTCAGGAGGAAAGGTCGAGAAAAACATTTCTTCTCAGTAGCTTCCATCAAAGTAGTGTGCTTGGTGGATCAGGGCCCAAGTTAAGGAGGTGACCGAGAACTCTAATGATCACTGTCGGCGCGCCAGTGACGCTCTGTGGAAATATGGAAACCAGAAGGACAACCATCGCTGCAGTGATGAAAGGCTTGTATGGCAGAGTGGCCACGCGGAAGAAAGTTCTCAGTAAAAGGGCACACGCAGTGAGCAGCTTCAGGACAATTCTGCCTATGAGTGGCCCAGACAAAGCTCTCCGGAGAGTTCAGAAAATGGCTTGATGGAGCTTGAGAGGTGCTGCTCCGAGGAACAGGCAAAATTGCTCAAAAATAAGGTTTCCCGAGCTTGTGGTATATCTGATTCGAAAAGACTTGAGGCTCTCATTGCTACCAAAGGTGCATCAACAAACTATTCAGCAAAGGCTGTGAATAATAATAATACTGGTGTACAAGTGATTTCTGAAGTTTTCAATTCTTTTGGTAGATATTTTTCTTCTCTTTTGTTGTCTGGTACGGTTTATGCCAAGACTGAAAACATGCATTAAAAGGTACAGTAGTTTGCTATTTTGAGGGGGAAAAAGGGAGTCTGTGAATATGCCGTTACAAAATATTTAAAAATCAAGTCACGTTTTGGAATTGTTTACATTTAAGGACACTTGGCGGCTGTACACCTGATAATTACTTCCTACATGAAACCACAACTCGAGCCGCTTTCTGCCTGATCAAGCATGTTTAATTAAACTGTAATGTATTTGTTCGTGGGTATGTCAATAAGAGTATTGTACTGTATAATGTTTGACAAAATTACAGGAACAATGTAATAAAAGATAAGAAAAGACAGCCTGACAGGCAACACAGAGAACTAATGACTCACATCTCAAAATACATAAAAGCCTCAAAACTGTCCAAAGATAGGAATGTTATCATATAAGTGCCATGTAATTGGTTGGCAACCAGACTAGAGTGTACCCGCTTCTTGTCCATACTCGGTGAGGATAGAATCACCCATGAACCTATTAAAGATAGGCGCTTTCGAAAATGGGTGGAGCTTGGACATTCACTTGGTGGATGTCCCCTGTTTGTCATTAAGAAGTCAATCACTTGGTTCATTAGGATGTGTCTGATTGTCCATGGCCGATAGGATGGAGGACAAGTGCTCTGTGCGATATTCCATGGCTCTTGACTGCCTCTCAATCAAGAGCAGGGTGTTTCTTAACACTGAAATGATGGAAAGGAAACAAAACTCAGTCTTTGCGCTCATGTTGTCCATTATCAACCGTGCGGAGGAGGAACCTTACATGGAGACGTGCCGTCCATGCAACCGAGAAGCAGCTCGCCGGTTTGCAGAACATGAGAAATTAAGTGCTGATGATTTCTCAATTCTTGCTGAAATTTCTGAGAACAAGACGACAGGTCAATATTGCCAAATGAATACTGTACTTTCAATTTTAAATCCCTGAAATTGTAGATGATACCTGATATTCAGCAAGTGACCTCTTCACATTTTGATTGGCTACCGCGGGTCGAGCCAACATGTCCATCTTCTCGGAAACCTTGTAGAGCCAGTGTATATATTGCTCCAAGAGTGAACAAAATATCTGTAACAAAAAGGTACAAACACACAAAAGTCGTCTGTCGGACACAGTATTTGACTGAAGAGCAAAAATTGGGCCCACTCGTTTTCTTCTTTTCATGACCTTTCGGCTTGTTATTAGTCATTCTGACTAAGAACACCCTTGGCAAAAAGTAGTTCAATTCAAGTATACCATAAGTAAACTTTTTTTTTTATACTTCATTGGAGGCAGTATTATACTGTCAGTGTACTTTTTAAATACAATATTTTTATAAACTTCACAGAAGTATGCTTAAGTATACTTGGCTTGTACTGAAAGGTACACAGACAGATGGTGTAAATATTCTCTAGTAAGGGATCATATTTGCACTTTCCAATTATTCCTTATAAAAGAATTTCCTAATGTGGGAAATGAACATGGTGCATGTCCTTTATGAACATGCACGTATGTGAACAAAACACAATGAAATGCAAAAATATATGCTGTTTATAACACAAAATCTGCAGTACAGAATACTGCACAGGTATATGAACAAAATACAGTATAACAAACTTAGGACTATTTGCTCTATTTGCTTGTTGTATACTTTTAAAACTTGATTTGTTCCAATTTAGTATGAAAAATTATACTTTATATACTTATACTCGAGTATACTTTATCAAGCATACCTTTTCAGAAGGGAACCAGTTAATAAGGGCAGTATCAATGAACATGACACCCCAAAAAATAAATTAAAAATGGGCAATCGCTATGAAAGAGGGGAGGCGCCTGAGCCAAGGAAGAACCCATTAGATTTGAGGGAGATTGTGCATAGCTGGGCAGACACTGAAAATTATAGCAATTTTTTTTTTCATTAAGCTTTACACAGCAATATCAAATGGTGTGAAACAATACAGCAAATGTGCAGAAGTCCTCTCTGGTTAACAAGGAGGGAACCACAATGCAAGAGTGATGCGCCTAAAAAGCAACAGTCTGTACATAATGGCATACGCCCAGCTCCTTTTTTAACAGTCAGTACCACAATAGTCTTCCGCTTGGTGCTTAGTACGTCAGGCATCATGCCGACTAATAATTTCTTTGGAGTTTTATTTTATTTTTTTTTAAACGACAAACGCAAAGATGTTAAAGTAATTTCACTGCATTAACATGACAAGACTCTTGTTTGCTCACATGACAAATATAACTGACTCATAATGTCACAAAATCTTTCAGATTTCAGTTACGGAAATTGCCTCACTGTTCCAATACTTTTGGAGGGGAGCGTTGCACTTTTCTGTCTTCGGTGCAGTCAAAACACTTTTACAACATAGTCTTATGTAGTCATTCAAGTTTAGTGATGCCAACGCAGAAATTAAGTTTTTTTCTTTATGATATCAGAAAGAGCTGAATGCAATTTATTGTGAAAGAACTGAGCAGACTTGAGAGGAAAGTGGAGGTAAACTCTGGAACCGTCGGATGCCTCCAGAGGCAGGCCATTCAAAGCGGTCCCGATTTTAGTACTTACGCGGGTACGTTGCATCAGAGAGCAACTGTGGTCCTGCTCCTCCAGGATGCCCTTCTGAGAGTCTCTCAGGTGGATGCCACAAAGCTGCTCCACCAAGGTCTCCACCTCCTTGAGACTGTCCTGAGTCAGTCCTGGACCAACAGACTCCATCCATGAACTGGGACTTCTCCTCATTGCCTCAAGGTTACTATGATCAGCTGACAATAAGGAGGAAATAGCACTCACGACCTAATACGTTTTTTCGCATTGCAAACCCAACATGACACACTTGTATTCACAATACAGAAGAAAAAGTAATAGAAAGAGAAAGCTGGAAAATTAGAATCCCCGAGATCACTTTTGTTCAACGGTATGAGTACCTGATTTAGCTACGCTCCTCTAATTTATGTTAATGTTTGCTCTTCCATCATCTTTTTCTTACCTTGGTGCTCTTTGGCACCATCCTCTTCAGCCAGTTCTTTATCTTGATGTGATAGAGTCAGGCGATTCGAGGCAGAGCCCATACACTCACGCGTGGCTGCCAGTGGGCACTTCAGCCAAGCTGTCACCTCCTTTACCTTTCAATCAGATCAAACAGGCTCTTACTCACACTTTCTGCACCATGTCAATAATTCATCCGTCTTCTACAGTGCCTATCCTAACTCGAATTGCGGATAAACTGAGGTAAGGTACACCGAGGACTAGTTGCCAGCCAATTGCAGGGCAGATCGGCTGTAGCTAGTTGCTAACCATTCACGCCAACATTTGTATTTACAAACAAAACAAAGATTTCAATTAATTTATGAAAGATGTGCAGCACCTGGAGAAAACCCACAAAACCACAGGGAGAACCTGAAAACTCCCCATACGAATACTGTATTGCCAAATATAGTTAGTGTATTTTCCGCACTATAAGGTGTACCTAAAAGCATTCCATTTTCTCAAAACCCGACAGTGTGCCTTATAATGTGATGCGCCTTATATCTGGATAAATATTCTGATTTCTTGGACGTAATATTTTAAATGTCCTATACAGTGATTTGTAACAGCTGCAGCGGTTGTGAAAGCTCTATTTAAATAAAGCTGTATTGTATTCCTTTAGCATAACTCCATCTAGTGGATGTATAACACAACCACAGCCACGATTGTAGCTTCTATTCTATGCGCCTTATATTGCGGTGCACCTTATATATGAAAACAGTTTAAAAATAGGCCATTCATTGAAGGTGCGCCTTATAATCAAAAGCGCCTTATCGTGCGGAAAATACAATACCTTAAATAAAAGTACATTTATTCATGTGTATGGTATGTTGGGCGGCCCGGTGGATGACTGGGTAGCGCGGCGGCCTCACAGTGCATAGGTGCAGGGTTCGGCCTTCCTGTGTGGAGTTTGCATGTTCTCCCGTGCCTGCGTGGGTTTTCTCTGGGTACTCCGGTTTCCTCCCACATTCCAAAAATATGCATGGCAGGCTGATTGAACACTCAAAATTGTCCCTAGGTGTGAGCGTGGACGGTTGGTCGTCTGTATGCCCTGCGATTGGCTGACAACCAGTTTAGGATGTACCTTACTGCTCGAAGACAGCTGGGATATGGTCCAGCACCCCCCCGCGACCCTTGTGAGGATTAAGTGGATCCGAAAATGAATGAATGCCAGTAATTTGCCAGTGAGTTAAACAATAAGAAAGACTGGAAATCTTCCAGAGCTGGAATCGAACCCTGGACCTCTGCACTGTGATGCCGACGTGCTAACCAGTCAATCACTGTGCCGCCCAGAGTTTGACTAAAACATATTCAATGTTGCTTTTGTGAAAGCACCCTAACTCCACAATTTCTGAAGCAAACTACTGTGGTAGGGTGCCAGGGCAGTCGTGTGCAAAACGATAAAGATTTTTTTTTGTCATCTTTCGACAACAAACCAACAAATAACTATTCGATATCAGTAGCGCTTGGTGAAACTGGACCCTGAGAGTTGGTGTACCCAGCAAGTACAGTTAATGCCAGTTCGACAACACTGACCTGTCTAGTGAGGAGTTGCACCTCTTCCAGGTGATCTGGCAGAGCCCAGAACTCCTTGTCAAAGTCCCCACCTACAGATTGGGACTGAGGAACACTTGTTGCGTGGATAAAAGCGATGGAGGAGGAGGGTTGTGCATATTGATGATTGTGCTGACTTCTACCCTGGTGACAGTTCTCAACTTCTTTGTCCATAACTAAACCCAAAGTATCCAAAAACAACTCAGAAGAGAGTGATCTGGAGACAAGTGCAGAAGACTCCACGCCCGTGGAATTGATTTTCTGATCTATTCTGTCCCACGCTTCTGTCTGCATGGTGTTGCTCAGGTTTAAATCCGACCCAGATAGGCTTGTGGTACGAAGGTTATCCAGTTCAATACCAGAATCCACTAAATTCAGGTCTTGTTGTTGGTGGGAGTCACCAAGGAACGCAGCGCTGTCCCACTTCCTGTCCATCTGCCCAGGTCTTAGAGGGTAAGTGTAGTCCAGCAAAGCTTGATACTCCTGGTTTGGATCCCAGGATGTGGCATGTCTATTTGTGGATGTGGCCAAAGACTTGGGGATAGCACAGTCCCAATAGTTTGCTTCGTGATATGACATGGTTTGTCTTCTTGACTGCCCGGCTAAAGAGCAGAGATTTTGTTTTTTGAGCTCTGTTGTTTGGTCTCGTTTAGAATATGAGAAACGTGGGGTGGGGGTCTTGGTGGGGTACAGAACGGTGGATGTCAGTTGCAGCCTCTCAGGACGGTCCTTTTTCTGCAACTCCAGAATATTGCTGGGGAGGTCACACTGAATTGATTTATTTCTGGTCAAAGTCAATCCAACAACGGGTTCTTCATGTTCTAACTTTGTGCTGTCCTCTGGGAAATCCAAAAGTGAGCTGTACATTTCTGTTGAGACTGAATGATCTGCGACATCACTGGGAGTGAAGCGATTGCTCACGGACTTCAGGTCTTCCCCTAACCTAGTCAGCAAATTAATCTTGACGGAACGCTGACCTTCAGGTTTTCCGCTGGTACTGACATGCATCTCCTGTGAAATATCAAAAATGTGTTTTAAAAATCTAATCATATTTCAGGTACATGTGAGTCCTTGGTTTTCGAGGGTCCTGGCACATGAGGTTTTGAGATTACAATGGCGCGCAATGAACTAGAACTATAATCCTGTCATAATGTCGAGGTGTATTTATTTGTGAGTGTGATGTACATTTCTACATATATACACACACACACACACTATAATTAATTACACAATATTCAACTCCCGTATACTTGAATAAGATAAATAAGACAATGGGGCTCACAAATATGGTTTCGTGAGACATGGATAGTAATTCAAAATGTGATAATGTCACTACACCTGTGTATCCTTTAAAGATATTCCATAAATGTTGTACTTGCCTTCTGTTGATGCTGCTGCTGATGAGTCTTCTTTAAAATGGATGCCTGTTCCATATAGAAGAGTGGCTTTCTCATCACATATTGCCTTTCAGTCAAATACCTGGAGGTGGGCGCCATAGTAACATTTTTATGGGTCTGTTCTTTTTCCCAATCTGTTGCTCTTTTGCCACTCGCAACGTCTGTTGCATTTAATCTCATGCTGTGGCTAACACATGTATCTGGAGGATCCAACTTCCATGGCCGGCTGCATTCAACGGTGTCCATTGGAGAAAATATCATCTATGAAGCTCCTGTCAATGAAATGTACATTGAAATTAAATGACATCATTCACTATCATAAAATAAAAAGGACAGAAAATGTGTTTAAAATCAGTGTACTGTACTGTAGTGCAATTATAGACGGGTGAAAGTTACTCTTATTCGACACAAAGGAGGTGATTAAAGACGCAGAAATTATGCAGTATTTCCCAACACAATTACAGCGCCTAACTTTTTCTCATCAAAGTCGTTTGGTGGGGTCTTGCATGCGTGAAAACTCACTTTGGATGTTGCCGTTTGCAATTCATGGCAAAAGGTTACACAGGGTTGCAGCATTTTCTATTTTTGTATTCAAAATAAAATGATATATAATGATTTAGTTGTGTGGATCTGTGACTTTTTTGTTGCCAATTCTTAGTTTCACATTTTTGTGTGGTTATTTTTGGGCCACCTCAATCAAAAAATGGCATAGTCAAAATATAGCACAGGAGTTGTTTGTGCTGGCATCTCAAAAAAGCAAAGCAGTGAATATTCTCAAGAAATTAAAAAAAAAAAATACAGGAAAAAATGAAAAAAAAGATGAAATTTGGACAAAAATACTGAATGCAGTTTCACAAAAGCATCCAACCTAAAGCCAACCCAAAGGACCAAATAATTCAAAATGTTTTTGACAACCCTCCAAACTGAACATTCTACCTAAAACCTTCCAAAATGACCCAAACCCCCTCCACTGGGCATCACATGGTACAAATTCACAAACATAAATTTATCTTTGAACTGGAGGTCATTTTCAACATTTTAATCAACATTAAATACACAAGGTAGCATATTGTCCACTAGTAAATAAAGACAAAAACAGCTACCATTTCAGCGGACACATGTCCTACGAAACGTGGAAATCTCCTCTATTTTAGGGACCTGATAGCCCTTCCCATGTTTGGCTTTCTTGATTTCCTGAACAGAGGACAGCGAGTAAGAATGTTTGTGT
The DNA here is from genome assembly GCA_018466805.1 of Hippocampus abdominalis. NCBI lineage: Eukaryota > Metazoa > Chordata > Actinopteri > Syngnathiformes > Syngnathidae > Hippocampus > Hippocampus abdominalis. The sequence continues at coordinate 20,585,382 of CM031702.1, forward strand.
GTGTGTGAGTGTTTTCAAATATAGCAATAATGGCAATCGCATTGGGAGTTGTACAGCATTTTTCATTGGAGTGACAGTTAAGGAAGAAGTTAAAAACAATTAGGTCCATCTTTAGCTGCACTCTATTATTACTATGCTTCACGCAAAGTTACAACTTCATTGGAATTGGGTTTGTAAATAATAATGTCATAGTCTTCAACTCTGCCTTCTGTAGGATATACAGTATCGGAAATGAGTACAAAGAACATCCTTTAGAAGTACAGTAGAGTATCCGTTTTAACTTTTGTTTTTGTCGATCAGGGATGCACAGCCACATACATGACCCAATTTAGCCAATTACATAACCATGTGAGGGATTAATAACAATTAAAATGCAGCAGCTAGATTGTTTTCTAGTGCTGTTGTTAAAGTGCTATAAAAATACAGACGAAGTGCTGATGTGTTGCAATATCACGGATGTCACAGCCAATGAAAAATGCACAGGCTTTCACAATAAAAAATTCAGTTTGCAGTTCAGTCATAAGCAGATGGTAGCTTCGCCCCATGCAAGATGCACCAAATGTCTGAAACTGAGCGCTATCACGGCAAAAACAGTAGGGTAAAACTAACCTGTCTCACGACGCTCTCACGCACAGGGGAAGTCAACGAATGGGACGAATGATCAATGGGCCTCTCAAAATATTCACAGCAATGGCTTTGTGACAATTTTTTCTCAACGATCACGGCATGTTTCCATGTTTCAGGAAAGGTTATGAAAGGCAAATGTGAAAATGCATACTTCAATCTCATCTTAATTGTCCAAATGCATCTGGAGCAAACCGCACGCTTGAGATCAGGACTGATATTTGCAGCAGTGATGAGCTCCGTTTCAGAGTCAATGATGATTAACCACACAGGGTGCTTAAAGGGTGAGTAGATTAAAGATAAACAGAAAGGCATGTGGACACATTTACAATTAAGTTGTCCCTCACAGTCTGTACTATAACAAAAATTAAAATTGGCTGACAATTAAGTAGCACTTCGACGGCTCGGGGTAATTTTACGTAGACGGAAGTGAACTAACGGATTCATATAATCGTGCCATTTGTTATTTTGGTTGAGGCTTCTTGTGTTCCGCAAATGTCACGTGGCAGTGGTCATTGTGGTATCGTGTGATGAACCATAGCAACAGCCGGCAGGAATTGAACTACCTGTACGAAAAAAGCAGCGGTTGCACGGCATACAATGTGTTCAGAGTAACAGCAAAACCAACCAAAAGATGCACAAAACTCGAAATAACTTCAGTCTTGCAAAATTTAAAAAAACATGACTACCCCATGAAGAATTCAACATTTTGGGTATGTTGCAAATTGTATCGCTGTATAAATTGTGAAAAATACACAAAATGTAAACAAAAATGCTGATGGACGTGTCATTATCCAAAATCTGGGATACAGACCATCAGTATGAAGTGGATTGTTTTGAAGCGAGACGTCGCGAGTGTAATGAGTCAATGAATGAAAGGTTTGTTTCACCATATACGCTAACTAAAGACGGACGAAGACGTAGAATATGTGGTTCAGTTTCTTACCCCGATGATTAGAGTATCTTCGCGAAGAATGTCCATTTGTCGTGACGAGCCGTCTCATAATTGTGCAAGGCTCCCGGTCCTCCTTCCCCAACCATGTTGCGTTTATGTGCCAATGGTAACGTGCTGAACTCACAACACCCAACTAACGTGTTCATAGCCTTCAGTATATCCGCCGAATAATTAACTACGAAAGAAAACATACGTTATAATTGTGAACAAATTCTTTATCTGTTTCAACACGTTGTACTGTGTGGTACTGTTTATGCAAAATGTAGTACATGAACGTGGTATAAAATAAATTACTCCCCGTATCTCTCGAGTGACGAGGCGTATTTCAACTTGTTGTCCCTGAAATTGAAATTACTTTAATGTAATTCTTTCGTTGTATATTTATACACATTGTTGACGTTATTTAAATTTACAATTAATCTTCATACTAAAGTCCCCAGGGAATAAGTGTCTAAATTCCGAGTGCATTAAGGTACCTGAATGCGACACTGATGTGTGATTGGTAGGGAACAATGCGAACTCAGTCCCTCCATAGTTGACTCATTCAGTGTAAAATCCTACGCCAACCTCGCCGCCGTATTAAAGGTGGCACAGTGGTACAGTATTGTCGTGTGTCTTTTTACTGCGGGCATCGCTAAGGCACATATCAGTCACATCCGTGGTGGATGGATAATCTTGAGCCGGCAAAAGAGAAGTGCTTACGAACACAGCGTTAATTTATGAACAATATTTGAGAGAAATTGTTATTTTGTGTATATAGGAAGTCCTAAATATTTTGAGTTCAGTTCATGAAAAAAAATCACTAAAACAATAGTGATGTTTTATGGACAGTGTTCAGATGAGGAAATACATTCATGTTATATCAGAGGCTATTGTTTTAGTGATTTTTTTTTCATGAACTGAACTCAAAATATTTAGGACTTCCTATATACACAAAATAACAATTTCAGCGAAGCGTTCATTTTAACAGCACTACAAGAGCAGCAACATTTTTTCCCCTCCACGGGATAGAAAATGAATATTAAGCCTTTCGGGGACAGCAGTTACTAGAGTAGACAGTTTATCGTGTTATCAGGTTACAGGGTGCATGAAAGGGTTATGCATTGCCATTGAAAAAGTCAGAGACAAAACAGTTTCTGCTTCTGGGATGCCATCGGACTGAAAAATAAACTGTTAAAGGTGTGATGTTTGAGGAGGAGATAGCTCCTTCAGTCAACACTTCTCTATGAAAGTAAATTCGTTTTCTTTTTCAGCAGGAACAGCTTGCTCAAAAGCCAGCTTCTACTCCTGAGAGAAAGCGAACATTCGTCCAAAATTGTGTGACAGGTATTGTAAACACCAAATAAATCGTGTAATAAAAATCGTAACGTTGATCTAAGATGAACTACTCAAACTTTTGTGTTGTTCATCTTTGAATGATGAGTCATCATTTAGTGAACAAATGAGCCTGAGCTCAACTTTATTGTTGCCAGCACGTATGGTGATCTCCATGAACTGTCAACTTTGATCACTTATGACCTATTATTGATGAATATGTATTCGAAAAGTGAAGGTTTATTTTAATGTTAAAGCCAAAATGGCCCCCACTTCTGGAATGGCCCATATTCTGTCTGCGTTTTTTACTCACATAGGAATCATCTCACAAAGGAATCAAACACCATTCATTTAAACTGTTTCATTTTCTTTCCGCTCTGTTTAATGATCAAACATGAAGTATATAAGGAATAAGTGTCGTGATATATGTCACAAAGCATGTTTTTCACAGTCAACTTGGTGAAAAAAGGCAATTTAGCTGTGTTATGACAACTGTCAATCGATAAACACTTCTACTGTACAATGTATATCAAATGCAGTTTATTTTCCTTTTCATCCAATTATACAGGTTCCTGCTGGAAGTCTTTTGCACGTGGCCGACAAGGGCAAACGCGCTGCAAACGGCTGGACGCTGCAAACACAGGAATGAAATAAAGGGAAAACAATGACAAACACAAAGCAAACTAAAAACAAAACAAAAAAAAACAAAAATAACAACAAAATAGAAAAAATTTGCATGCAAGTTTGCCAGGCCACAAGAGGGACCGGAACACAGGTCCTGTGAGACATTTGTTTTGCAGATTGTAATATTTGCTTCCACTTTGCTCTTTGTGACATTTATTGTTTTTTTTTTTTACATTCATGTGTTTGTTTTTTTGTTTGCGTCATTCCCGTGGCTGCAATGTTTGGCCGTTTGCAGTATTTCTTACTTGCAGCATTTTTGTTTTGCAGTTGTTTGGTGTTTTTTTTAGTTTGTATGTGTGTTTCTTCTCACTGTCTGATCTCTACACGACATTGCAGACATACCAAATGAACAACATTCAAATTGATATTTTTCAGGTGCAAGACTGCACAACTTAGGCAGTGACCTAGAAGTCCACACAGCGACCCTTCCTCTCCCAGTCTCCATAGCGGGTGGGCTCTGGACCTCGGGGACCTCCCTTTTCCTTTGTCACAGGATTCACATCCTCAGGAAACCCTTGGGGAAAAGAAATTATTCAGTCTAATACATTTGTATCAGCCTCACTTAACTGTGTGTGGTGTCATGCTATCTTAGGTGGTGACATATTCATTCGTTTAAAATTTTTAAGCCTTCAAGAGTGATGCATAGGTTATTGTATGCAAGTTTAAGGTTATGTCGTTTAGTGTGAAATTCAGTCAACAAGTATGGACTGTATATTGGATAGAGAGAAGCATATATATACAGTCAAACCTCGGTTTTCGGACATCTCGGTTCTCGTACAATTCGGTTTTCGAACTAAAATTTCGAGTTTTTTATACCTCGATGACAAACTAATTTCGGTTCTCGAACTAACTGAGCGCACATGAATGCGTCACTTCACTCCTCTCGGCTTCGCTAGCTCGTGTAGCAACGCTACCTCGTGTACCTCGTACAAACGGCCGGTCATCCATTTGTCAATGCAGCGGCACATAATGAACACTCTTGGTGTCCGGTGTCTCATTATTATGCAATAATCGTACAGAAACAGCTTGTGAGCAGACGAGTTTGTATTGTTCGATTAAGAATGTTTTTTTAAAAAAGCAGACGTGTTTGGTGAGAACTACGTAATATTGGACTGTTATTTTTGCATCGTGTATCAGCCCCTAATCATGGCACCAAAGAAAGCAAGTGGAAGTGGTGAACCTGGTGAAGAAAAGAGGAAAATAGGGCGCAAAACTATAGAATTTAAGAAAGATTTAATCGCAAAATATGAGTAGGTGTGCGTGTGTCTGTGTTGGCGAAGGAGTTCATGCCGAAATGCACCGCCTACTGCCTGCTGACAGCTGGGAGAGGCGCACGCCCCACGACAGATAGAGAGAGAGATGTTCCTTCAATTTTTATGTTACTATGTTAATGTTAAAATTGGTAATCTCCCATTACATTTGTACAGTTTATGGTGTGAAATTGTAAAAATAAGTGGTTTAAAAAAAGTTGTTTTCTTGACTTGAAACGGATTAAAACATTTTACATTGATTTCAATGGTGAAAATGGTTTCGGTTTCCGAACAGTCTTCTGGAACGGATTAAGTACGAAAACCGAGGTTTGACTGTATATATATATAGAGAGAGAGAGAGAGAGAGAGAGAGAGAGAGAGCGAGACGGACAGATGATCTTAGATAGATAGATAGATAGATAGATAGATAGATAGATAGATAGATAGATAAATAGCATTTTACTCCTTCCCCAAAACATTCTTACTCTCCAGAACATCCTTGGTTTTCTCTTCGTCCTTGTCAAACCGTCCCTGGGGAGTTATAGGTTTTTTCAGAGGTTCTCGATCTTTTACTGCACCACTGGCGAACCGGAACCATCCTGAATGCGACCCAAATCAAGACACGTTATTGGTGATGAAGTTAGAGCGTTTGGTTTTATCTGTTTAGGTCGGGCACAGTTTACCTCGCAGAGTCGAAGGCAAAAACTAATCGTCAGCTTACACCCAAGGTTAAGGTTAAACATTGCAGTTCATATTAATAACATAACGCTTTGCTTGAATGGTTCAGCAACGGAAAAAGAGTGACTCACCTAACAATGGCGATTCCGAGATAAGACGCTTTGAAAATAAATATTTGCAGCTGGAAACAGATGACAGTAAACGAGACATCTGCTACCTTCCTATGTCTGGACAATTACGCAATTGTTGTTGTGACGCTGTGCCGATAAGACGTCATCAGTTTGCGACGGAAGATCAGTACGTAAATGTCATTTATTATATTACCACGAGAGGGCGACAAAGCTCTTAGTTTCTTACGTTTTTCTTGGCCCAAACTGCATTATATTAGATTACATCAGGTACAATTATCACCGCCCTGCAGCACAGCAAAACAAGATTCTCGATTTACTATAATTGTGCTCAGTATGACGATATATAGTTGGTCTCTTAACTCAACAACCAAATAAATGAGCAAAATACAAAATAGACACGATTAAAAAAATGCAATAACACTTTAATATAGGCACAGGCCTGCCGTTATTATAAATATATTAGTAATTCTTTAAATAAGAAGCTAAAGGTAATGACGTAAAAATACTACCGCATTAATTAAGGGTTTAACATTTTTTAAAGCGTTTCATTTGTGACTGACAAAAGTAGCCAACTAGTGCTGTCAGTTTTTAAATTACATACTGCATCAACCGAAATGTCGTATTGTGATAATTAATAAATAACCTTTGAATCCTTTTAAAGTTTTGTTTATTTCCTCAGTGTTGTTTGTTTCACTCATAAATTATACATGCTGCACATGGTGCCTTTCTAAAAAATGTAGGCACTGAGGTAGCGATTAATAATGTTTTGCATTAAAGAGTGGTGTATTTCTCTCATCTATTTAATTTTTATCAGCTCCTATGAACCCTACGTGCGTGCTTGATTGTGAGTGCGCGCACGAGTCTGTGTGTGTGTGTGTGTGTGTGTGTCAGAGAGAGGGGGGGAGAGAGAGAGAGAGAGAGAGAGAGAGAGAGAGAGCTGAGAGGAATTCCAAGAGTTTTCACTCTTGAAGGGAGGGTGAATTCTTCTTTCACCTTGAGGAAAGCGGTCCTGGGGAATGTCACATTACACACAGACACTGACACGTACTCACATATCTCTTTCCATAAATTGCGATATACCACTGAGATTTTCATCCATCGGCACACATTTTACTCTGCAACGTCTTAAATATACAATTCCATCTTGTTAAAATATATAGGAAATCGGGGCTATTTCTATTTACAAGAAATCGGAGTGAACTTCGTTTTGATGAGCCATGGTTGAAAAAAAACCCACTCGCATTTCGAGAAACAAAAATAATGGCTGGCGCGTTTGTGCTTTCCAAAATATGAAAATTCGTTCAAAAAATGCGCAGCAACGATAAAAATCTTACATTGAAATCATAGTGTCACATTTTTCACTTCGGGAGGTAGCTGAACTCCCATTCGATTATTATTATTATTATTATTATTATTATTACAGTTGTCTTTGACAGTATAGCAGTGGTGTAGAACTGCATCGAATATTTTTGTGTAACAATAGATTAAAGTAAAATCGCTGGCTGGATATAAATTGTATTGCATAGGCCTATACGATATGACCATAAACGCATCAGCAGTGTTAGACACTTTTTTCTCCTTGGGAGTGGGAGTACAAATTCTGTGTTACTCACCACACAAAATTGATTTGCAGTCAAATACAAAACATAACTCGGCGACGTGGTTTTGCTAAAAAAAAAAAAAATGCAGCAGCACAACACAGCGTGATTCGAGTTTTGTCAAGTTGTCCATTTAGTGAATTGATTTACAAGTGAAAGGCCTTTAATAAATGTTCATTAGAAAACGTGAATCCGCTGAAATGTAAAATTAAATTAACTACTGTCTGGTGGTACATTTTCACGATATGGAAGTCTATCTTCTGAATAAAATGCTCGTTGACCTGTTCGCCCATGTAGACACTAAAATAGCCATCGTCAACAATATTCACCTCTTCAGTAGAACATGTCTTGAATTCGCATATACAGTATTCAAAGGTGCTCTCTATATTACATTCGCGTCCAATGGTACAAGCAGATAAAAAGCTGTTCATAAGGCTGGAAGTTCATTCTGGGATAGCAACGCTTTTCAAACGTGATTTTTTTTTTTTCAATTTTTTTTTTTCATGACTGATGGATCACCGGGGCGTGTGCAAGGTACCCCATCCAGAGGCACGCTCAGTCAGAGAAAAGGAAGAAGGAAAAATAGTCAGGAAAGAAATCGTTTCCAGCATGATAGCCTGCAAGTCATTTGGGCTCCGCAGAAACATTCGCCACCTACTCGCAGGCGGTAACGCTGCTGATCTTGGCGGTGTTCTCGGTCCACGGTTGCAGGTTCTGCAGGGCGAACAAAGAGCTATTCTGTAAGCAAAGCGGGTCCGGTGTCACCGGCTGGTTGATGGACTTCTGGAAGGCCTCCTGCTGCAGTTGCATTAGAATCCGGTTGGCTTGCTGTCTCTCCGCTTCTCTTTCCTCCGCCGTCTGCCTCCTGCACAACACGCCAGAGCGCACACCAAGGATGGATGGATGAATATACAAATACGTGCATTTGTTAATTTGTCAAATATTTCTCCTCTTAAAAATTACACAGCATCATTTGTAGTTTGACAAGGCTTAAGTCTTCTACTTTTCTTGTATTGCTGGATGTGTTTAAAATAAAGGTTTTTATAAAAACAATTTGTAGCTTCACAGTGCAGAGGTACCGGGTTGAGCTCCGGCCTCCCTGTGTGGAGTTTGCAGGTTTCCTCCCACTTAAGTCTTCTACGTGGATGATTGTTTTCTTGTATTGGCTGGCAACCAATTCTGTCCCCCGCCTACTGCCCGAAGTGCTTTAACCCCCCGCGAATATGAAGGTTCGGAAAATTTATAAAAACAACTACCTTGTACTTTAATAACAAATTTTAAAAATACAATTATTTTTTTGCTAAGTATTATTCGAACGCTCTACATTAAAAAAAACGTAATCTTACTGATTTTTGATAGTGTTGGCAAATCGCAATATTCCAACTCTAAATAGATATTGGGATTTTGAAAGGTATTTGAATATGATGGCATGATTTTAAAACGATGTCGAATTCGATTATTATTAAGGCGAGGAGTTTATCTGCGTAGGTTTACGTGTGCGACTTGCCTCTATTTTTGATAAATTGATCTGGACTTCGCTTTCATTTATCTTCCAGTAAAAATAGAGAGCAATTGCCACTTTGATTGGGATGGACAATATCAAAATAGCCGCTTTCGTTCTATTATTTTATTTATTTATTTTTTTGCCGTTAGCGTTCTATTTTTTTGTAAACCGCGTGAGATTAAAAGCAGAGATATTTAAAAAGTCTAATTTGGCGATATAAAGTATTGTCTGCCAAATTTTGTCTGATTACAATAAAGTCTGTTTTCGTAATGCCAGCATTAAAATCGACTCTGATCCAGCATGTACTTTAGTGTCCCATTTAACTTAAAATCTCATTCGTTGACATCAGATTTAGTCGTGTAAATGACGTCCGTGGTTTCTTCTTCTTCGCGCCACTGTCACTCATTGATTTTGTAGGTTCGAAATGTTATGGTGATTGTCGTTGGCTGGATAATAATTTAAAAAGACGTGTTGAATTAACAGATGCAACTTGACTTAAAAATCTGTCACCCCGAATTTCCATAAATTGTATAAAAGAATACACACGCGCGCGCGCACACATACGCACAAAACATCGATTGGGATTAAAATCTTAAAGTAAATCAATGTTTTCGAGATTATAGTGTTGAACTATGACCAAACTTTCTCCAACACTGAAAGATTCACTAGCGTGGATCAAAATAGCGCTGCCAGGTGAGTATACAGTACACTGAAAAAAATAAATGCTCTACCTCCATTTAGTGCGTCTGTTTTGGAACCAGGTTTTGACCTGAGCGTCGGTCATTTTGAGGGCTTTGGCAAGAGTGGCCCGCTCGGCAGACGCCAAGTATTTCTGGCGGTGGAAGCGCTTCTCCAGCTCGCAGATCTGCAGTCGTGTAAATGACGTCCGTGGCTTCTTCTTCTTCGGCGGCGTCCGATTCTGGTAGGGGTGTCCTATACGACGTGTTGCAGTGAGCGGTGAGAGAGACACTAGACGGACCGGAACAACAGGAGCAAAACAAGAAAACACATTTATAATACATTCTTTTATATTCGCTACAGCCACAGACACACAGAGAGCAAATGCACAATAATCACAGATAATAAGGCTCAGTTTTAAGTGATGAGGTCAGAAAGCTATTAATTTATCAGCATCTTAATTGCCGTGCTCAGCATGCTGCTGTTTTTTAAAATGTTTATTTCGTATCATCCAAGCCATACCTTTTTGTTCCAATCGGGTTACCAATTGATTTGATATGAACCTGTGTAGTCGTCAATTAAGTCAATAAAACGAAATAACCGACACAACAGCCTACATATTTTATGCAAAAAAAGTATGCACTATATCAGATGTATTCTTTATTGTCAGGTCTTTAATAAAACAGCTTCATTTTTGCACGCCTTCGTTCCAGTTTTCAACAATTTCAATTTTCACTTTGAAATGTCATCTAGTGGACTTGATGTCAACACTGCACTATTCTATTCTATTTTTACATACCTGTGAACCTGTCTTTTGTGTATCGTCTGTTGCTCTCCATCCAAGGGAAGGTAAGCGCACTGATGTTGTTGATGTTCCCGGTTACCGGCGGCATACAAGAGTTCCCGCCGCCCACCGGTCGGTGCGCAGGCACGCGGATGACCCCGACGGGATTAGGCCCGCTCACATTGACCCCCACGTTCATGTGATAAGACCCACCGAGTGAAGTGCCGTTGCAGTTATATCCGCCGTTCGCGCACGCGAAGCCATTGTTGGCGTTGCCGTTGTAAACCGGGTGTCCGTAATCCGGCTCGTGCATCCTCGCAGTCAGCATGCAACTCTGATCCACGCTGCAAAGAATCTGGTCGATTCCGAAACTGATGGACTCTTGCGCGTGCGTGTGCTGCTGCTGCTGCAGATGTGCCCCCGCTAGTCCCATGTGATCCATGGCCTCCACGCATCGGCGCGGTGATCATGCGTTGCTCCAACCGGACTCCCAAAAGTGAGCGCTGGCCTTCTTCTATGCAGCCGTTATCAAGCGAGCGCGGGCGCACGTGTCTGCAGCATCCAGACAGGCTTCTTCATGGGACCGCAAATCCCCCCCCCCCCCCCCCCAATCCCCTTCCCGCCTGCTTCACCCCACACCCCCACCCCGGGAGCTGCTCGAAGACATCAGTCAAGATGGCAAAAAACGCACGTGTGTGTGTGTGTGTGTGTGTGTGTGAGAGAGAGACTCTCACTCTGTGTTTTCACAACCAATTTCTTTTCCAACAGCATTTTATGGAACAATGGTGTTCGAGAATTAAGTATTAACAACAACACAACTCAATTTCCATGTTATGAAACACATTTACCAACCAAGACACATTGCATTCAGGAAAATAAAATAAAATTCCGTCCATCCGTTGTTTATGCCGCTTGTGAGCTGCTGTCTTTCCAGATGACTTTGTTCCGGAGACAAGGGTCAACCTTGGACTGGTCACAGACCAGATATACATAAATGACTCACACCTATGGATAATATTAGAATATTTTGAATAAAGCAAATATGAATGTTCTGGAATGTTGTCATTTTCAGGATCACAGGAAGCTGGAGTCTATCCCAACGGACATCAGGTGCAACCTGAAATAGGTCACCAGTTAATTACAGGGCTCATAGACAATCATTAATTCATACTCACATTCACTCTGGCGCAAAGTTGAAAATGGGTCACTTCCGGGTTGAGTGAACGCTGGCGCGTCTGGCTGCCGCTGCTCACCCGCAATTACCGGTATTCTTTTTTAGCGTTTTTTTTTTTTTAACGGTTTACTCTCGTCATGGGAGAACCCCTACACTCCCTCGTTGTGGTTTTGGACTGTCAGTCGTCGCACGGTTGGCCTCGGTCGAACTGTCGCGGCGTCCTGCCTGTTCGGCTGTCGGACGAGGCTCCGTGCCTTCTCCACCCCTCTGCGCCCCGTGGTGGGGGGTCGACGGGGCCTGTGTCTGGGCTATGCTGCTGTGGACCGTCTTGTCGCTCCGCCGTCTGCCCGTGGGGGGACTGCTACGGTGCTCGGTGGCGGGGCTTCTTGCGCTCCGCTTCCGGTGGTCGGGCTCCCCGCCTGCGCTGCACCGCTTCCCGGGCGTCGCTCCTCGTCCTTCCCGGAGGTGCATCCGCCACGGATCTCGTCGGGGCTTCCACCTCGATGGCTCCAGGGGCATCACCTTCTTTTGGTCGTCCTCCCGCCGGCCACGCAGAGACAACGGCAGAAACGGCTGCCGATCCGCGGACCACGGCGTGTTGGCCGGCTGGCTGGGTCGGCTAGTGCTCCTCGCGACGGCGATGTTGCTATTTAAAACTATTTAAAATCGCATATTCAGTTTAAATTAATTTCTCCTTTTACTATTTATAATTTTATCTGTGTTTTTATTGTTCTTGTTTTGATTGTAAAGTGTCCTTGAGTGTTTTGAAAGGCGCTTATAAATGAAATGTATTATTATTATTATTATTATTATATTAACCCAGGTTAACTGGAAAGGGGACGTTCTCGTGACTAAACTGCAAATCATCATCATTTAAAAAACAAACAAACTTGATAGCAATTGGGACAGATTTAATTTTTAAAAAGACATGGAGGTGGTTCATGTTTTCAAGTTTCTGACTAAGCTCAAAATGAGTCGGTATTGATAGAAGTCGAAACATCTTTTCATAATTGTTTTGCTTATTCTTCTTCTAAGCTATTGCTGAATTGATCTACCAGGGATAAATCCAACAATATGAATCTCTGCAAAATGATTGATGTTTATTAGGTCATTTCGTGGAGCAGATTCTATGAATAATTCATGTTCAGAGGGATGGCATTGATATGAACGCTGATATGCTTTTTTCATTTGTTACATAGGGGTAGAATTTGTGTTGGATGCTGGAATGTTTTTGTTTTATGGATTCTTTGCAGAGCTAAAACCAACTATGGGTGGAAAAATACTCATCCATTACAAGTGTTGTATTAATATTAATGAGTAGAGTGCATGCAATGATGAATTGTACCTTTCCATTCAATGGATATTCATTGGAATAAAAAAATAATGGCTTTTTAATTGCAGTTCATAAAAAAACCCACTCGTATTATTGCAAATGTGGAGAGGTGCCAATAACTTTCCAAAAATAAACATACCAACTCACACAACAACTGCCTGAAAAATAAAGTGACTCACTGATCTTCTCTCCTGCTCGCAGCCTCTGGGGCTTAATTACTTAACACAGGGCATTAGGATATTAATATTTAATCTCTTTTAAATGGTCCTCATTGGTCAAGCAACCACCATCAAATTTTAATAGGAGCATTGTTATGACGCAGACCATAATGATGATTGGGGAGAGCAGTTGCAAAAACATTGAAATACGATGCCGGACTGGGTTGCCCGTTGGACTCACACACAGAGTGGAGATTGCACAATGCCACATATTTTGAATGTGCAGGTACTGATTTTTTTTTTAACCTTCATGTACATAATTTCTACCGCTTACCTGTCAGAGTTCTATGTCGTGCTGGCATATCCTGATTATTGGATCAGGCTCACTGGGCTTTTTTTTGTTTGCCAATTAGTCATTCCACACACACATTAGGCATTCTGACGCAGTGAGGGTGTGTCTTTGAAGATGTACTCGAAGTGACAATGTGGTGGTAGAAAGTCACTCTAAATGTATACCTGCGGAGATCAGGTCTAAATATTAGTGCAGCTTGAGTAATGTGATTGTGGTGAACTGGAACGGGGCACGGGAAGACACATTTTGACCTGCACGGGCATGTGAGGTGGATGTCAGATGTATTTTATTCATAAATATGTGAACAGCGGGCATAAAACCCTCGGATTCATTCTATTTTATTTTATTTAAGGTCGGCACAACTAGGGGAAGAAGGGCACATGAACCCAGTGCCCACTTCACGATGCAGAAGTGCTTCCGCCACGATGAGACTGTGGTGCACTCCAAGCATTCTGCATTTCGAGAATGAAAGAAGCCACTTTGATTGGCATTGAATGAAGTCGGCTGTGAACATTCCCAGAGCAGTGCATCCCTCCCTCTCACAGATCTGTCGGCCGTGCTTCTCTGTCAAATTACCAAGACGGGGTCGAACCTGTCTCTGCGCAAAAAGTTTCTCCGGATTTATGCTCTTATAGTCTTCTAAAATGCATGTTTTCAGAAATCATTTTGGAGTAATTAGAGTAAAAACATGGGAAGAACAGACAAACTCCAGACAGATTCTTTTCAGTTGAGATTAAAACTCAGAATCGCCTGGTTGTCAGGAAGACGTGCTAACCATATACAGTAGCGCATACCGATGCGTTCCTCTTCTGAAAACAAAACAAAACAAAACAATGATTTAGGTGAACCTTTGCATAAGATTGCCTCCCGAGGTCAGCTGAGGTTGACCAATGAGGTCACACACTACAGAAAATGGCTGTTGGATGTCATTGGCTATTTTACGATGAGAAAGCTTCATCATGCTGAAATGTGTATCTTTTGTAGAATTACTGCACAAAACTGTAATTCAAGCTTCTCCATTCTGCCATGCAATAAAAGAAACATAACAAAAGAAAAATAGAGTTAAATAGGTCACTGATGTTCTGCTCTCATCTCTGCTCTATAGTAGTTAATCCCCTTCCATCCCAAACTCATCCAATTATGCTTCACAAAATATCAACTTATTTCGTATGAATCGATTAGTATTGTGTCGGTTCAGGGTTTATTGGCCAACTCAAAGCTATGCTGGCAGTCTACGGACAAACACTGGACCAGATTAGTGTGTGTTAATGTGTTGACACACATCCACGCGGCTTCACCAGACTTTCTGGTGTTTGTATTGAAGCAATGTTGTAGTTCCTATGCTGTTTCCCCCCCCCCCCTCTCTTTCTGAAGGAGTGTGGTGGGTTCTACCTGCAGAGTCCTTGACTCTTGACCTCCAAATCTCTGGCGCCAGGTCTGTCAGCAACTCACTACACTTTCCATTACCACTGACTGCAATATGGGGTTTTAACCTCTTGGAGCACTTAAATGCTCCTCTTCATAGAAGAATGAAATAGCTTATTTAAAAGATTTGCCCATTACAATTCTGAATCTATATATAGGTGGTGAAATGGTGGGGTTCTGGTAAATTGGGAGGCCCGAGATTAAAGTTTTGTGAAATAATAAAATACAATGCAACCCATCCTTTATTTTTGGAGCGCTTTCACAACAGCTGCAGCTGTAACAAAGTGCTTTCCACAGCATTTTACATAAAATAACAACAATAACACATTACAAAAACATCTGCAATAATGCAATCATAATAACTTTTCCTATGTACGCTTAGAAACAAAAACTGAGCTGACTTCAGGGCAAGAGGTGGGATACACCCAGGATTGGTCACTTGTCAATCACTGGACACAAATAGACAAACATCCATCCATCCATCCATTTTCCGAACCGCTTTATCCTCACTAGGGTCGCGGGGGGTGCTGGAGCCTATCCCAGCCGTCTTCGGGCAGTAGGCGGGGGACACCCTGAATTGGTTGCCAGCCAATCGCAGGGCACACAGAGACGAACAACCATCCACTCTCACACTCATACCTAGGGACAATATAGAGTGCCCAATCAGCCTGCCATGCATGTTTTTTGGAATGTGGGAGGAAACCGGAGAACCCGGAGAAAACCCACGCAGGCCCGGGGAGAACATGCAAACTCCACACAGGGAGGCCGGAGCTGGAATTGAACCCGGTACCTCTGTACTGTGAAGCCGACGTGCTAACCACTGGACTACCGGGCCGCCAATAGACAAACAACCATTCATATTTACAAACTCTGTGGGGAAACCGAAATAAAAACAGAAAACAATGAATCACAAGTCAGGTGGTCGACTGGTCGACGGCTTCACAGTGCAAAGGTGCAGGGTTCGATTCCGGCTTCGACCTTCCCGTGTGGAGTTTGCATGTTCTCCCTGGGTTTTCTCCGGTTACTCCGGTTTCCTCCCACATTCCAAAGACATGCATGGCAGATTATTGGAACACTCTAAATTGTCCCTCAGTGTGAGTGTGAGCACGGACGGTTGTTCGTCTATATGTGCCCTGCGATTGGCTGGCAACCAGTTCATGGCAGCTGGCATATCTTTATCAATGAAAATACAAAGTAACTACAGAGAGCAGCCCTGGATGTAGAAGGCATGAAAGAGAGTTGACACTCAGACTTGGCGAAAGCTCAACGTACTGTCATTGAGTATCCGTCCATACATCCATTTTCTAATCCACTTATCCTCACAGGGGTCGCGGGAGTGCTGGAGCCTATCCCAGCTGTCTTCGGGTAGTAGGCGGGGAACACCCTGAACTGGTTCCCAGCCCATTGCAGCCCATCCATATGTAGCTCTTGTCATGAACACGGACATGAAAGATATAAATACAAATGGCATTACAAAACAATAAATGAAAGACAAAAGTTAAGAAGACAATTGATTTGACAAAAGACACACAAACTTCATGGGCTCACATTGACAAGGGGCTAAATATCCTGAGAAGTCTTGCTTGTCTCCTTCCGCATTTAGTCAGTTCCTATGCTTTTGGCATTATCTTCCTTTCATAATGGCTGAGCAGAGCTCACAAAGTACCGTATTGGCCCAAATATAAGACGGCCCTGATTATAAGACGACCCCCTCTTTTTCAAGACTCAAGTTTGAAAAGACTTTTTTGAACACCAAAGTAATTTTTATACAGAAAATAATTACAGTACAGCTGAAACGAATGAATTTAACAATATATTTGAGCGAAAAAGCATGTTATTTTGCCTCATTCAAATCTTAATATCTGAACATTTAAATATATAAACTAAAGTGCAATCACATTCGTAAATGAATGGCTTCTGGTTTTTGGAATGTAAATTACATCATAACTTCTGCTCAGCTGCCGGTTAACCTGGCTGATCTTCGACCCACTTTTCTCCAGATTGTCGCTACATTTCTCAATTTTCTGTGATCTCTTCTATTATTTTCTTCTCTTTTCTTTCTTAACGCTATTTTTATTTTTATTCTTCGTGACGGGGTTTCACTTTGGCCTGGGGAGTCAAGTTCAGCATGCGCTTCAAAGGTATCTGGCGCCATCTAGCGTCGTGAATGGGTATAATGTCTAGACCCCGAATATAAGACGACCCCCACGTTTGCAGTCTTATTTCAATGGAAAAAACACTGTCTTATATTCGGGCCAATATATAATATAGTGTAGGGCGGAACCCTTTTATGTTACAATTGGTTCCTGCTAATAATCACCACTAGATGGCATACGAACACTAACAGGGAAACAACTCAATGAGGAATATAAAGAGACTATTTCCACCATATTTAAGGCGCATCGGATTATACGGCGCACTGTCAGCTTTTGGGAAAATTGAAGATGCGCCTTATAGAGTGGAAAATACGGTATATGGCACACATGTTAGTGAGGTCTGTGGGGCTGAAAAGTATACAAGACTGTTTTATTTTTTCAGTATTTGGCTTTGTGTCAGGTGTGCTGCACCTGAATGTGACATAGTGCCATTTAAGTACCTTCCCAACGCTGTTTGGCTGTCGCTGGCAATTCATTCGGGCTGGGCCAGCCTGAAATACTCACGAAAACTCACTGACAGATGCACTGGACTGATGATGCCCACCTCTGGTTATTTACACAATATCAAAAAGCAATAGCTGCTCAAAGAAAGTGCTTTACATACAATCAAACATACAACACTATAACTACGATAGTACAATAAATACATCTTTTCTCATTTAACTATACGAGAAGAGCAGAGGTGCGCAATTTACAAAATTTTGCCGGTCCATCGTTCATCATGCGTCAAAAGCTCGTTCTGTTTAGGGGAGAACTGGAGCCTATTCCTGATTTGGGGGTGGCATTTGTGTTCCATTCCAAAAATTATATTTGGAGCTGTATCTTCAAAAGTCTCTTTAAAATGGAAAAAAGGAAATATGCAGATAGGCTTCCTCAAACTGTGAAGAGTATATTGGCTAATTCTTTTTTGACTATTTAAAAAAGACATCACTCTCTTCATCTGAGTTCAATTTGTACCACATCACGTTTAAATGAATTAGACATGTCATTATCAGCACTCAGTCTGTCAACAGTGGTCACAGTTGGTTCTGTGTCAACATATGAAACCAACATGTGGTATTCGTGCCAAAGACCAAGACACAACAACAGAGCTTTGATACTGTAGCCCATCTCTGGACCCCGTTTGAAGCCCTTTTTAGACCAAACACAATTCATTCAACAGCCAAAGTAAGTGACACAAGGCTAATGGGCCTCTGAAAAGGCTATTGTGAAAGTTTGGACTTGCGGTGAGGTTGGATTGATTACCCTCAATTTCTGTATGTGTAAATTGTGAGGTATTTAGTTTATATCACAAAGCCTGTGGACACACACACACACTCACACACACACTAGCAGACGGCCTGTGTCGTATAGAAAGCTCGAGCCTCTGTCAGCGGACCACAAGTGCTGTCACCCCTCCTCCAGTCCTCCTTGAGTCATAGGTCCCTTCGTCTTGTCCTGAGGCGCTTGCGGGCGGAGTGAACGCTTTCGGATGTTTGTGTCGGGCTCGATGAGATGGCTGATGATTATTTGGGTTCATCATCCATGTAACTGAGAAAGGAAAAAAGGGACCATCGATTTGTCTGTTTTTTCCCCCCCTTGGACTTCGATGGATGTTGGCAGTTCCAAAACCACTGATGAGCCATTTCTTTGTTCTGTAACATTTGTAAACTTTGATGGTAGTTGATGATTTTCATATTTATTTCAGTTTTTCATACCAAACCAAAACGATTGATTAAAATGTAAAAGAGTACATTTGGCATTGGACCGTTCCAAGCAAATAGAAAAACAATTTTAGCTTTAAATTCTGATTAAGTGGACAGCATGGCGACCGACTGGTTACCACGACAGTGCAGAGGTCGTGGGTTTGAATCCGGCGCTGGCCTTCCTGTGTGAAATTTGGATGTTCTCCCCGTGCCTGCGTGGTTTTTCTCTGGGTATCCCCACACCCCTCCCCACATTCCAAAAAAAATGCATCGCCCAAGAACAAGTAAAACACGCCCAAGAAAACTCTAAATTGTCCAAAGGGGTAATTGTGAATGTAAATAGCGATTCGTCTGTTTATACCCTGCGACTCATTGGCAACCAGTTCAGGGTGTACCCTGACTACACGGTCCAAAGACAGCTGGGGTAGGCATCAGCGCGGCCTCGAACCTTGTGAGGATAAGCGGCTCGGATAATGGACGATACTGTTTATGGATTCTGAGTAGGTGAACAAATCAAAATTTATCAAATACTTACAGAAGTTAAACATCCATTCAATTTCTGAGCTGCTTATGATCACAATATTTGTGCATCAAAAATGAGCTTTTACCATTTTTGAAATGACAGAAATATGAATACTGTACCTGCACAGGTTCAATTGGATCTCATTCGTGATGATGATTAATGTGTAATGAGATTGTCTGGCGACCAATGCAGTGTGTACCTCACCTCTCACTCGAAGTCAGAGTTGTGGATGGACTGGAGAAGATCCCTGATAATACCGGGCAAGAGGTGTGGCACATCGTGGACTGGGCAATCCCGGACCGCAGACTTATCAAGTTTCAAAATCAATATCAACTAAATCATGCCCAAAAAAAAGATGCTAGAAAATGTCCTCCAAGTCTGGAATGACCCAAATAAACGAATACTAAAAAACTACAAAGTTTCTGGGAGAATGTCCTTTGTTTAGATGAAACTAAGCTGGATCTTTTACAGGCACACACACACACACACACACACACACACACACACACACACACACACACACACACACACACACACTTACACACACATTTTTCTAATCCGTTTATCAGAAGTACAAACCAGTCAAACACCGTGGCATATATATATATACATACTGTATATATATTTTAGAGGGTGTGTGTCCCCAAATTGACATCATTTACATTTATAAAGGAATTATCTTGAAGACTACTATGTCTGCATCTCAATAAATTTGCATAGGTGTCAATTATCCTAAGTTTATTCTGGGACCTATTTGATAAGTGTTCAATTTGGGAATCGCCTGTGACACAGCATACATGCCAAGTCAACAGTTAAGGGCTTCCGTGATTGTGTGCAAGCCTATTTCCCGATGCAAAGTGACTTTTGGGAATGCACGGCATGGACCAACCTGAAAATAGAACAAAAATAAAGATTTCAACACCACTTATCCTGAACAGGGTCGCTCGAGCCTATTCCAGCTAACTTCAGCCGCAAGGGGGACTACAATCTGAACTAATCGCCAGTCAGTGCACATGTAGAAACGAACAACCATTCACACCCTCATCCACAACGTCACTGAGAGGGAAACGATCCAATGCTGCCCACTCACAAGTTAGGCGAGTGTGTCACGACACCACCTACGACTCTTATTTCAACATGATTTGCTAAAATCATTGGCCTGCAAAATGATGTCAGTTTTCTGGGACACATTCACACATGCATGCACACGCATGCATGCACATATATGAGGGCCATTCAATAATTAAGGGGAATTTTTCAGTATAAGGACTTCTAATACAGATACAAGCTTACTTTTTTTTTTTCTCAACGTAGTCTCCCCGCACTGTCACACACTTTTCTCATCTGTGCGCAAACTTCCATCCTCCATCAGCGTAAAAATCTTTGGACTGATGCCTCCCCTCAGCCAGTCGCTCGCAACACTTCTGACTTTTGAAACACACACACACACACACACACACACACACACACACACACACACACACACACACACACACACACATTTACACACACACAGACTAACTGGTGCCTGTGTGGCCCCTGGGATTTGTGTTTCTGCCTTAACGCCTAAACATGCTGGACGCTTCCACGTGAGCAAGGAAGAGCAGCAAATGTACCATCATTGCCTTTTTCTTGGCTATGCCCTCTTTTTAGAGTTCTTGTGCTCATACAAAAAAAGTAATTTCCCACATAGAGCATGACAAGTTTCTCATAATTAGTCGAGTATGTTCACTCACTTCATTAGTATATTTGTTCAATAGCTGCTATCTTCCATTCCAGGACAGGTATAAATATAGTACCTGAACTTTAGGGGTGGCCATTGTGTTTTTCCTATTAATAAAGCAAAAACCATTAATAATAATAATAATAATAATTTTTAAAATGGATTCAAGTTCATTTGAAACCACAATGAAAATGGAATAAATACCTAAAAATAATATTATTCTGTCAGTGGCTTCACAAATAAACAAATAGATAAATAATCCAAAATAAATATGACTTCATTGTAATACACATGCTTATGGCAGGATCTTTTTCGGGAAATGAAACCTCAACAGATGCACGGTGTTCAACATTGCGCATTTGTATTCACAACAGTCCCTGCTGACCATATTAACTGTGTTCGGTCATTGTTACTGTTACTTTCTATTTACTGCTTCCTCTCTCGTGTATTGGCGAATACTGTTTACTTCAACTTACAAACCAAAGTTAGAAGAAAAAGCTCAACTCCGATTGGCTGCGGTTGCCAACATTCTCGCCGTGTCTGATGGAGAAAATATGCTCACAACTCTCATCTTGTCACGTAATCTGTAAATCACCCAGTCCGATTTATATTGTCCTTCGGTCGATATTTGACTGGGTAGTGGATTGTGGAGGAGATGACACTTGGCGAAAAAAAACAAACCAAAAAAAAACCAAATGGCTGCATGGCGTCCAGTTGTTTGTGAATTATTGTATTTATTTATTTATTGTCCAAGGCCTTGTAAGTTTCTGCATTTTCTCATTGGTTCAGCTACTGTTGCTTCTGAATGGTTGTCAAGATGCACCTCTACAGATAAATTGTTCTTTATGAGGCTAGTTCAACAAACACTGCCTTTTATGTTGATATAAAATGATTGTGTAGTACGACATTGTACTGTAGAGGTTTGTAGTTGTTGAGGTGATGTCCATCCATCCACTTCCTCATCCGCTTATCCTCACAAAGGTTGAGGGCGTGCTAAAGCCTATCCCAGCTGTCTTCAGGCAATCGGCAGGGGTCATCCCTGCCATGCATGTTTTTGGAATATGGTAGAAAACTGGAGTACCCGGGGAAACCCCAGCCAGGCACGGCGAGAACAAACTCCACACTGCAAGGGTTGAGCCGGAATCGAAACCTGCACCTCTGCACTGTGAGGTGGACGTGCGAACCAGACCGCCCGTTGAGGTGATGTCTTAGAAAATAAAGATAAGTGTGTGTTTTTGCTTTAGCCCACCCATCCATTTTCTCTTCACTTTACTCAGTTTTAAAGTAAAGTTTTAGGTGTGCAGGAAGTGGAAAGAAAATGTATAAATGCGACCATATTGCATGATATGTGGGACACGTCAGATTTATTCTTCAATGAAAGACATTACATTGTCAATTTAAAAAAAAAAATTTTTTACTTTTTCTATCAGTGTGTAGCATTTCGCACTGTGTGTGTGAGACAGCCATTGCAGCAAAAATGAAACTCCCAAGTGAAGTGTGTCGTGTCTTAGACCTCGAAACACGCTGCTTAAAATAACAGATTATAAAGGTGAGAGTTCAGTAAAGAAGTGTGTCTATGTGAATAGAACCCAGTGTTTGTCGACTCCCTTTTCTAAGAGGTCAAAGGTCAGCTCTAATTGGGTTAATGGACTGTCCTGACGAACAACAAGCAGATCTCATGCCAGTTAGGATCTGAGGCACATGGAAATCAACAAGTCAGTACAACAGCCCCTACTACTCACTACAAAGCAGCTTTAGTTTTGACAATCAAAAGAAATGTTGACATTTTAGAGGCAAAATTATTAATTCACAAGAAATAAAACTTTGAACTCCAATATATGTGTTCATTTCTAGTGTCATGTCCAGATAAATATTACAGACAATAATGATCATATTTCGATTTGAATAATCGTGTCTCAAGGCCTAAATTGGGCTGCACATACGTAATTTCTTTGAAAAGCTAATGATGAGGACATCTGAGCTTGTTGATTCAGTGTGTAAGACTATTGTATAATTCCCCTATTCCATTATATTTTAAAAAGACATAGCGATGGAAGGAGATCTCCACCATTTTATCCAAAACCATACTGCGGTCTATTTCACATTCCGATGAATGGGAAACGCCTCCAGGCTACTTCCTGGTAGGCCATATCCAGGTGTCCCACTTCACTGTGAACACCTAGTAAAACAAGTGCAGGGTGAGAAGTCACATAGCCACGGTTTGCAAAAAATCGCGCACGGTGACGCAGTACGGCTCGGTCTCATCTCTTCTACACACGATATCTACAGGTCAAACTAACCCTAACAGACATGCATCGGCTTTTGAAGTCCTCCTTCAAAGAACCGAATAGTAAGTTGGTAAAAGATTTAAAGATGTATACTTCAACTTACATCCATGGTTAGCATGGAAGGTGAGCTCCGTATTCTTCTTAACTTTCTGGCTACTGTGGTTAGCAATGAGCTAAGAATCTTGTTTAGCGATAGAACATGCGTGTGCTAATGTCTTAACCTTATTATGGACATTTCTAGTTATTCAAGCAAAATATGTATAACATTGTGTTCTATGTAAATAAGATGCTCTTTCAATTTTGCAAAAAATTGTTTTGGGGGTTATTAGTGACAAATAAAGTCACGCAAACAGGGTAAGTAGCTGTGAAGGTTTTCTGAAACAGATCCATGAGAAAGCACAACCACCCTCACTCTGTGAATGTAGGTGTATATGATGTCAAAGCTAGAAGTAAGCACTTCTAAAAGGTTGTACTTCAAGCTGTGTTCCGAAAGCTCTGAGTTCAAGCTTTCCAGTGCATGTTGTTCACTTCAATACGATAGAACTTTTTTGGCCTGCTTTGAATGTGTGCTTTGAATGTGTTTAATGCCGTATTTAAATGGTATCCGCTTTACACGATTACACATATTTCCCACTTTATTTGTTAACGATACAGTACAAACATTTTGTTATGACTACCAAAGATTCATCAACAGATGGTCGTCGGGGACTCTGACCCTATTAAGATGGTGCGGCGTAAAGGCTCATGTGTGGCTGGCACAGACCTGTGCAACCATATGGTGGCCCCTTTCTTTCAAACAGCACATTTCTGCCAGCAAGGTGTGCCAGCGGTTCCTTCTGTTCATAGCTGCACGGAATCAGAGCAACAATGGCACAAGCCAAAGGAAATGTTGGTCTATTATTGATCTCAAAAGAGTTCCTATGAACACATGGAAAGCTGACATTTGTTCACACAGGCTGAAATGTGGTCTTGCACTCCCATCTATTGACCGAAGTGAGTACATTTGGTAGACAAGCATCATACAAGTGAAGACCCATTTACTGTACCATTTTACTTTTCATTTTGTCTTACTCGGAGAATGTTTATTTTATTTAACATAATATTGGAGGGCACACACTGTGGAATGTTTTGCTGGCCATCATGATAACAATCGTCTTAAATTGTCCTAAAGTTAATTTAGCAAATTTATCTGATAAATGTAGACTGGTCCAAGACTGACTAAATGTAGACTGTCCCATATTTCCAATAAAAACTGGATTAAAAACAATAATAAAGTATCACTCCACAGTCTAACAACATGTCGTATCACAATTTTACAAGGTGTGATTCCGGGTCCAGTTGACAAGATGGTGGTAGTTAAGCCTGTGCAGTATGGGATGAGTAAAGGAAGGTCAAGGTAAATATTATTTACTCTTAATTAGAATTTTTTGCCCCCTAATTTGCTACCCCGAGGTTAAATCCATCTTTTTCTTAAAGGGGTACCGTTCACAAAGGTTACAGAGGCCCTCTTCCTGATCCGTCAGTTCTCCGTGTGGTGAGGCATTCAGCGGCTTGGATTTATCCACTTGCTGTGCCGCTTGTGAGAACCATGAAGATGAGTGCGGACAAACCATTTGTGGACACTGAATTTGGGTAGTACAGAGGGGAAATAAGTGTACATTCAGCAGCCAAAACTTGATACAGCATTGCATCGGAATGTCCCGCCTCTTCCCTGTTTTCACGTTGTTACCCATCAGCTGTCACCAAAAGTGTGTATGTGGGCATGCACTGAAGAAAAACAAACAAACATATACAGAGCTTGCTACTAGCTGCGGAAATCAAGAATAACCTCAACAAAATTTAGAGAAGTGTGTCATATATGGGCTAGCAGTACAGTATTGCATAGCTTCTTGCAGAGCGTATTATTATTATTATTATTATTAGGGGCACCAGACAAACAGCTGAAATGAGGAGAGCTTCAGAGGTGGAATTTAAATTAATATCTTGAATACAACAAGGCCAATTAGTCCCCTTGTGGACTTCTAATTCACCCACAGGTGCCGTTGCGGGGGGCTTACCCAGATGGCCTTGTGGATGGCCCAAAAGTAACACCCAGTTATAGTTTAGTTGAAATTCAATGCCCAAATGTCGATAGTTCCATTGATTTCACCTACCTAGTCCTAGTCCTGATTATTTTTGGCAAGAACAAGTCCAGCTTTCCCTTACTGGTCTCTAGTGGTGCGATTTCTTTGTTTTGGTCCAGGAGGATGTCTTAGTTTAGTGACTGCATTCAGACAAGCAATCTGGTAGGATTGTGATGATTTCTTTTTTAGATTTTACATGCCAATGTATCTCAATAAGAAATGCATGCATAGTCTCTTGGTTTGCTTTACCACGCAACAGTTGTATAAACCAGTGGATTTTCATCTTTAACCTTTTCAGGGACAGAGATTACTGGACTAGAGTGGACAGTTTATTGTATTATCAGGTTACAGGGTGCATGAAAGGGTTAATTTTGGCTTGTGAAGCGAGGCCCTTTGGGACTTGACAATGACGGGCTAAATCAACACACTTGAGGAGTGCAGCATTATGTGTGTTTGATTTTTATATACTGTATACAAATGAACCACAAGAGGAGCAAAAAATACTAATGAACTCGAGTTTCTATGCCAACTAACATTTTCATGACAATATAACAAAACGCAAATGATGGTAGATCTACATGCTGCTGTCAGGTCAGTGTTCAAATGTGTTTCAACTTATGAAAATTAACCTTTTTTCAGCGTTCCTTCACCCATTCCCTGACAAGTGGTTTATTTTGATGATTGCTGAGCAGGCAAGCCCCTGCAAAAAAATCATTTTTGCTCCCAGCAATAGACAAAGGAATAACTGAATCCAAAAGTTAGTTCTCCTTCACCCTTCGTATTTAACACAGTCCGGGAATGAACTGAATGGGGATCGGATCTCTCAAATGTAGGATACAAAAAAAATACGAACAAAAGCACATCGACAACGTATGAACAGAAACCGCTGGTCAACAACAACATGGAAAAAAATTACATGAACAAAAAGCGCTTGTATAGGCAAGGAAATAGTTCATTCGAGAAATAAACGAAATAATGAGACCAAACCAAAAAACGGCTTAAAAGACAAAATACTGTAATACAAATACGAGTGAGAGACTAGAGAACAAAAACGACAATGACGAGATCAAGAGGTCGTAGTATGTTCTGTAAAGCGCTTTGTTGCAGCTGCAGCAGTTGTGAAGGCTCTATATACATAAAGCTGTATTGGATTGTGCAGTAATCCCTCGTTTATCGCGGTTAATGGGGCCCAAAACCACCCACGATGAACGAAAATCTGCAAAGTAGCGACCAATTAACATATATATATATAAAAAAACAAATGCCCACGTGGGCCTTTGCGCTTGAGCAGAGCACACGTTTAGCTGTCCATCATGTTTGATGATGACGCTTGCTCCAAGGGAGGGAAGGATGGGTAAGGGTGGGAGGCGTGGGGAAAGGGGGGGGGGGGGGGGGGGGGGGGGTCAGCGACTCTGTCGCTGGTGCCACTTCTCATGGGCATAGAGACCGATCCTTGAGCCGCAGACTCGACCGCAGATGGAGCAAGGGAAGCCAGATACCAGGGGGGCACCAGCTGCCCGCTGGTGTCGTTGAAAGCGTCTCTCGATTCGTCTGACTCTGTTAATTTGGTGAATTTGAGAGACTGTAGTGGCACAAGTGATCTGCCAGGTTGTCTGTTGAGTGCAAGAGTTTCAAGCTGCGTGGGGTTGATGTTGGCTCGCTTTAGGGAAGGGTCTGGTGTAGTCCTTGAGGCCCTTTGCCCCCCAGCAGAACGCTTTGCACCACTCAGTTGGCCTATAGAGGACCTGGCGGGGCAGGCGGTTGTCGGGCATGCGGATGGTGTGTCCGATCCACCGAAGATGTTTTTTTCGCTACAGCCGCTTCCATGCAGGGAATTGGTGCTGTTGAGGATGTCTGTATGGGGAACTCGATCTTCCCAGGACAGGCCAAGGATCTTTTGCAGGCAGCGGATGTGGAAGGCCTCTAGGTAGTAATGTGCTGGCGGTATGGGGTCCATGACTCTGCCCGTAGAGCAGAGTGGAGAGACATACTGCATTGTACACGGCAATCTTAGTACAGATTTCAGGTTTCGGTTTTCGAAGACCCTGCTGCGTAGGCGACCAAAGGATGATGATGCTTTATTGATACGGGTGTGGACTTCAGTGTCAAGGGAGCAGTTTGAGGACATGGTGGAGCCAAGGTAGGTGAAATGGTCCACTACGTTTAGTGGAGTGCCATTAATGTGAAAGCTGGGGGATGTGGAAGGGGGTAGCGAGTTGGAACATGACCTCAGTTTTTTTAATGTTGATCTGAAGACCAAAGGATTGATACAGACTGGAAATGGTGTCCAGGGCATGCTGCATAGAGTTTGAGCTGTGAGAGTACAGTGCAGTCATCAGCATACTGCAGCTCACAGATCTGACAGATTTTGTTTGTGCGGGCCTGGAGCCGCCTGATGTTGAAGAGGCTTCCATCTAGGCGGTAATCCATATGAACACCGTCTTCATGTCCCATGCCACGGTGGAAGAGGTACGTGATGGCAGAGAGCAGGATGTTAAAGAGCACTGGAGCCAAGACACAGCCCTGCTTCACCCCAACGTTCACCTTGAAGAGCTCTGACTGGAGTTCTCCGATGAGCACTCTGGCTTGCATCCCGTCATGCAGCTGCTGGAGGATGCAGAGAAACTTGGGTGGCACCCCAAGTTTGGAGAGGGTTCCAGAGCAGCTCACGGTTGACAGTGTCGAAGGCTTTGCTGAGATCGATGAAGGCTATGTAGAGGTCCTTGTGATGTTCTTGCTTTTCTCCATTAGCTGTCTTAAAAACAAAGATCATGTCAGTGGTGGATCTAGTCTTCCGGAAGCCACACTGCGTTTCCGGAAGCGCACCTTCTGAGATGTGCTTGACCAGCCTGCCAAGCATGATTTTGGTCAGAATCTTTCCTGCGGTGGAGAGGAGAGAGATTCCTCTGCTATTCCCACAGGCTGCTCTGTCCCCTTTCTGCTTATAAATAACAACAATGTTAGCATCCTTCCAATCCTGCGGGACGGTCCCATGTTCCCAGATGTTTTGAATCAGGAGGTGCAGTCGGCGCGTGAGGAGATAACCTCCATGTTTGAAAACCTCTGCCGGGATGCCATCAGGTCCAGCGCTTTTGTTATTCTTTAGGCCCGCAATGGCTTGCTGGGTTTCAGAATAAGATGGTGGGGTGTCGAGGCTCGTGATTGGTGGCAGATCTGGAAGATTGTCCAGAATGTGTGGGTTGACAGGGTTGGTGTGGTTGAGAAGATTTTCAAAGTGATTTGCCCAACGGGCAAGGATCTCGTGGTGGTCCTTGAGGAGTGCAGAGCCATCAGCTGATCGGACTGGAGCAATTGCCCGCTTCTTGGGACCATACAGTGCTTTGATGGCATTGTAGAAGCCCTGGGTGTCGTTACAGTCTGCCAGGTTTTGGATCTCATGTGCCTTCTGCACCCACCAGGTGTTCTCCATGATACGGAGTGCTCGCTGGGTCGCTGTTCTAACTGCAGTAAAGGTGGCTTTCCGGGTGAGAGATGTAGGGCAGGACAGGAGAGCTTTATGGGCCTCATGCTTTGCTTTCAAAAGTGTTTGTATCTCGGTTGAGTTGCAGTCAAACCAATCCTGGTGGCGTCTCCTTGACTGGCCAAGCACCTCCGAGGCTATATTATGGATAACCTGGCGCAGAGCTGGCCAGTCACCTGATTCCTCTGGGATCTTGTCAAGGTTTTCAGCAAGGAGTCGCTGAAGGTTGGCTTTGGTGGTGGGGTTGTTCAGTGCTGCACAGTTGAGCCTTTTGTTGGGAGCTGTCTTGGGCGGCGGGGTTGAATGCTCATGAGGAGTTTGGATCTGACCATGAGGTGGTCAGTCCAGCACTCCGCTCCGCGCATGACACGGGTGATGAGGACATCCCGTATGTCCTTTTGACGGACAATCACATAGTCTAGGAGATGCCAGTGTTGGAACGGGGGTGCTGCCAGGTGGTTTTAAACCTGTTCTTCATTTGGAAGATGGTGTTAGTGATGACCAACTGATGTTCTGCACAGAGGGAGAGGAGCCGAAGGCCGTTGTTGTTCATTTTTCCCACTCCATGCTGGCCAATAACTTTACTCCATACCAGGTTTCCGTGCCCACCCTAGCATTGAAGTCTCCCATGACTATGAGCTTGTCCGTGGCCGGGTTTTCTGCAGGATGGTGTCCAGAGCTCTGTAGAAATCCTCCATAATATTGTGCTCGGCATTCAGAGTTGGTGCGTAAGCACTGATGAGTGTGGCGAAGCGTCCCTTTGCAAGGGGAATGCGCCATGTCATCAGCCTTTCATTGATGCCGGTAGGAGATTCTGGGATGCACTTCAGCAATTGGACTTCACAGCAAAGCCAACTCCATGGTTTCGACGAGTGCCTTCAGGGACCCCTTTCCAGAAGAAGGTATACCCTGCACCAACTTCTGTCAGGGAGTCCTCTCCACCAGTAGTCTGGTCTCGCTAAGAGCTGCGATATCAATGTTATACCTTGCGAGCTCTGTGGCCACAAGCGCTGTCCTCCGGTGGGGCCTGTCAGGAGTTTCAGCCAGGTCCAGTAATGTGCGGACGTTCCACGAAGCTATGCGTATTTTTTCTATTTCGTTTATTGTCATTTCGACCGCAAGGGGATGCTCCGACGATTGCGGTTGACCGTCCGGAGTGTGGAGAGCAGACAGTTTTAGACCACCTTTTCTAGGTCCCTCCCCATCACAGGGGCGAGCAGTGTGGAGCTGCTCAGTCGCAATGGAAGCTGCCGAAGATATGCGCTGCTCCATCCCGCAGTGTCAACGACCATCACTCCATTGCCGCCTGTGTGCATGGTTTGGCTAGGCACTCCCAGCCACATCCTTGGCCTGTGCCCACCGCCATTCCACATCGCCACAGGACTTTGGGGATTAGGGGGATGCAAGGTGGGGATTGGGTGTGGGGTTGGGGCAAGAAGCTTGCGCAGAGGTTGGGATTAAGTGAGGGTGTGGGTGCGCAGTCCTCACTCCCACCATCTTCACTCCTGCCAGGTGGCTTCCAGTGGCATGGGGGTACCCATGACGACTTTCTTCTGGCAGGAGTTGCAGGGGACTGCGGGTAGTCCGGTCTGTTGGACTCCGCCTGTGCCTGCCCCCAGGTGCTGGTTTGGGATCACTCTTTTGTCTGGCCTCTACCCTTCGACCTGTTCGGCTTGGGTGACCCTGCCAGGAGTACGGGACTCCTGCCGACATAGCTCTAGGGGTCATGGAGACGCGCAAAGTGCCTCACCACGATAAGGTGGTGATCCATCGAGCCACATCGAGCAGAGCACACTAACACACACACACACACACACACACACACACACACACACACACACACACACACCACACAACACACACACAGGCCAGCGATCCTGCTGCGTGCAGCAGATGTGTTTATGATAAGTCAATTAAGGTTGTTGAGACAATTAAGGATGGAAGAGACTTGCTTTTGTTCTTATCAGTCTCTTCCTCTCTCTCTCTCTCTCTCTCTCTCTCTCCCTCTCTCTCTCCCGCACACACACACCCCACACACACACACACCACACACACACACACCACACCACGCGCAACACACCACACACACACACACAACACAACAGGCCAGCGATCCTGCTGCGTGCAGCAGATGTGTTTATGATAAGTCAATTAAGGTTGTTGAGACAATTAAGGATGGAAGAGACTTGCTTTTGTTCTTATAAGTCTCTTTCTCTCTCTCTCTCTCTCTCTCCTCTCTCTCTCTCTCCCTCTCCCCCCCCACACACACACGCACACACTAGCAGCATCGTAAACAACACTTAGACACTGATTAAAGATCAAAGAATAACCCATGTGCTAAGACAGAAAGATGCACAGCCAATCAACATGGCTTTACATCTTCTCAGCCCCAACCTCACCCCACATGTACTGTATATGTTGCTCTATGTGACTCACTGTTGTTTTGCTGACTTTCACTGTTTCTCGCGGACCATTTACGGACGTTTTGCGGATTCCCCCCCCCCAAAAAAATAAAATAAATACATTTAATGAATAAATGTTTGAAAAGTTCCGCGATGCACCGAAGCCGCGATAAACGAACCGCGAAATAGCGAGGAATCACTGTATTCCTTTTAGCGTAGCTCCATCTGGTGGATGCATAGCACAACTCCAGCCAGCCACAATTGTAGCTTCTATTCTATGCACCTTACAATGCAGTGCACCTTATATATGAAAACAGTTTTAAAATAGGCCATTCATTGAACGTGAGCCTTATAATCTGAAGCACCTTATAGCATAGAAAATACGGTCAGTGCTTTGTTACAGCTGCCTCTGTTGTGCGATATAAATAGAGTTGTATTGTATTGAAACATCTAAAACATGCAGGATAGAGGCCCTCGAGGACCAGACTTGGTGACCCCCTTCTCTCAACCCTAGTTCCCCACAAGGACTCCTCTACTGTACACCACGTATACATGTGACTATCAGTAGGTTGTCCACTGTAACCCATACAAGACAGTATGTTGTTACTATTACAAAGAAACCTACGATTAGGTCCATAAATCCACCATAGTTTATCCATGCACTCTGGGCCCCACATTGTCCTCTCATATATTGAAATGACTCGATTGGGGAAGTTCCTATCAGAAGTCACTCAGATTGGTTGACCGATGTTGGCTGATGCTAATCATATATTTGGGTGTGGGGGGGCTGCCACGTATTAACGGTGACTCTGTTTAATCACAGACCGCCACAGCATTATTCTTATTTTTCGCCGTCTATGCACATTTCGAGACACTTAGTTGACATTAGCGTGTTTTGTTTTCTCTGAACACATCTTTTGTATTAGCTAAAAACAAACAAACAAACAAACACACAAAAAAACGAGACCCCCCCACCTAAAAAACAAATATTAAAGATCACATACTGATTGCCTGGGCTGACTCCTTCCCCCATTTATTTAACTGAGGGCAAGCTACACCTTTCTTATTAATGATATTAGTTACAAAAAATGAATAGATGCTCTATGATTTTGCTGTTCTTTAAATTTACATTGGGCTCTTTTTAAGATGTTTATTTGTGTTTTGGGGGGCAGATGTAACGATCAATGTATTTTGATAATGACAGGATAACATTGATCAAATACTATTGATCCGTCTTGTCTGCACTGCAGTCACATTGGCAAATCACTGGTACATATCCAATTTTTATCCATACTTAGATGGGATTCAGACCTCTTTTCTGAGAATATCCAACTCAATGTGCTCCCCCTCGCCCCCCTTCATTATGCCCTGATGCATGCAGGCACGATTTGGATAGGCATCTTAAATTGTGTCACTTGAGCCATGTAGCGTAGTTTAATTTCAGCCTCATTAAGTTAAATCAAGTATACACCCAAGTATATATTTTCAAATCAGATCACACTTTAGGATTGATGAATAATAAGTGGATAACGCGGCCCGGTAGTCCAGTGGTTAGCACGTCGGCTTCACAGTGCAGAGGTACCGGGTTCGATCCCAGCTCCGGCCTCCCTGTGTGGAGTTTGCATGTTCTCCCGGGCTTGCGTGGGTTTCTCCGGGTGCTCCGGTCCTCCCACATTCAAAACATGCTGGCAGGCTGATTGGACACTCTAATTGTCCCTAGGTGTGAGTGTGAGTGTGGGCGTGGATGGTTGTTTCGTCTCTGTGTGCCCTGCGATTGGCTGGCAACCAATTCAGGGTGTCCCCCGCCTACTGCCCGAAGACTGCTGGGATAGGCTCCAGCACCCCCCGCGACCCTAGTGAGGATCAAGCGGTTCGGAAAATGGATGGATGGATAAGTGGATAACTTATTTTGGAAAGGGGCCTCTTATAGCTGTGTTTATTCAGTAATAACTATGTAATGGGAATACGCCTGCATCAGTCTGCACAAACATTTATGACAAGACGCTCATAGGAATAAACTCAGATCTTTAATTTACTAAATAAATCCCAAGTCAAGTTACTGTTAACTAACCGTGTGTGTGAACTTTGCTTCTCAGCTCGTAAATAACCGTATCTGTGACAGACTTTAGAGGCAAGCAATAAAGAGCTTCCGAGCAGCTCCAGGAAGCTGAAGAAGCACACTAACCCCAAACTTGACCTGAAAAATACACTCAACAAACACTGTGTCTGTGTTCTTGGTTTTGTATGTGAAAGAAACTAAGATAGAGCCAGAAAGAAATTGCTGGTGAAGGCCATCTTACCTGTGATAAGCAGGCATGGGGAGTAATGAACACATGTGCCAGCATTACATAATCATAATACAAAAACAAAACTATAAGCCATCGCAGTTACTGTCCAAAAAAAACAAAAAACATCTATCCATCCATCCATTTTCCTGATCCGCACATCCTCACAAGGGTCACGGGTGTGCTGGAGCCTATCCTCGCTGTCATCGGGCAGTAGGTGGGGTACACCCTGAACTGGTTGCCAGCCAATCGCAGGGCACACCACAGAAACACAACATATAATTAGATTACAGGTACATTTCTACACATTTTTTATGATTTTGCTGGGTGACATTTTTGATGGGTGGCCCAGTGTGTGACTGGTTAGCGCGTCGGCCTCGCAGTTCATAGGTACAAGGTTCGATTCCAGCTCTGGCCTTCCTGTATGAAGTTTACATGTATTCCCCATTAATAACACATTACACAAGAGAAAAAATTGGGCTTAGGTCTCGAGGACTATGATCCCTGGATGATACATACCTGTGTCGTTGGTGTTGGTGCCAGGTTTCTCTGGGTATTCCGGTTTCCTCCCATATTTCAAAAACACGCGTGGCAGGTTGCTGGAACACTCTATATTGTCCCAAGGAGTGGGTGTGAGTGTGAGCGTGCATGTTTGTTCGTCTATGTATGCCCTGCAATTGGCTGGCAACCAGTTCAGGTTGTACCCCCGCCTACTGCCCGATGACAGCTGGGATTGGCTCCAGCACGCCCGCGACCCTTGTGAGGTTAAGCGTATCAGGAAATGGATGGATGGATGTCTCTCTTCCCACATTAAAAATGTCCTTCCATCCATCCATCCATCTCATTTTCTGACCCACTTATCCTCACAAGGGTTGCGGGGCGTGCTGGAGTCTATCCTAGCTGTCTTCAGGCAGTAAGCGGGGGGGGACCCTGAACCGGTTGCCAGCCAAGGGGAGACAGATGCTGCAGTCAAGTCTTCACTCGCTCTCCAACTAGCCTGGTCAAATGACCTTTTCCGGATTTAACTGGATCAATACAAAATACAGAAGTGCTCAACGGACCACCATTGCTTTGTCCCTAGAAAAAATAGTTGCTGCCCATTCAGGCAGACTGCTGGATCTGTGCTGGGCTTCTGCAAAGGGTCCGGTTTAAAAGTGACTGAGAGGGAATGGCTGATGATCGTAAGCATTGTATTGACAGCAGGACTGATTCATTTAAAAACAAACAAACGAGCAAACAAAGAAAAATCATTTGAAAAGAATAGTGTTATCATCCACATCATCCAGACAGCTGGCAATTTATGAGGGCACTAGCTGCTTATCCCACTCCCATATTTCCTTAATTCCCATCACAAATCACACGCAGCTTTACTATTTAAATACCATACACGGTATTACCCATATCAGTTGCGAAACTTGTCACGGGGAATTAATTCATGGTTGACATCATGTATCATAGCCCATCCATCCATCTTCTACCGCTTTATCCGGGACCGGGTCGCGGGGGCAGCAGCTTTAGCAGGGAAGCCCAGACTTCCCTCTCCCTAGCTACTTCTTCCAGCTCTCCGCGGGAGATCCCGAGGCGTTCCCAGGCCAGCGGGGTGACATAGTCTCTCCAGCGTGTCCTGGGTCATCCTCGGGGTCTCTTCCCGGTGGGACATGCCCAGAACACCTCACCAGGGAGGCGTTCAGGAGGCATCCGAATCAGATCCCCAAGCCACCTCATCTGGCTCGTCTCGATGTGGAGGGAGAAGTGGCTCGACTCTGAGCCCCTCCCGGATGACCGAGATTCTCACCTTATCTCCTAAGGGAGAGCCCGGACACCCTGCGGAGAAAACTCATTTCGGTCGCTTGTATCCGGGATCTCGTTCTTTCGGTCACGACCCCCAGCTCGTGACCATAGATGAGGGTTGGGACGTAGATCGACCGGTAAATTGAGAGGTTCGCCCTTTGGCTCAGCTCCTTCTTTACCACGACAGACCGATACAACGTCCCAACGTACGTATCATAGCCATTGTGCCAAAATTACGACTGTGTAAACAGCAAAGGTTGCCTTCATCAGATTGATTTGTCCCTCCTTTTTCCATTTCACTCATTATAACAAACACTGGTCACGTGGAAGTGTTTGAAAAACGTTGCAATGAAGCTAGCAAATCTAATTTCCCCCACATGGAATTAATTAAATAAATTATCTATCCATCTAATTATCTTTACCCATGCAGCCATCAGAGTGCCTCAAGATGTCTTAAGTTCTGTCTTAAGGGGCATTTGTTGACATGTCTTGATAAACTGAGATGTCTTGCGAAGTCTGGAAATGTCTAAAAACATTTTTCGGTGTCTTGGAAGTATGAAGCTGTCTTAAGATGTCCCAAGATGTCTTTAGATGTCTGTCTCGAAAATATAAAGATGTCTTCAGATGCCTCTAGATGTCTTCAGATATCTGGGAAATATGAAGATGTTTTAAGTTACAAATTAATTACATTTTGACAGGTATTACTCCATAGCATGCCCAATCATTTCATCCACTATCATTTATTGTCATGGATCTGTTTGTGACCAACAGGTGGCACTGTGGGGCTCTGCCTGGAGCTGCACACCTGTTGGTCATTGTGTGATTAGTGCCACTTTAAAAGACTTGATGCCAGACCAGTCAGGGTCGGGTCATTGTTTGCTTGTTAGCAGCTGTCAGGTTTGTTTGTCATGTTTGTTTCGTTTAGTGATAGTTTTTGCTTCAGTCATGGTTTTGTTTGATACTTTGGATTTTGTTTGTTTTTGTGACTTTGTTTGTTCTGGATTTTGTTTCTGTATTTCAATACAATTCGTCAAATTCACCCTGCTCCTCCCTCCTGCCTGCTTTTTTGGGGTCCACCACCACCTCGCATTCGTGACATTTATAGCAGTGGTCCCCAACTCCCGGCCCGTGGACCGATACCGGTCCGTGGGTCATTTGGTACTGTGCATCAAAAAAAGAATAAAGTACATTACTTCCATTTTATTCATTTCGGAATCTGAAGATGTTTTATTTTGAAAAATTACTGGATTCTCTGTTACATCCGTCTACAGAACATGTGTCAAACTCAAGGCCCGGGGGCCAGTTGTGGCCCGCCACATCATTTTAAGTGGCCCGTGAAAGCAAATCAAAGATGACAACTTGATTCTTGCTAAAATCTGTACCAAAATTTCTAATTTTCACATGTCATAAATCAGTGACATATTATAAGCATTTTCTTATGACCAAACCCTTCATTACAATAGTGGAATAAAATATTATTCTTGACTTCTTTAAATCGTTTCAGTGAATAACGGCCCTCCAAGGGAAACGGTAATTATGTGGCACCCCTGGTCAAACAGTATGTCAAGTCAAGGCGCGCTTCTCGGTCACGTGATAGGTTACCGTGAAAATGAAACACCAGGAGCTAGCAAAATCTGAAAAAAACAAACGTCTTTGGAAAATTTATTTGGGAAGGGGAAAAGACCCAGCCAGGAGACAAAAGAGGAACCTACGACTAAGGCTACATAGACAGTATCAGGAGTCCAACTTATAATAGGAATTGATCCCAATGGGAGGTTCCCACCCACCAAGCCCACTCTGCATAATATGCCGCGATGGTGAGTCGTATTTTGCATGCACTTTGTATTTGCGGTGTATTTTATTTTGAAGACACGTTTAAATGTTACCATAGCAACCAGAGTGTTGCGGCCAGATAGGATGTTCCTCATGTCATGATTCATGTTTATTATTATGTTTCGAAAATACCACACTTTTCATGCAGTTCATATTATATTCCATGAAAATATTGTCAGACAATAAACCGGTCCGTGGGGCAAAAAAGTTTGGGGACCGCTGATTTATAGCATACATCACAATAGCACCTTGTACACATAAAATACCAGCTTTCCTTCTGCTTCTTTAGACAACAAAAACATCAGTATTTTTGGATCTTGGTTTTAGAACAGCTTATTTTGTACCAATGAAGTATTTACTCTGTATGAGGGTGGCGGAATATGTTCTTCAAGGTACCATTTGTTCCCCGGAATGTGGATGGTTTTTGTCAACTCTTTGACATTTCCGGCCAACGGTGCCAGTGGACTTTGTCCCAAACCCCTGGTGTTGATTTGGTTCCCAGAAACATTGTGGTGAAGGAACAGGAGGGTGTCCGTGATGGCTGCTGTCAGAAAGAGCACTTTTCCTCCTCCTAGACACTCCTCGCAGCCTGAAAGTGGATCTTCTATGTGTTGTGGGAGGAAGGATGGTCCCCTCAAGCAGGACCAACCACCTGATGATCTGGAAGGGGGGAAAAAAAAGACATCATGCATTTAGCAATGTATTACATCAATACCTTTCGTGAAACTACTTTACCTAGCATTATGTCATGTTTCACATTGCCTCTGTAGTCGGCCTTATATCTTTTTTTTATTCAAACTCTTTGAATTATCCATCCATTCATTTTCTGATCCGCTTAATCCTCACAAGGGTCGCGGCAGGTGCTGGAGCCCATCCCAGCCGTCTGCCGTCTTCGGGCTGAACCGGTTGCCAGCCAATCGCAGGGCACACAGAGACGAACAACCATCCACGCTCACACCCACACCAAGGGACAATTTAGAGTGTTCAATCACCCTGCCATGCATGTTTTTGGAATGTGGGAAGAAACCGTTTTTGCAAAAGCATTTATTAAAAACAGAAAAAAATAAACATCATTCATAAAAGTACAAAGTATCGGTTTTTTAAATTGTGCACAAAATTAACCAGCCGGTGATGGCAAAGCGGGCATGCCATAACTACCGGTTCAGTGAAACTCCTCTACAACAAAATTTTTCACAACACGTGACTTTTCTCTACAGCAAATTTATCTCAGATGTTAACACACACACACACACACACACACACACAACGTATGTGTAGTCTTTATTTTTATTCCGATACTGCAGAAGTATGAGCATACACTTATGTGACACTTCATATAGGCAGCGTAGAGAGAAATTGCAAAATTTATGATTAGCATGCACTTTAACTGACATCAATTTCTTGCGAAAGGTCTTTTACTTTGCTTCCTCCATCTTTAATTTTTATTACTTTTATCCTGTCTTCAAGCATTAAAGCTGTTCTTCAATCCTTGGTTTGCAAAGGTCCGTTTTTGTAGCCATTTTTGGAAATCAACGTTTGTGCTGCATCTGAAACTAACAATAACAAATACTTCCTGTACTACTGCACATGTGTAAGACACTGTGGTGTTTGCTGTTGCCGTTTCCGAGTTAAGCAGTAAGAGTCGCTGAAGGCTGACGTTGGATTAGACTTTTGCGGAAGGCTTGTTATCTACCGTATTCATCTTTCTGCACTTTTTGTGAAGATACTTATTTTGCCTTATTTATCGCAATCATATTTTTATTGTCAATTTTACCATCTGCGTAGCGAGCTAGCTAGTAGCTACAAGCTACACCATGTGTCCACTTATCTTAGCCGCAATGATGCCTGACATGAGCTTCCATGTTGTGGAGAGACAGGTTATTGGCCGACAATTGGATGGGACTGCACCCTTTGAGGGATCCTTCATGATCAGGATCGTTCGCCCTTCGGTTAGCCATTCTGGGTGAGTCCCATCCCTTAGCAACTGGTTCATTTTTGCTGCTAGGCGCTCATGGAGTGCTGTGAGTTTCTTTAGCCAGTAGGTGTGGACCATGTCCGGGCCTGGTGCTGTCCAGTTTTTCATATCTCAACCTCTTTGCTGTATGTCTGCCACTGTTATGGTAATTGGGTT
Source organism: Hippocampus abdominalis (assembly GCA_018466805.1). NCBI lineage: Eukaryota > Metazoa > Chordata > Actinopteri > Syngnathiformes > Syngnathidae > Hippocampus > Hippocampus abdominalis. The sequence continues at coordinate 20,624,445 of CM031702.1, forward strand.
CTGTTCAGGGGTTGTGCTCCTCTCGCAGGGTCACCAGCCATTAGGCACTGCTGTTATGTGCTTCCTCGTTCTCCCATATGCCTTTCCAGTACCTTTCAGTTTCCAGTCTTGGTGAGTTTGCCCTGCTGTTAGAACCCTGCCACTGAGCATAGACTTCCGCAGATTGTGTTGCGAACAGCCTGTTTATTTGTCTGGCCACATTCTCTTTCGTGTACCTCTTTAGGTGACTGGAAAAGGCTTGGATCCTTTGTTTTGCAGTTTCGAGTGCTTCAGGTATGGTCATCTGGATGTACCTCTCGGGTATCGGCCTTTTCATAACACCTCTCTGGGCCTCCGTCAATTGACTCGCATCTTTCCGACCTAACCTCTAACCGTCTTTTCCATGGTGGGTAACGTATATCATGGCTCCCATGGTTGCTCTTATAGCCACGCATCTCTAGGATCACTGATGGTGAAGCGTATATCAGCTCATTGGTTTCCGTGATCGTGACGGTAGGGATCGCTCTCACGGCTGCATTCACAGTTTCCACGAGGCTTTCAGGTGGTACTTCACATAGTTTCCGAGCCTTCATTCTCGCCATGATCTTAGCTTTCAGGTCAGTTGCTACCTCACTCAGCATTTCATTCGTTAGGGCTGGCCTCCAAATCTCATCATCTGTATTCATTGGGGCTTGCCTCCCAATCTCTGGTATAACCTCTTCTGATCTGGCAGCCTGGGGCCCTACACCATGGAATCTGTGTTGTATCTCATCAATGTCAAGTTGTCGTTTGTGGATGTTGGAACTCTGAGCTACTAGTTGTTTCGTGGTTAACCGTGACTGTGGGGTTCAAAGTAACCATTCAGCCCACATTCTCTGCATGTAACCCCTCTGAATTGGGTTGCTTGAGTCGTAGCCTTCGAACAGAGCCATGTTATCGCGTCTCACCTATCTCCGCTTCATTCCATTTTTCATCAAGGTGCTCTGGTCCCCCAGCACCTGATGCAGACCTTGTTTGGCCGGGCGATGTCTGAGCCAGTATGTCATTTGTTTTATTGTCTCTCATCATGGTATGAGGTAGGCATTAGTATGGAGGGTCTTGCCCAAGGACCCACACTGGATGATGTTATGTGCTCATATTGCCCCAAGCGGGAATCATATCCCAGTCTCCCGTACTCCTAACTGATGCCTTACCAACTGCTCTCTCTATCTCTCTAGCTCCCTCTCTCTCTCATAAGGTAAGGTAAGTACAGTCAAACCTCGGTTTTCAAACGTCTCTGTTCTCGTCCAATTCGGGTTTCAACCAAAAATAAAAAGGTTTTTATGCCTCGGATGACTAACAAATTTCGGTTCTCGAACAAACTGAGTGCACTTGAATGCACCATTTGACTCCTCTTGCCTTTCTTACACGAGGAAGTGAAGCTTTCTCGGTTAGACGAGGAAGTGACGTTTCTTCGTGTTGCTTTCACTGTGAGCAGACGTGTTCAGTAAACATTTTTATTTTAAAAAGAGTGTGGTTTCGTTTTTTGAACAATTTCGTTTTTCGAACAGACTTCTGGAATGGATTATGGACAAAAACTGAGGTTTGACTGTATTCTCTATTTAGGAATCACATTTGCGTTGTATAATATTTCCTTCCCTGAGATTGGCTGGCAACCAATTCGGGGTGTCCCCCGCCTATTCCCCGGTGACAGCTGGGATAGGCTCCAGCACCCCCCGCGACCCAAGTGAGGATAGAGCGGTTCGGAAGATGAATGAATGAATATTATTTCCTTATAACAGAATTTCCTTATGTGGGGAACGACTAAGGTACATGTCCTTTATGAACGTGCAAGTATGTTAAAAAAATACATGTGTAACAACACAAGCAATACAATGCACACATATATGGCCCAAAAACTGTTTACAACACAAAAACTGCAGCATACAGTACAGCATGAGTTGAGTTGAGTTGAGAATACAGGATAACAAGATGCGTCAGAAAATTGTTACAAAATGAGACAAGTCACACCTGGCTTTTCTTTCCACCCACTCACTGACTCTAACTTTACCTCTCATGTACAAAAGCAACTGAGAAAAATTACATTCAGAATTGTTTATATCTGGATCACAATGCATCAAATGTTTTTATTATTCGAATTATTTCTCTCCGCTCTACAACTATTTAAAAAATGCATTTTTAGCTGTGTGTCAACACTTATTATTTGAACTCACTTGCTTGAAGTTGTGGATAGCAGTGGATAGCTCTCTGGGCGAACACAGATCCCCACTTCAGGTAATTTACGAGTTTCACTTCAGTATTGTCCAACTGAGTAAAATAATGTTGAAGCTTGACATGGTTTTGCTGTCCAGGAGGAGGTTTCCTCAAGCCTATAATTCACTCTGTATTGTTTTTAAAATTAAAATGTTGAGTACAATACTTAAAAAAATACAATACAAAACAAAAAAATCATAAAGGGACTTACAGATTTTCTAAATTACTTTTAAAAGTCCAAGTACAAAAAAAAAATTGAAAGACATATTTATAGAGATATGTCTAAAAATGAGGACAATGGTTGAGCTAATCCATTTTTGCTTTTTTTTTTTTTAAGACGAAAATTCCATTCAATACAATCAAATTTAGGTAGGATACATTTTCGCTCAAATTTTGGTCACTTTGTACATTCAACTTTGGAGGTTTTGCTGTTCCATTGGAGAGTTGTTGTCTGTCTGTCTGTCTGTCTGTCTCTCTCACTCACACACATAGACACAAACATGTGCATGTGTCTGTGTGTGTAGAAAGCACTGTAATTTGACTATTTACTTGTCTAAACTTTCACTCACCAAGCGAGGGAAACATTGACACATCAATCTAACAGCAATTACAAACGGCTCCATGCCAACCGCCCCCCAGTTGCCGTGACAATCTGGATGATTGATCACCAGTGGCCCGGACTCTCTAACCTGATCAAGCAAATTACCGTGCCAACCTCCAGGGCCATCTGAGAACCCGACTCAAAATTAAATCCACTGAGCTCATCAACATCAATGCAGTGACATGCTTTTTAATACAGTACATGTCTACAAGCAACTCTGCTCTACTAGCAGAGTCCGGGGCACCCCTCCCCACACATTTTCATCCTCGCAACCCCCATCTCCCTTTTTTCTAAACACAGTCAAAAAGAGGAAGAGCCTCTGAAGAGGGCCTCCGGGGGCCCGTAGCCCCTTGTGACAGGGACGGTGGGGGAACATGAAGACATATTAATGTACTAAAGACTTAATGATCTTGCACCCAGGGAGGAGCAGAAATGGGAGGAGGGAATGTTGTTTACTTTATTAGTTTACAGCAGATTAATGGGGATAATCATTTAAGTGATGGAGATGGATTACCCTTTCAAAGCTGGACCCACACCCGCGCACCCGCACGCGCACACAGACACTTCCTCAATATAATGGGACAGAATAGTGTGTTATGGTGGAGGTATGTGCATCCCAGCCTTCCATCGGAGTCATTTAAATGATCCGGATCACTTTAGTGAGTGACTATGAGTCCATTAAACGATCTGAATTTACCACATCGAGTAGTCAGTATAGAGTTGAGCTTCATCAAGAATTTTGCTTTTACAAAGATAATGCTTAGTTTTGAAGCCATTTGTCTTGAAAGATATCAATGACATGCCCATATTGAAATGAGGTCTACTTAAACCAACTTTTATTGTAAATTTGTTCAGTTTGCAGATATTTTTAAGGTTTCGTATACTCATTCTCTTGTCAATTTTTATATTTGTTTAATAAAACAATTCCTCCAGGTCGCTGGGATTTAAAGACTGAGGAACACTGGCACATTCTAGTAAGTATCCAATAGCATCGACAAGCTCAATCAAGAATTTTGCTTTTACCAACATCATTTTTTTTCCCCCTCGACTTGACATTGTCAAAGTGGTATTGCCTCTGAAATATGCTCATCATTGTTGATGCAGTATGTGTAGAACAGTATTCCCTCTTACTGAGAGCTGTGGCTAATACTGTACAGGGGTCGGCAACCCAAAATATTGAAAGAGCCATATAGGACAAAAAAAACCAAAAAACAAATATGGCTGGAGCCGCAAAAAAAATAAAAGCCTTCTATAAAACTTACAATGAAGGAAACACATGCTGTATGTATGTAGGAGACTGGATTGTCTCAGAATAGTTTGTTATTCATGTGTTCACAAACACCCACATAGAATTTATTTTGTGATTTCCTCGCTTGATTTTTTTGTTTTGGTGGATTATTTTCACTTTTCTTAGTGTCAGTGAAGTGATCATGAAGCCGCGTGTTGCCGACCCCCGGGCTAATATGACAATCACATATGGCAAACAGTTAATAAATAAGATAAAATATTAAAAATGCTGATGTACTATTGTAAACTACACTCCCAAAATTAAACATACTATTTACAGTGTCCATCAAAACCAAGCATTCTTGTCAGAGATATTGATGCATATATTAGATGGTCCTAGTCACACAACACAATCCACTTTATTGTGTGCCCATACGTGAAACAGACGAAAATGCAGGCACAAAACACACAGTCTCGGACTAAAATCCATTCATCTAAACAGAAAGGTACCACACATAACTTCCACCAAGAGGTTTAATTACTGTCCGCTCTTGATTTCCTTTCTGCTGCCCACCACAAGATAGATCTCAGTGTCAGAGTAGCTGACAGATTGAGACAAAGCATTGTAATGCACACACACACACACACACCACACGCGCACACGCACACGCACACGCACACACATTTTCCTCCCACCCTCTTGACATACATCTGCCATTGAGCCCTCCTTTCCGTGGGTACAATGTACACAGTGAGAATATATAGACTACTCAAGTCAAACCTGATGGTGTGGATTCAAGCCCAGTAAATCACACTGCCATGTTGAGCTCAGTTTACCACACAGTTACCACACACAGGTGCTCCATCCAAACACCACTTGAAAATGTAAGAACGGTGTGTACCGTGCATCCATCCTCACTGTTGGTGGAGTGGACAAAATGTATTTTCTTCATAACAATCACAGAGGTTTCAAAACTTTGCAATATAGAGGAAAAGTAAGTAAGTTCCCTCTTGCGATTGTTGTTTTGAATAATTCTGACTATCGCAGTTTTTAAATTCCAGTGTTTGAGTCAGTTTTGTGTTTAGGAAATCCAGGTTTGAATCTCTCTCTGTTCCAACCTGTGTGTGGTGTTTACAGGTTCTCTCTGTGCTTGTGTGCATTGTTATTCTGATTTAACGGTTTTCACCCTCATGGTTCATGCTTCATGGGTCATTTCTGTATCAAATTCCACTGATCAACAAATCTTTTACCCAATTTTTAATCAAACATGCAAATAAAATCTTATAGATTTTTTCAGATTCTGCATCTACCCTTGAGCACATTCGGTTTTCAAACTACCACTACTACTACTACTACTACTAATATTAATGTGGTAAAATATTTCGTCGTATTTATGAATTAAAGGTTAGGTTCAGCAACATGTGTATTTTTTTTCTGAAACGTGATACTATAGCTATAAATAAAGTAACATGTATTGCTCAAGATCGAGGATTTTTAAAAGAATTATGTTAAAGGATACAAAAAGCCATCTCCAATTAAAATTTGCTCTTGAACAGAGATTGGTGTGACTGGCTTGTTTTTTTTACATTTATATATGACCTGTGATTGACTCGCCCAAAACCACTTGGAGTTGGCTCCAGCTACCTGTGAACTTAATGAGGACGAGTGCTTGAGAAAAGGGATGGATGGATGGATAATATAAAAATGAAAATCTCTCAAAGTCACCTCATATTTAATTAAAAGGCTTGTTCAAGGCTTAATTTCTACAGTTGAGAACACTTAATGCTAGACAGTATCTCAACATTTGAGTGCTGCTATGTTCTCAGTCTTTTCACGTTTTCAGCACTTCATTAGCACTTCAGCACTTGAGCATCAACAAACATATTTAATGTATTTAAAAATGACTTTACAGCAGGGGTGCCCATTACGTCGATCTTGATCTACCGGTAGATCTAAGACAGGTGCCAAGTAGATTCAAGGAGTGTCGAGGAGAAAAAAAAACAACAAACCAATTGTGTGTCTTTGTACATGTTAGTAATATATTTTTTTGTGTTAATGTACGCTGTACCCTAATCATCCTATCAGTCTCATTTTCACAAAAAAAATATTTAAAAATTAAAATAAAGCAGGTGAATTTACGGTGGCGCGTGATTACGTCACCGGAAGTTGTTAGCGCTCAGCACTGTCAGCAGTCTGCAATTGCAGCTTGTGATCAGAGCTGTCGCGCACTATCTTTTATTGTCATTATTCTCATTCAGAGTTTGCTTCGTGTACAATTCACCGAGGGCGCGGGCAAAGAATAGGAATCTAGGAAGGCCCTGGGAAGCACTTTAAAACGGTACGTGTGAGCTACGATAGTTAGCAGGCTGCAAAAGTGCATCGCATGCCCTCAGTTTCAGGCTGTTTCTCATCATGGCGTGCGTGCGTGCGTGAGTGCGTGCGTTAGAGGTAAGATCGGGCCGCCCGAGCCCGACCCGATCCGACCCGAAATTCGGGTCGGGTCGGGCCCTAAAATGTCAATCATTGCTTCGGGTTCGGGTCGGGTCGGGCTTCTCTCTCACTGACTTTTGTTTTTCCATAGTCTCTCTGCTTCTCTCTCTTAAAGTGCCACGCTAGATTCTTAAGGACGTACTGCTGTTGTGGTTTACGGCCCTATTTTCAACCCCTCAAAATGACGGACGGCCTGAAATTTTCCCCGTCCACTCTTAAAAAAAAACCCGTCAATGATGGAAAATTGTCGGTTAATGTAATCTCTTCAGAAACAGAAATATAAAAGATGTAAATGTTTATACTCTTCTTTAACTTAGATTTCATTACAAAAGACAGGCTTTGTTATCAGAAATCACCCCTCCTCCTCCCGAGTCCTCACAAATAAAATATTAAATCTCGGGTTTGCTTCGGGCTCGGGCCTGCGAATCAAGTGAAGTGATCGGGCTTGGGTCGGGTCGGGTTTAAATACCCTCGGGCCCGGTCAGAGCGGGCTCGATTTTTTAGGGCCGATCTTACCTCTAGTGTGTGTGTGTGTGTCTGCGCGAGCGCGCGTGCCGGTAAGGGTAGATCCCAGGAGGTTAGTTGATCGAAAAGTAGATCTTCGGTCCAAAAAGTTTGGGCACCCCTGCTTTACAGGGTGTTTGAACACCTACAATATACAACACTATCCAGAAACCATTGCCCTGAATAACTGGTTCCTGTTTCTGCGACCCACAATTCACAACGTAACCTGAAATTGTGTTCCAAGGAGAAGGATTTGGACCCAGAAGTAGACGGAGGCAAAAGTGGCAAAAATAAAACTCTTTAAATAAAGACAAGAAAAAAAACAGAGCAGGGCGCTGGACACAAAAGCACATTGAAGGCTAAACATTTTGACGTGTAACTGAGTAACTCAAGCTTACATACAGAAAAACATAAGGGCTCACCAAACCCTGTGTGGATGGTGTCAGTTCTACAAGGCTGGATAGCAGGCCGAGACACACTCAAGGGCTAACTCCCTCTCTGACTATCCATTGGTCCAGGATGGTATCCTGAAGACAGGCAAGAGGAGGTCCCCAGAACTCACAGAAAGTTTACCATACCTGGGACCCTGGTCAGAAACAAAATCAATGGGGATGCCATGAAGCCGGAAGACATGATTCACTAGGATGTCCGCAGTCTCAAGGGTTGGGGAAAGTCTGGGTGATAAAATAAAATGAACCATCTTGGAGAATTGGTCAACCACGGTCAATGCGACCGGAGATGAAATCAATCGACAGGTAGCACTAGAGATGGCTGGGGATGGGCAAAGTTTGTAGGAGATAAAGGGGTCCAGGGTGAGAGGACTTCTCTCGAGAAAAGCGGGGACAAACTCCCTGACATTTTGGACAGTCCAGGGCCATGAGATGCATTGACGCAGGAACTGGCCGCCCGCTGTTCATGTAGCCACTAATACTAATTCTGTCCGGCCAGAGAAACAGAACTGCATTGCGGTGCGAGAGCGTCAATTTGGGATATGCAGCTGCATGACAAACCACAGAGGTTGGCACGCCTATACGTGACCCTAGTGAGGTTATGCGGTGCATAAAATGGATGGATCGAAAGTTTATGACAAATTTACAGCACTGGGCTTCCTGCAATGAAACCAAACCTCCAGCCAATAATGGCCATTTAGAGTGCCTCATTATTGGACAGGTGGTGGAGAACGTACCCCCTGGAGGTGAACTTGGAAAAAAAGTAAGTCAATCAAAGCCTTCTACATTTAAATTTAATATATGAATGACCTCTGAACAATTCAAAACAAAGATCTCTCAGGAAGGATTGTGTTCATATCTGGAGGATATTTTTCAAAGAAAGCAAATCTGGCATGAAAGAATTATTGCACGTAAACTGCTCATTTCCTCATTCTCTTTTCAGTTGGCTGCAGAGTCTAATTCTTGTCATATTTTCAGAGGTTGAAGTGGGCATAAGTAGAGATGTCCACAGAAATATTGGTGCTGACTGACTGCCAAAATTATGAGCAATGTATACAGAATGATTTTGAATGGATAGGTATTGTCCGGAATCCGTGTATCATTCGTTCTTTCGTTTTTCAACTGCCAATCGAAAACCAAAAATTAAAAAGGAGACTGACAATTTCGTTTTTCGTTTTCTTAATCCAACATGAAAAACGAATATATGCCTGTTTTTTCATATTTCGATTTTAGGCTCAGATCAAAAATACGAAACGGAAAAACGGGCCACTTGACTGAATTTGATTTTTATATTTCATCGTTTGTATTTACGTGACCCGGAAGGTCTGTGGGCTAATGAGAATTACGAAGTTCTGCGCGCAGCAGTTCATGTAGTGCAGTGGCGGCATGGCGGCGATGGAACAACACTCTACGATAGTCAAACAGTTATTCAACAGCGGTTTGACCCACGCCGAAATTTCTTCGAAGTTGCAGCAGATGGGCATTCGGCAATGCTCGGAAATGAGCGTCAGAAGATTCTGTGCTCAGCAAAAACTGAGGAGAAAAGGGCATTTGTCGGATGCGGAGCTGGAAAGTGCGTTGCTTCGATCAATATATGAGGTAGGTTTTCTTTCAGATTTACACTTATGGCTACCATGTTGTAAATGTTAGCCATATAGACAACACTAGTCAATGTGTAATCTCGTGACAGACAGGACCATCATATGGCCGGAAATTCATGACCGGCTACCTGTCCACGTTGGGACTGCATGCGGGAGAGGGTCGGGTTGGAAGAACGCTAAGAGAGCTCCATCAGCCGTACCATGAATACCGGCGTCAGGTGATGCTTGTCCTTTAGTAATAGAATTGCCAACATTCTAATCATCATAATCATAGGTCCCAGGCCGTCATGTAGGCTATCGTAATTGTTTTAGTTGTTCGGATTGAGAGCTGTCAATCACTCAGATTAAGTGATTGACAGCTGTCTTGTCCTGTGTTTACGTCACTCACGTCTCAGTTGAAGCGACACAAGAGATGATGATGTTGTTCACTGGATCATATTCATTTATTTATTTCCTATGTCAGTTTATTGTCAACGCGAAATTGCTCTATGTGGAGATGACGTAGTTTACATAGACTCAGAGATTACTGGGCTGGGATAGCTCCGAGCTATGAAAATAATTAATAAGGATGACTACATGGCATAACCAACTGGATCCAACACATGATAGTCTGGGTAGATGATAGTCTGAGAAATACCTACACGGATAACCTGCTTTCATGTTTATGCAGCTGCAGCTTCAGCAGTTTCATCATTGTATTGAGCCAACATCCACCCTTCTCTGTCTCACGTTCTGAGAACTTTCCTGGACATAACCTATATTCAGATTATTTTTCATTCTGTTATTATTATTTGTAATTGTAATTTGTAATTATTATTTCATTTTTTCCCTAGGGTGCTCGTAATTTAAATCCAATTCCCTACCATGCTGAATATATGGGTCATAAACTTCATCTCGACCAAAACGAAAAGCTTGGGATGTTTGGCGTCGTCCATGTCTTGGCTGTTGATGGCTACAGCAGCAAAATTGTCGCACATTCGACCATGCCAGTGAAAAACAATCTTGTGATTTATGAGGATGTGTACAGGTGAATATGTTCACAACCACTGTTATTAGAGTCATAACCTTTCTGGCCTGCATTATCTTTTAAATTCACACTCTTATTGATTTAGCTAAAATTATTGCAGTAACAACATTAGCTTGATTTTTTTCACCCAGATCTGCAGTCGTGAATTATGGCATGTGGGACCAAGTTCGGGTTGATCACGGCAGGGAGTTTTACCTGAGTCTTTACATGCAGGAGATGTTGTCAGGCTACAGACACAACCTCAGCAGGCCACCATACCTCCAAACCACATCAAAAAGGGTGAGTGTTGTGTAAAGGATAGTATATTAAGATGACTCAGATAAAAAAACAATTATGAATGTGAAGTTTTTTTGTTGTTGTTTCTCCCTTTCCCTGAAATATACCATTTGGAATTTTGATGAACAGAACCTTCGAGTGGAGAGGATGTGGCCAGAGGTGAACAATCGTGTAAACTATCCACTGAAACGGGCTCTAGTGCACCTGCTTGACCAAGAGGTTGTGAACATGGAGGACAACCTCACGAGATTCTGCATCTCAAACCTGACATGTCAAGTAAGCCAAATTGGACTTCACAGAGTGGTGGGTTCATGGAATGCACACAAGATCCCAGGTATATATAATAATTATTTACAATTAAGAAATATTGATCTTTTCCCTGTCCCAATCCATCTGACCTATTGCTTTGATTCCATATCTTAGGTCGAGGAATACCTAATGAATTGGCAGCAGATGGCTGCCGAGCTAGAGTTACAGAGGAGCTGCTGCCATGTGCTTCTGGTGTGGCAAACATGTATGAGCAAGACTTGGGATCTTTGCTGACTTGGGAGTCCTCTTTTGGAGCTGATCCATTTTCCTCAGACGAGGGTAGATGTCAGGCAGAACAGAGCTTTGCAGAGAACTACCCTGATATCTCTCTTCTTTTTAATCATGTGGTCAACAATGATGATGGTCCTTTCCAAGATGCTTTAATCTGCCTAATGAATGCAGCTGCAAGATATGTATGAAAAATTAAAACTTAGTTGTGCTTGCTCGCAGTCTGTGATGTTCTTGAGTAACTGAATAAGCAAATTAGTTCTTTTTTCTACATTTTGAAGACCTAAGTGATTAATATTTTACAAATCTGTCATGTGTCCCTCTATTGTAAAATGAATAATTTGGCAAATAAAAATGTATTTCTTTGAATAGTTTTATTTAACATTTCAAGTCTTACACGGAATAGAAAAATATTAAATTTGTGTGATGAGACTCAGCTGTAATAGAAAAAGTGCAGCAGCACAACCAAGTCCTCAGTGTATAAAATTCTTAATACTTCTGGAAAACATTCACAAGTAAAACATAAAACAGTGCAAATATGCGATACCTGAGCACAACTGTCAAGAGACACTGAGAATAGATGAAATGTCTGTGCATCTAATTATTTTAAGTCAAAAGTGCTTTGAATGCAAAAAACAGTCAAGTGGAAACAATCTGAACAATTGACAGCATGACTAGATACTGTATAGTATAACTAGAACAATGTGTTTTCCAGCACAGCCAATGCATCAGACAGTCCGGAGAGTTTTTGCATATTGAGGTCAAACTCATCCCCTCGACATTTTGGGCAAGTTGAGGAATTTTTCTGCCATTGTTCAATGCAGATCCTGCAGCCAACAATGCTCTGGCAACACGATGACACCATGGGCTCAACCACTAGACCTGCAAATGTGATTCAGAAAAAAAAAAAATTAATACAGAAAGTGCAAAATTATCTTTTTTCTTTTTGGACATGGGTAGTTGAGCTGTACAGACATCTGTCTATAAAAGACAAAACTTTCATTTACCCTTGCAGATGATGCAGGCAAAGGCATCTCTTAAAGCAGCCGCTTCCACCTCTGTGAAGGACAGTGTTGTTCTTCGGTTGGACTGGTTTGTTAGCTCCTTTATTTGAGTTGATACCTCCTTGAGCCCCTGTGCTGCCAGGACCACCTCTTCAATTGAAGCAATCACTGAATCAAGGCTGTGATCATCTCGCCGGCTGAAAAACATGCAAAATTTATGTTATAACCTATTAATTCTCAACAAAATCCTAATCAGTAAAAATACAATCACAACTACGTGGTAATTCCTGGTGCCTATTATATTTCACCTCAGTCTCCTCTTTTTGCTCTTTAACTCCTGGAAATCTCCTTCTTTCACAGCAACTATTTTCCTTGCATTTTGCTTCCAAAAGGATGAACCTGATAAGAAAATAGTGTATTAAATAGTACATGACATATATGAATTTCAGAAAATATTTGTTTTTATTTAACAATTTACCTCTGGTTCCCTCGGTGTCCATGATCTCATTACCCTGACCATCCGTAAGGATCACTGACTCTTGTTGTTCAAGGGCATCATGCACCTTAGCTGTGATGCCCATTACAGAGGCCTCAAATTCTGAGAATCTAACTGTCAGGGTTTTGCTTGTTTCCAGTCTTCCATCCACAACATCAGCAATGAGAATAGTCCTGAATATAAAAATAATTTAGAAATTCATTTAATAAAGAGTCATTTATTCATTTTTTGTAATACAGATAGATAGATAGATAGATAGATAGATTCATTCAATCCATCATATATTAACCAGATGCACATATCTTAGTATTTGGCGACCTTTGGAATGTGTTTGCCATGGGTGCTCTTGGAGAGGGCCTTGCAGTTGGAACTGAGCTGAGAGATGAACCTGCAGCAGCACTGACTGGTCGGCGGAAGGCGAAACGGGTAGGCAATTGTCCAGGCACACTCATCGGCTCCCCCATATCAATGCTCTCCCCATGTACCTCATAATGTCCCCTTAATGTGAGGTCCATGGTTGCAAATTGACCATCACCTCTGGGGAATATAGCCATATTGCTATCATCCGTGAAGTAGAGAGAAGAGCTCAAAACCTTTGGGAAAAAAAGAGGGTAAGGTTTATGAAAATGTGGGCTGGTCTTCTATATATCGTCTAGATCTCTAACAATAGATTGATAATAATAGTAATATGTGACATTACGCAGCAGAACGCAGCAACGTCTGCCGTTGATTATATTTATTGGCGGGGAAAACTTTTCGGAGACACCCGCTGGTCGGTGATCAATCGCCGATCGATCGCGCGCAACTCCCCCTCTCCTCCCGGTTGCTGACTGCTGCCCCACCTCTCCTCCCCCCAGTAGCATAACACGACATACTGCCAGAAAAACGCTATCCGAAAATAGGCAACCAAACGCGGACAACGCAGTAGATGTTACTGGTTCAAACACGTTACGCGGTCTATGTTACGTTGAGCATTAAGGTTAGCAATTGCAGCTAAAGCTGTGTAACGAGAGTCACCCCAAGTGCCAAAATGGCTGCTGTGAATCAGTCGACGCACCTCAAATTAGCGTGTTGAGGTGCGATGAGCGGTGCAACATGGGTCCAATTTCACAAAAAAGTTATTTGTCAAAATATTTACCTGGAAAATTCTGCTGATTTTGTCAGCATTCATATCCTCCTCCTTCAGGGTGAGACGCTTGGCTCCTCGAAACAAGACATAGCTATCCATGGCTGCGATATGTACCTCTCGTAGTACCTGAATGCTGGTAATTCTCATTAGCCCACAGAACTTCCGGGTCACGTAAATACAAACGATGAAATATAAAAATCAAATTCAGTCAAGTGGCCCGTTTTTCCGTTTCGTATTTTTGATCTGAGCCTAAAATCGAAAATAAAAACAGGCAAATATTCGTTTTTCATGTTTGATAAGAAAACGAAAAACGAAATTGTCAGTCTCCTTTTTAATTTTTTGTTTTCGATTGGCAGTTGAAAAACGAAAGAACGAATGATACACGGATTGTCGGGTTCCTCCCATGACTCCCACTTAAGACGTGCAAGAGGAAGGGGGCGTGGCTATATTTCTGAATAGAAAGATGCTTTTTGAGAGTACTTATTTACTAGTTTCTTCAAAAATTGAAAATACAAACTGATATATTTTTGAACCCTGGGTTATTGTAATAACAGCAATTTTCTGTCTGTTCAACAATAAAAAACAAATATTTTATCATGGGGCATATGGGAAATTAACCTACAACCTTCTGCCCCCACAATGCAGTCCTGCAAGATGTACAAAGGAACTACCTGTAGTATTTGTTTAAAAACTAATTTTTAAGTGACGTTTAGAGTGGCAGTAAGAGCAACGTGCTCATCTTAGATTAACATACGTGGTGAGGATCTCCCTCTAGTGGTTAAATGGTATAATGTTATGACAGTTCAAAACAGAGAGAGAGGACAAACAGAAGTGAAACAGAAATGCCTTTGCAAGTTGACAAATGAGTGAAGAGATAAAGGGGAGTGTTTGTGTGTGTGTGTGGGGGGGGGGGAGAAGGAGAGGGAGAGTTAGACAGATAGAATGAGAGATATTCGAAAGTGAGTTATCTGAAACAGCATCTCTCTAAAATGTCATTTAAGCTTTTACCCACCCCGTTCCCTCGACAGGAGCAGTGTGGTAAGGGCTGTATTCCTGGACCTAAAAAAGTAGCTTGTCAATCATAGCCTACTTTTGTCCGAAATAAAAAAATGTTAATATTTCTCAAGAGACAATATTTGGTTTGCATAATTTCTTCAGTCCCGAGTTCAGTGTTCTAAAATTGGTCAAGATACAGCTCAATTTTCAAATATAAAAATGGGTATTCCACAGGGCTCCATACTCAAACCCTCCATCCATCCATTTTCCGAACCGCTTTATCCTCACTAGGGTCGCGGGGTGTGCCGGAGCCTATCCCAGCTGTCTTCGGGCAGTAGGCGGGGGACACCCTGAATTGGTTGCCAGCCAATCGCAGGGCACACAGAGACGAACAACCATCCACGCTCACACTCATACCTAGGGACAATTTAGAGTGCACAGTCAGCCTGCCATGCATGTTTTTGGAACGTGGGAGGAAACCGGAGCACCTGGAGAAAACCCACGCAGGCCCGGGGAGAACATGCAAACTCCACACAGGGAGGACGGAGCCGGATTTGAACCCGGTACCTCAGCACTGTGAAGCTGGCGTGCTAACCACTGGACTACCGGGCCACCCATACTCAGACCTTTGCTGTTAAGTCTCTTAATAAATGTCTTGCCCACACTCTGATGTCAATTGCCAGCTGTACACGGATGATGCAGTTCTCGATGCACCCTCCACAGCAAGCAGCTGATGTCTTGGGGTGAGGGTGTCACGTTGCGAGGTGGTGGTGGACCCCATAAAGCAGGCAGGAGGGAGGAGCAGGGTGTAGTTGAAAGATTGTATTAATAAAACACAAAACTAAATCTTAAACAAACAAAGTCCAAAGTATCAAACAAAAACCATGACTGAAGCTCAAAACTATCAATACCAAAAACATTATCTAAACATGAAAAACAAACAAACATGACAGTAGCACAAAGCAACAATGACCCGACACTGAGTGGTCGGGCAGGAGTCCTTTTATGCCACTAATTACCCAATGACCAACAGGTGTGCAGCTGCAGGGAGAGCCCTACAGTGCCACCTGTTGGTCTCAAACCGAATCATGACAGAGGGAGGGCGACATGGCTCAGTGGTAAGAGTGGTCATGACCACGTTGAAGTGTCCTTGAGCAAGATAATGAACCCCCAGTTGCTCCTGATGCTGCGCCATCAATAGGTGAATGAGGTTACAATGTTAAGCGCTTGGAATACCTATAGTAGAAAATTTTCTTTCTTAAAAAAATAGATTCAGAAAAAAATATCACATTTACAAAATGAAAAACTATGAACTGTAATGGAATTTAAATACTGTACCTTAGATTAGCACTCGACCCGTGACTTGAATTCAAAACTCCATCCATCCATTTTTGGATTCGCTTATCCTCACAAGGGATGCTGGAGCGGCGTATAAGTCCTCAAGAGTGGGTAGGATGGTGCCAATTATTTTTTTTCTGTCCTAACTGTCTGTTGCATTTTGTCCTTTTTTGTGGCAGCCCCAAACCAAACTGTGATGGAGGAACACAGGATTGATTCGATGACTGCTGTGTAAAACTGTCTCAGCAACTCCCGTGGCAGGTCTCCTCAGTAGCCTCAAGAAGTACATCCTCTGCTGGGCCTTTTTCAGGATGGAGTTGGTGTTGACCTCCCACTTCATGTCCTGGGAGACTGTGAGTCCCAGGAACTTGAAGGTCTCGATGGTTGACACAGGGCAGTTGGATGGTGTGAGGGGCAGCTCTGGTGAATGATGTTTCCTGAAGTCCACGATCATCTCTACAGCTTTGAACATGTTCAGCTCCAGGTTGTGTTGGCTGCATCAGAGCGGCAGCTGCTTCACTTGTCGGTATGCTGACTCCTCGGCGTCTTTAATGGGGCCGACGACTATGGTGTTGTCTGAGAACTTAATGAGTTGCACGGCTGGGTGTGTTGAAGTGCAGTCGTTCGTGAAGAGGGAGAAGAGCAGCGGAGAGAGGACGCATCCTTGGGGGGGCCCAGTGCTGATGGTGCGTGTTGAAGATGTTGTCCTTCCCGCTATAATTCATTCAAATTCAAAGAATGCTTAAATAATCATTTTCAGGGAAAGAATGTTTAAAAAATGCCCTCATTTTCTTTTTCTTTCCTTTTTGTCTTCTTTTATTTGTGTGGAATGTGCTCCACATGACGTGCCTTGAGATCACCCTAAAAGTCTATTCAATGACCAAAATTTGATGGAAAAACATAGCATAACAATGTGTCAACAATTTGAATTACACATCCTTCAGTGACGTCAAGTCCCATCACTGGTAGGAAAAATAATGTTGTAATTGTCAGAAAAATTTACAGAAAAAATCCCGCGGCACACCACTGGCTGATAATGTGAAAAAAAAAATATTTTAACAAATAAAATGTCATCTTGTTTTTATAAGCGTTTTAAAAGTGTTTTAACATTGAAGAATACCGTTGTATTGCAACACCTTGCATAGGAAGCATCAATCAAATATTTTTTTAATTTTTCATATTTATTCTCACTCAGTGTGATAAGTGATAAATGGTTTGGATGAACACAGATCTGATATCCTGGCAGCAATCGATCAAAGACACACAAAGCTCTTCCTCCACAGCTCTCAGTCTGTTTTTAGTGTTTACAGCAGTCCGGCTATTTCTTTAGCCGCATTTGGGTCCGAACATCTCATTTACAATGGCTTTGAAAGGCGGGAAGTATGAATTGCTCTGCCAATGGGACTTTATTGATTTCGCCCAGGGGTGTCAAACTCATTTCACATTGGAGGCCACATACGGCCTTGGTAGATGTAAAGTGGGCCGGACCATTAAAATTATACCATACTCTGCTATAAATGACCAAAATAATGTATTTCCTTTGTTTTGGTCTAAAGAAGCACAAGAACATTAGGAAAATTTAATAAACAGATCTTTTACAAAACATTTCATGAAGTTCATCAGATTTCCTTCGACAAATGTGCAATTTACTTTTATCATTCACATATATGCATGGCAACTGATCCCACTGATTGTACAAAGGCACACAACTTTAATATGTAATTGGTATTGAAAAATATAGTAATGCACTTTTAAGATAAAACGAGATTTATAAAGAAAGGAACTTTTAAACCATTTACACGTGCATATAAAATCTCAACTCAACTCAACTGTACTTATAAGAATAATAATAAGAATAAGAATAAGAAAACCTTTATTTGTCCCACACTGGGGAAATTTGCAATCTTCAGCAGCAGAATTGGAGGGCGAAGGAGGGTGGGGTAGAAAGAAAAACAAAGTATTGCATGCACAAATAAATGTATTATAGAGCACTTTCAAACAGCCATCGCTGCACACAAAGTGCTGTCCATGGATCAACTAACACAAACAACAGTAAAGCAACAAATCAGTAACAAAGATGGTAGAAAGCACCGAACAGCAAAACCAAGAACAAATCTGAGTCATGCTGAGTCGGGTCTGTCTCAGTGACAAACTGAGGCTGCTGTTGTCTTCTCTGATCAAAACAGTGTGTCCAGCTAGAGGATACTCCATGCATTGCACCTTAATAAAAATATTCATTCCGTGTCTTTTATGCATTTTTTTCATTTTTAAATTATACTGCGGGACTGATCAAACCTGCTTGCGGGCCGTATGTCTGACACCTCTGATTTTGCCACACGTTCAGCAACATAGATACTTGCTTTCAGGGCTCTCTCGTTTACCTTTGTGGTTTTTCACATGCACGTTGCTCGTTTCCTCGTGTATTCATGCAGGCGAACAAAATACTCCCCATTTTTGTTTCGAAGTGAAGGGTGTTTTGTTTGGAGATGGAGTTTAAGCTTACTTGGGACCATAGCGCTGTTGGGCAGCTTTCACCACATACCAAGCACAACTGAGTCGGTGCCATTGCATCTCCAGTAAAAGAAAATCCAAATGAACGATAGCTTTCGTTGTATTGCTCGCGCCAGAAACTTTGCTTGTCTCGAAGTACAAGGCAATAAGCCAGCTGCTGTTGCCACCTACTGGTATGGAAGAGTACTACATGATGACTCTGCCAGGCGACAGACCGCACAGGCATAAATCCATATTGGAAATTTTCCCACTGGACAGTGTGCTGCGGTACAGTGTTTGAAAAAAACTGGGGTAGATGAAAGTGAGAGGATATTGAGACGGTACTCAATATCTTCAGTATGTATGTGTGTGTGAAACAAGAATGCATTGATATTCGGGATCCCCTCTTAAAGTCTAGGATGTTACTTTCCCACTCTGCAATCAAGTTCTTGAATGAAGAAGCAAGAACATACAAACACATGCTCAAAACCCCTTTATTCATTGCAGTGTCCAAGTATTTTTGACAATGAATAACAACTGAACATTTGTGAACAATTGTTGGCTTTATACTAAGAGTGGAAATCACATTTCTCGACAAGTCGGTTTTAATCAGGAATGTTTCAACTTTTTGGCACAAACGAAAGGTCTTTGAGCATTGCATGGGAGATCATTCCAGAATTGACCTGTAAGCAAAAAGAGATCAACATAAAAGGTTAAGTATGATACAACCAAATTCTTGGGGTGGGCGGAAGTGTTTTTTCACCTGTCCCTGTAATTGTCCTTAACCGGCTCAAGTACCTACGGACGCCCATGTCACTCACGAAGGACAGAAACACACCCAGCCTGTCCTGCGTATATAATCCGCCAATACACTACTTCAGACGTAATGTGAAATATCACAGCGTACCGCTTGTCTCGTGCGTGTTTGTATGTGGGAGTGACTTCACTTGGCTTCAGGCGGACAAGCGAAGGAGCACTCATCCTCCATCCCAAAATTTTAAACATCGACAGTCAATCTTGTGACCAACGGTGGTTGTGTTGGCAGCTATATTGGATAACACTTAAACAGTTGTCAACAATTTCTAGCCGGGTAAAAAAGCTGGCTGTGTTGTATGCCTCTCGGTCCCATCCCACACCATATGTGTGTGTGTGTGTGTGTGTGTGTTTGTGTGTGTGATTCAGTTGTCTATGTCTGTATTATTCACGGCCATTTGTGTGATGTACTACGTACGTTTTTGATGCCGACGCAAAGTGACCAAAAGTTCATTTCAACCTACACGGGCAAACTGTGCTAAGGACAAAATGCTTCAAACACGCCACTGGTCACTCAACCACGCATATGCGCCAGTGGAAAATAGAGAAGCATGGGTTGACTAATTTATAAAATACAACACCTGACTTCCAAGCTCAGCTGCTGTGGAGAATGTTTTTTTTCAACATAGTCATCTTCCTGGGGCCAAAGAGGACCACTCTGGCCACTGCCATCTTTGACAAACTGCTCTTTCTCAAGCGGAACATGAAACCTCTGCCATTAACCCATTTAATCTCACTGGTCACATTTGTGAAGGACAACAATGATTTAATTTACAGGGCTCTAAAATGTTTTATTACTGATTACTTAAAAGGGCGACCAATGACATCTGATTTTGACTTTGAAATGCCTGGGAACATTTTGGGATTAAATGGGTTAACCTAGCTGTCTTCGGGCAGTAGGCGGGGGACACCCTGAATCGGTTGCCAGCCAATCGCAGGGCACACAAGACAGCTGGGATAGGCACCCCCCGTGACCCTCGTGAGGATAAAGCGGTTTGGAAAATGAATGAATGATATACATTTATGAATTAATGTTTTAGTTCAGTAGTTTCTTAATATGAAGTAAATCAACACTCAACAGGCATGACATGGCACGGAAGACAACTTGAGAAATGCTGACATGCTAAATCATACAGCTGTTAATACGTCCAGGCGCAGATCCTATTGTGTTAGGCCAGATCCGCCACTCATGCACGCTCGCGGGAAAAAAACGTACTTAAAAAAAATTGCTGGTGTATTAGATTGAACGAAAGCGTAATACTAAAAGGAGTCAAGCGAAAAGTCTGCTTTAAAAAAAAAACGCAGATAAGCATCTTATACACGGCGATCGAACAAATTTATTTTCATAATGATCACGTAAGTAAAGCAACAGCTGCGATAAAAGTAATATATTGGGCGAAGTAGCCATACTGATATACACGGCGATCGAAGAAATTATATTTTTGTTAAGTAAAGCAAGAGTTGCGATAAAAGTAATTTCTTGGGCGATAAAATAGCCAAACATGATGTATCACTTGTAGGCGAAAAAAATGTGTAATTTTATATGTGTTCAGTTATTTGCGTTTTCACGGCCCTCTGAATCGGGTTTGTCAGTCGGCATGGAACGATTACTCGCTCTGTCCGTTTTTGATCATTTATTGAAGCAGATGGTAGTTGCAGAAACAGTAGAATGATATCAGAAGCAGTAGCAGATAGCATAGGCAGATGCAGTAGCAGATGCAGGATAAGTAGCAGATTCAGGATAAGGAGCAGTAGCAGGTAGCAGGTAATAACCTAAAGTAAACAAATGCAAGTTAATGAATATATCTACCTTAGGCATCACAATGTAAATGTGTATAGTTGACATTAATTTAATACCTTCAACTTCACAATAATAATAATTCAGTGATAATTTTACAGTTTACCCCCAGCGAGTCCAAGGGACTCGCTGATCAGAAAAGTATGAGTCCCATTATGCATTTAGCGAGTCCCAAGTTTCGAATTCTGAAATGGTCTACTTATTCAATTGCATATGATAATAACACAAACAACATGTACATTCAATTAGAAACAAATGTTGCAAAAATTTAAATAATTCAGTAGCAGGCCTGAGGATTTCGGTTCCGTCGGATTACCCAATGGGAAACCGCGGTAACTAATTTTGGGTTCCGTAAACATTCATCTAGGGAACCCATTTTTCTATTTTGACTGATATTCATAATCAAGAATTCTGTTTCAAGGGTAAATGTTTGAAAACTATGGCATTAACAATGAACATTACATCAGCTGTGTACTCCAGGTTTATGAAAAAAAATAAATGGATCAAAATATGGTGTATATGGCATCATGAATACAGCATACCGCAAAATCAGAGTATTTTTTCCAATCTCACACTGCAAAGATGAATTTACTGGTAATCATTAATTCAGGTAAGTATTGATGTGGCTTGATATCCTCTTCCCAAAACGATGCATCTGTAATCTACTATCAATTTGACGAAAGAATCTAATACACGTCATCATTAGTTCTACCAACAGTTAACATTAGCATGACTACATCTTGTGACGAATGTTTTATTCCTAAAGTTACCATGCTACAACCAGTAAATTATAGAATAACCAAGCTTGTTTCATAATATTTTTCAGAGCTATTAGCCTATAGAACTAATGACCAACTTGACTCGTAATCGTGCCTCACGTCGTATCTCGCTCTCGTGAATACGTCAGAGGTGAGTTTAGTGATACGCCCCTTCGGACGATTCATACGAAAAATCAGACTGGCATTCCCATTTCTTAAAGGTCGTAATTTGTAGACCTTTGTGAGTTTTTTTCGCTGACATCTCAAACTTTCATCCGCGCGATTCCTCAGTTTGCGACTAAAATAGCAAGCCGCATGCGCACATAACGTTATCTGTTGCGTCCCCCCCAACACTAAAAACAAAACAAAACGAAAGTAAATTAGAAGAAACACACTCACACAACACACCACAAACACCCATACAGACACAGTGAAATCGCGTTGATCACACAGGAGAGACTTGATCGCGTACAGTCTTGTGTGCGGTGACTTTTATGGTTAAACGACTTTTCGGTACCGTCAAAATGACGCCACGGAAACGACACGCTACCGGTAACGATCGTTACCGTGAAATCCTCAGGCCTGCCGTAGTTGTTGGTTTATTTATTTTTTTGACTGAGAAATTTCCTTGCGTCCCAAAAACGCACATTACAGTGATCCCTCGCTATTTCGCGGTTCATTTGTCGCGGCCTCGGTGCATCGCGGATTTTTTCAAGCATTAATTTTTTTATTTTTTTTTAAGTCCGCAAAATGTCCGCAAACGGTCCGCAAGAAGCAGCTTGAAAGTCAGCCAAACACACATGGAGCAACATATGCAGTACATGTGGGGTGAGGGGGTGGGGGTGGGGGGGGGGCGGGGAGAACATGTAAAGCCATGTTGATTGGCTGTGCAACTTCTTTCTGTTTTATCGCGCAGGTTACTCTTTAATCTCAGTGTCTAAATGTTGTTTAGATGCTGCTAGTGTGTGCGGCGCGCGAGTGAGAGTGAGAGAGAGAGAGAGAGAGAGAGAGAGAGAGAGAGAGAGAGAGATTTATAAGAACAAAAGCAGGTCTTGTCTATCCTTAACTGTCTTAACAACCTTAATTGACTAATATAAAGATTGCTACACGCTGCAGGATCCCTGGCCTGTGTGTGTGCGTGCGTGTGTGTGTGTGTGTGTGTGTGTGTGTGTGTGTGTGTGTGTGTGTGTGTGTGTGTGTGTGTGTGTGTGTGTGTGTGTGTGTGTGTTAGTGGCTCTGCTCAAGCGCAAAGGTCCACGTGGGGCAATTTTTAAAAATATATATGTTAATTGGTCGCTACTTCGCTGATTTTCGTTTATCGCGGGTGGTTTTGGTCCCCATTATCCGCGATACACGAGGGATTACTGTATTTGGAACTGTGCGTCCCGCGGGAAAATTGTGCGTCTAGGACGCGGGACGCAGAGGAAACGAGATGGCTGATAATAAATAATTCAATCAACCATGATTTTAAACTATGTATTATCAATATTCATTACAGTACTCTAAACATGAGAAAGCATTCAGCAAACATATCTGGAATCGAGCAAAAGGACTCCAAATCCCAACGGCCAGCATTTTTGACTCCAGCTCTAATGCAAATTACTTGGTTCAAACAAACATTCTCGTGCCACCGCACAAACGTGACAACTGTGCAAAAATAACTAAATAAAAGACACCACTGTTACAGAAAGACTTTAATAATAATAATAATAAAATACATTTTATTTATAAGCGCCTTTCAAGAAACCCAAGGACACTTTACAATCAGGAACAAAACAATAAAACACAATACGAGTTGAGCAGCGGCAGCCAAACTTTACACGCTATTGAAACTGCCGATCGCGAACGGTAACGGGCCGTGATTGAAACTAACCGTGATGCCGCTCTCTATACGTTGCGCTAACTGTCACTTGTCAGTGGCAGCCCCACCCCTCTTAAAGCGCCAGATAAATCCAACAATTTGGGTTTCCCTGGATGGAGTTTGTTTGATTTCTTCATGATTTTTACTGTCCGAGGACTTGCCTCAGAGGGCAAGGCCCAAGCTCTCCAAGGCCAAGGCCAAGGACCAAGGACTTGCCTTCAAGGCCAAGAACCAAGGACCGACTTTCGGTCCTTGAGCCGGTCCTCGAGGCCAAGGACCGGCTCAAGGACCACAACACTGCTGTTCAGACTTCTGTGCTTGTCAAGAGTTCAAAACAAACACCATGTTCAAACATAAGTGTATCCATATGTCCACTTGGCACCAGGACACAGTAGGCCAATGTTCAATGACCAACTTTGTGGTATTGCCATCAAACGGCTGCATATGATGGAATTAATTCGCTTTGCGGGAATGAAACGCTATTGTTCCAATTTTCTGGTCCATTTACTTGCCCTATTCTTTTCTTTTGGTGACTCAATGTGTTAGCCTGAGTGTGAATACTGCATCGGGAAACAGCGCCAAGGCATTTCGTCAAATAATGCTGTCGCAATAGCAGCGAGTAGCGAAACAGTGCAGTAGAATGGCGGACTGGCAACTCAGCTTTCTTGAAATGACGTCACTCACCGGAGATTGGTGAATAAAAGCATTTTCGTTGTGAAGTACGTTGGGCCAGGGTGGGTTGTGTAAAAAAACAAAAAACAAAACAAAAACAACTACAACAACAAAATCTAACGAGTATGCTTGACATAACCATAAGTACGCTTCAACAAATGGTTTGCCAAGTTTACTCCACAAACCTTGAGGTGCGCCAGCAGCGGTTAAGGATGGTGAAACTGCATTCATACCTTGAAAGTTTACCACTGCACAGTCATCATTTGTATCCACTCTTGGCCGATTTCTACCCCAGTCCCTGAAATCAAAGGGTGATCCATCTGTCCAAACAAAATCTCCATCCTGTGAGAAGAAGTCACATTTTAGTTACATAACCAAAGGTAAAACTGTTCGACTTTCACCAAATTACTGTTTTATTTCTCTGTGTCACATATTGTCTTTTAATCGGACTTGGTGATGTTTAATTCTTTCCTGTCTTACTTATTTTGAGATAGGAGGGAAAAGAAAAACATCATCTGAGAAAGTTGGGCTTGGTTAATGGGCTTTCACTTGTATAGCACTTTTCAACATTAGGTTGTCAAAGTACTTTAACACTGCTTCCTCATTCACCTACGCATGACACAGATTTGGAGCAATGGGTGGGTTCAGGATTTTGCACAAGGACACTTCAAGGTCAAAATTGCTGGGGATCAAACTCACACCCTTTGGTTTGGGAGACGACCGGTCTACCACTGAGCCATTCTGCCTTGTTAAAAAACATCAAATTATGATTTTTACCCTTGATGCATAAGTGAGTGGACCAACACCTTCCCATAAATGTCATGTAAAAAATGAACCATATCAGAATTATTGAGTTTTAAAACCATTTTGGATAAGTATAATTATTTGTATTATATTATGTATTAATTTTGACCCACACACACCTGTTTTTATGTTGGAAATACTTCATTTACAGTGATCCCTCGACACTTCGCACTTCAAGTTTTGCGGTTTCAATTTTTTTTCACAAATTAATTACATTTTTTTTTAAATACAGCCATATCCACACTCATATTGTGGAAAGACGCGTCGTTTCATTTTGATGCATAAGAGACACGAGTGGTTTTATCCCACTTGCTCAGAGGTCGGGAACCTATGGCTCGCGAGCCATATATGGCTCTTTTGATGATTGCATCTGGCTCGCAGATAAAAAAAAAATATTCTCGTTTGTTTATTAATGCATCCATCGATCGATTTTTCACTGCTTATTTCCTTTTTGGGCTGCAGTTGGCTCCAGGAGCCATTTTGAATGGATGATAGCTATTTTTTAGACACGTCATAAGGAAGCCATGACACTGACAGCTTTTACGTCACTAAAAACGATAAAAGTCTGACAAAAAAAACAAACTTTTTTCAACAAATAAGAAGACAAAATGAACATCATAGCGCTGGCCGTAACCACGTTTTTCTCCTATTTAAAAACCTTAGCCACACCGTCAGCGCCTCCAGCCAACGAGTAGAGTGAGAGCCGCCTGCTACACCACCAACATAAGCCTCTTCGCCTCTCCGAGATGGCAAATTTGATGAATGTTGATTACTGAATCAGGTTTATTATTAAAGATGAGTAAATACATGTACTATTGTAATCTTTGTCTCAAATATGTATAAGTACTGTTTACGTATTTTAAATATGCTGGTAGGTGCGACGTTTCTTGCTTGCAACATCAATGATCAGATTGACAACGCCGTGACTGGCCTGTTGTCAACTGTCAGAACAGTAGTCTCAGATCCTCACCAACAGAGGGTGCTATCATACTGTGGAACAGCCGTGAAAACCCAGTTCACGTTTAACTGTATGCAAACATTACATCGACACACAAACATGAACATTTCTCGGGAGAAGAAATCCTACCTTAAAGTTGTTCACTTTTTGGTGGATTCCATGAAGGACGCTGATGTCCACACTCTTAATGCTAACATTGCCCAGCTCAGGAGTGAGGCGACAATTACAATTACTGCCACTTCACACACTTCAAAGTGGGGTTACACCCAGCGAATCCGAAACAGGGCACCCTTGATCCGCCCTCAAGAAGTTACCTGCAAAGTTATGACACTTTTCTGTGCCATCTTGATCCAGCACAAAACAACGTGAGGTGTGCCCGCACGTAGCTGGAGGTGTCAGACTGCAAGGCACACTGATTCGAGATGCTGTCCTTGCCTTGCGGGTTGACAAATCGGCCGTTTCCATTTGATGATAACTTGTGTCATAACAAGTGTGACTTTCCTTTTGTCTCCTATTCATGCCATTTTCCATTGTACACGTATCCTCCATCATTGCATCGCTGACCCACAGTTGTATTTCTTGGTAATCCCTGACAATGTTGTTTTCGTCACGACGACGAAATTATTTCGTTAACGCCCCCTTTTTTTCATGATGATAACGAGACGATGACGTGCGAAACATGGCTCTTTGATTTACATTACAAAGGTGTTTGTTGTAAGCAAAATTGGCAAATGGAGAATGAATTATGGGAAATCGGGATGATAAATGTTCATACTATATGGGTGAAAATGTTGTAAACAGTGTACGTTGAATCGAGGTTTGACTGTATTTCTTTTTATTAGTATGTACTGGCACATTTTAGAATGTAACCCTGTAAGGTAATGCAACATCCATCGACAATACAAGAGGAAACGAGAAAATCAAGCTTGCCACAGAAATGTATTTATTTATTTGCAACGATAGATCTACAATCTGCACGGTGTGGTTTGTGACCCAAGTACTGAGAAATGAATAAATAAAACTATGGAATCGCAAAACACAATCATGTAAGAAAACACACACCTGGAAAGCCCCGCCCAGTTGGAGAACAACTATGTTTATCTTTTTTTGCCAGAGCTGTCTCGGAAAGGCTTCTTACTTTTATTTCCTTTTTAGAAAACGGTAATTGAAGTTTTGGATGGAGTGAGGATGTTAATGTACAGCCTCTTCAAATGTTTTTTTAAACTTATTATTTTCATGATTTAACTTTTATGTGGAATACATTCGATTTAAGGTTTGAGGACCAGTATTTGAGTGCATTACAAACTGAATACCGGTTATCCTACTATGTCTTGCATTCCATCCAAAAATATTCATGAATATTAATTATGAATTGACTTGCTTTTGATGCTCACTTGGGCCTACTACCCTACTATATTAATTAATGTTTGTCATGATGGTGG
The DNA here is from genome assembly GCA_018466805.1 of Hippocampus abdominalis. NCBI lineage: Eukaryota > Metazoa > Chordata > Actinopteri > Syngnathiformes > Syngnathidae > Hippocampus > Hippocampus abdominalis. Next base: position 20,651,949 of record CM031702.1, read on the forward strand.
TACATGGTGAACAGGGTATTTTGAGGGGTACACTTGATGTTTAATGTTCAAGAACCGTTGGAGCAGATGAATGAAAATGCAGGTGCACTGAGATTCACATTGAGTGTCTAAATTCCCAGTGAAATAACGAATCAAAAACATTTCTGAGCACCAAGTATTGCTGAGTTACAACATCTGTAGGACCAAATAGTTTACCTCGATCGTGTCTTGGAGGCCAATCCAAGTAGGGGTAAAAGATCCAGTCCCTGCCATGATCAAGTGTCGAACTACTTCATTCTCCAGCGCGTTGTGGATTGAAACCAGATTTCCTCCAAGAACGTTGCAGACAGTCTAGTTGGAGGAAAATATTGGTTGAAAAAATTATAAATTATGTCAATAGGAGAAACATTATTTTTTTTCGGTTTCATTTCATGTGCAACAGACTACAATGTGTGGTGGGTCATCAATATTGTACCTCAGCAAGACCAAATCGGAGTCTCTCATTTTGAAACAATAAACAGCGGGAATTCAGACGAGTCCAGCCATGGGGGCAAACGTAATCTGTAACATATTTTAGAACAAAGACATTTTGATGACAGCAGAACAATGGTTAAGAAAACTTTCAGAGTGATCAAATTGTGGACAGCGTGGGACTCGGTTAAACGGTATTGGCCAGCCAACTCACCCAACCTAAACCCCATTTAAAATGTACAGTGTGTTATCAAGAAAAAAATGAGCTGACAGCAAGCGAAAAAGAAATCGAGGCATACAATTTTGAAAATACCATATTTTGGTTGATGTTCATAACCCTAACCCACCTAAAGGCATTCCATGTTCTCAAAAGCTGACAGTGTGCCGTATAATCCGATGCGCCTAATATAAAGAGCCTGTAACTCTCTTCATATTCTCCATTGAGTTGTTTCCCTGTTAGTGTTCCTATGCCATCGAGTGGTGATTATTAGAAGGAACTGTTGGGGGACGAGCGGCCTACTCTCCCCCGCGTGTTCGTTGTCTTTCGGACGAGGAGAATGTTGGTTCTTCAAATACAGGCTGGAGGCAATGAACAGTCATCTTCGAAGCTTTTAATTTAGTTTACTGCAGTTTACGAATCGATTCGGGCTCCTGAGGGGTCCAGATTTGAATCAGGAAGCCCAGAAAAAATACAGTCACACGTCTATATAGGCATAGTATGTAAATGAGGGGCAGGCAGTCCTTCCCCTTACGTAAAAATCAGAGACAAAGAAAGGTCAATGCAGTTCAATCTTGACATGGTGACGAAGTACAGACCGCCTCTGCTGTGCACAAATTATGAGATTGGAGCTCCTTTCCCAGGCAACTTGACAGCCTTCAAAAACGTGAAAGGATGGGAGTACTGGGAGGAAGATCTTTGGGGCTGTTAAGTTGCCCAAGGACAAGAGGGGAGTCAAGCAAAATACTACCTTTTTGTTTTAAGTGCTTCAGCAGATGTTCATTATAGAGATTAGTATCAATAGTTCTCATGGTAAGGCGAAATTCCTCAACACAAGGCATAGTCCCTTAATAGTTGCAACACAGATACTTGAGACAACAGTTCTTCTTTTGGTGTTAGACAAGTCCTATGGAGGGGGTCCCTAAAAGTGGTGGGGGTGAGGGACACTAAAGGTGATTGTAATCACAGCAAGCAGGAAATGCCTCCAACAACATTCTACATTCTTTGTTTCTTTAAAATCCAACTAACAGATAGGAATCACATGTCAACAGAACTTATCTTAAAAGTTGATTGATTCTTTTTTTGGAGGGGGGGGGGTCATTACAAAGAAATGCTGCCTTTGTGTCTTTAACTGCCGTTTGGTAAATTTTTATCAAATGTTTTTTTAATCCGTCTGACTGATCCCCCCTTTCTTCATCAAAGAAAAGTGTCCATCTATGTGAATAGTTTTGATTGACTGTCCAGAGTGAAGACTGCTTGGAATTGTTTCAGATGCCAAATCCTTCTGCATTCTGTCATACAGCCATCCATCCATCCATTTTCCGATCTGCTTTATCTTCACAAGAGTAGCAGGGGGTGCTGGAGCTTATCCCAGCTGTCTTTGGGCAGTAGGCGAGTGTTCAGGGTGTAACCGGTTGTTAGCAATCGCAGGGCACTCAGAGACGAACAACGATCCGCATTCACACTCATACCAAGGGACAATTTTGAATGTTCAATCAGCCTGCCATGCACGTTTTTGGAGTGTTGGAGGAAAGCGGAGTACACAGAGAAAACCCATGCAGGCCCGGGGAGAACATGCAAACTCGACACAGAAAGGCCGGAGCCGGGATCGAACCGACAACCTCTGCACTGTGAGGTAAACGCGCTAACCACTGGCTGCAATGAAGAAGTCAAGTATGCTCTTTGCACAAGCCGTGACCAGGATTCAATTCAGTAATATTCATTTAACATATAGTGGTATAATATGAGGTAGGTACCAACCTCTGGTGAGGGTGAAGGCCCACTGTAAGAAAGAAAGGAACACAGTTAAATTAGAACATAGATCATTCATCGATCACATCTATACAGCCAACATAGTGTGGAGTAGGCTGCATAACTGTGGAACTTATTTTTAAAGCTGTCGGGTGTAACTTAAGATGATGTTTTTTTTATTTATTTTTTTAAATGATAATGATTTTCGTCAAAGTATGACGTCAATTCTAATCCAGGCTCCTCAGTGGCATTGTCACAATCATCACAAAATTTCTCTTCCAGAGTCCTGATTTGCTCACTCATGTCGGGTTTGACAATGCCCGCTTCTGTCGGCTCCCGTGTAAAAAAATACTCTCCCTCGAATCTCAAAACATCACTCATCATTGTAGCGCATGGAAATTAGACAGTAGCTCTTTGTTCTAGCGTGCTGGTTGGCTACTAAAACATCACGTGGAGTAACTCTAGTGGTGGGTACAGTAACCACACCGACAATGTCTCAAGCTTTCAGTCTTTTCAGGAACACTCAGAATGACAAATTAAAATATTTTTAATTGAGCAGTGGTTGACTCGTATGTATGACAAAACATATTACCAATGAGAATATGAATTTTAAGAGACTCTGAAAAAAAGTCTTTGGATTCAGACCTTGAAGACACACGTTTCATAATTTCACATGCTAAAGGTCAGTAACCTCTACCTGACCCCAGAGGTGACTTCGAAGAGTGATTCCAGTGTTAAAAATGTTTTTCTCATGGTATGATATAATATGATGGAGGTCTTAACCTCAAGCTGGCCCCAGAGGTCAAACTCAGAATGCCTCCACATCTGAAATGAAAGCTTTGGCCAAAAAGAACAAAATGTAAAACATTTTAATGTCATTTTCCCCCCCTGAAAATAAGAGCTTAACAGTGCCACTGCTATGCTTAGCCCCCCACCCTCCACCCCAGCCCCCAAAAACATCCTCACTTCAGATTGCTAGCGCGGTCGCTTTGGAATGCTTCAATGTCAGTCACGCATGTGAAACCAATTACGGTGCACTATTTACAACGCAGAGGAAAACCCCACAGGTTAGACCTGTTACTCAGAGAAAGACAAGAGAGCGATAGAATGGATACATTTTTTTATATGTCTGTATGCCTCTGAATATTCTCATTTTCCAGGACATTTAATTCTCAGGGCATTGAGTGTTCATTGTTCTGGTTGTGGCACTCTAAATTGTCCCGAGGTGTGAGTGTGGGCGTGGATGGTTATTCGTCTCTGTGTGCCCTGCGATTGGCTGGCAACTGGTTCAGGGTGTCTCCCGCCTCCTGCCTGAAGACAGCTGGGATAGGCTCTAGCACCTCACGCGACCCTAATGAGGATAAAGCGGTTCGGAAAATGAATGTTCTGGTTGTCTAAGAAGATGCGTCACTTGTCATCTGAAATGGTTTCATCAGTTCATGGTTTGGTTCGGATTGCACAAGCCTCGGTTGATGTGGAAACTACATTTAGAAGCACGCACCAAACCATGAATGGTATTTATTATTCCTTTGGAATGCAAAACTACACTTGATGAGATGCCTTTCAGAAGCTTCCGTCCGTCAACAAGTCTTGAGGAAATTGACATGCTTCTCATTTTTCGAAGGCCAAGGTCAGACAGACTGAGAAAGGGCTTCGACGGGCCATTAGTGAGAGTCTTGTTGCGGCCTCAAAAGTGCTGCAATTACCCGGTGGGATAGCCACAGGAGGCCTAAATATATTTAGATGCTTGATGAAGTATCATTCATCAACCATTGTAATATTTGATTCCCTGTTGATTGTTCAGTAAGGCGTTTCACAACTTTGAAGGCTCATTTACATGTTCTTCTAAATGATTTCAATTCCCCTTACAGAGTCTTTAAGTAAACTGGGGAGGTCCCAATCTGCTCATGTGATTGGAAATCAGGGTCGATCATGTGATTTTCAAATGATTCGGAATCGGGTGAAAAAGATCCATTTTATTCCTTTTCGGAACATTTAAAGATCAGAAAAGCAACAAAATCATCAAAATGCGCAAATATCTTGCCAAACATCAACACAACAGCTTAGTTTTAATTGGCACAATGTTATATTTCTGTTTAATTTTATTTTATTTAGTAGCAGTATAGTTAGTGACACTAATAGAGCTGAAGGCACGCCCACACAGACAAACTGATATGTTTCTCACAACCCCCGCCAACACCCCAACCAATCCTCCTGCAGGCAGCGGCAGAGTGGCGGGTTCGACTCCTCGTCGGTCTCCTCGCTAAATGGCATCATCATTAAGAGAGCGACAGACATGTTTAACAAGTGCACATTTTTTTGTGGGAAGCAAACTTGTTCCACATTGGTCGCATGTTACAAGGTCGTAAATCATTCGTGTCGTTTAAAATGCGACAAGACGGAGGTACTCAACAACTACATTAGCTGTGTGGACTCTTAATTTTTAGTCTACACAAGTCTATAAATTATAATGTAAATGCATTGTTCAACATTGAACAGATCAAATGTACTCTAAAAGAGAATGCCTTCATTCTCTGTTCAAGCTTTTATGGGTAATTCCACTAAATTGCTGCCATTTGCGTCTCCAGTCCCTTTCATGAAAATACATTTTTAAGAAACGTCCTCCACATTGATATGTACGCGGGCCATTCACCATCCCATGGGGACTTTTTTGGTATCAGGACCTCTCATACAGACAGAAGGGGTTTTTTTTCCATTTCCCAGCACTGTCACACAACTTTCCCATCTGTGCAAAAGCTTCCATATCCAAATGACATTAAAATGTTTTACATTTTGTTCTTTTTGGCCAAAGCTTTCATTTCAGATGTGGAGGCATTCTGAGTTTGACCTCTGGGGCCAGCTTGAGGTTAAGACCTCCATCATATTATATCATACCATGAGAAAAACATTTTTAATACTGGAATCACTCTTCGAAGTCACCTCTGGGGTCAGGTAGAGGTTACTGACCTTTATCATGTGAAATTTTGAAACGTGTGTCTTCAAGGTCAGAATCCAAAGATTTTTTTCAGAGTCTCTTAAAATTCATATTCTCATTGGTATTATGTTTTGTCATACATATTTCTTATTTGGTGGTAACTATTGTGAACTGCTGAGGCAGGTCAAGAAACACATAAAGAACAAACGTAGGCGTCATCAGTCAGGAGTCATCTTGCATCATGACAAGGCAAGGCCTCACACAGCAGCCCAAACGGTGCAGACCATCAACGAGCTGGGCTGGGAACTGCTCCCTCAAACACTCTTATAGCCCAAATCTCGCCCCTTCAGACTTTCACCTGTTTGGCCCCTTAAAAGTATTCACAAGAGGCATCAAGTTTGAAAAACTGTATATACATTTATCCTTCTTCTCCAACTCACATCCTACCTGTGGAGCATATCCACGAACAGCATTGAACATCACACCTTCAATTTCTAGCTTCAGACTCATCACTCTATCTGACACTCTTTTTACCTCTCTGACATTCCTAACAAACTCCTCCTTCAAGATAACTCCTACTCCATTTCTCTTCCTGTCTACACCATGATAGAACAACTTCAACCCCGATCCTAAGCTTCTAGCCTTGCTACCTTTCCACCTGGTCTCCTGGACACACAGTACCTACCTTGCTACCTCCTCTGCATCATTTCAACCAACTCTCGACCCTTTCCTGTCATAGTTCCAACATTCAAAATCCCTCCTGTCAGTACTATACTCTTGTCGTTCCACTTGATTTTCATCCTATGGACACACTTTCTCCTTCTATGACCAACAGTAGTCGATTTTCCACCGGCACCCCGTGGGTTAACAGCGCTGAAGGCGGTCGTTGTTAACCCGGGCCTCGACGGATCCGGTATGAAATTCTGGCTTGTGCCCCCTTATGGCAATACCTACCTACCTACCTACCTACCTACCTACCTACCTACCTACCTACCTAATCTACCTACCTACCTACCTACCTACCTACCTACCTACCTACCTACCTACCTACCTACCAAACAATATCTAATATATAAATGTAAGTGTCAGCCATCTCGTTACCTCTGCGTCCCACGTCCTGGACGCACAATTTTCCCGCGCGACGCACAGTTTCAAATAATGTGCGTTTTTGGGACACAAGGAAATTTCTCAGTCAAAACAAAAAAACAACTACGACATGCCTGAGGATTTCACGGATAAAAGTCACCGCACACGAGTTGACTGTACGCAATCAAATCTCTCCTGTGTGCTCCACCCGATTTCACTGTGCCTGTAAGTGTGTTTGTGGTGTGGTGTGTGAGTGTGTTTTTTCTAATTTACTTTCGTTTTGTTTTGTTTTCAGTGTTGGGGGGACGGAACAGATAACGTTATGTGCGCACGCGAGTTGCTATTTTCGTCCGCAAACTGAGGAATCGCGCGGATGAAAGTTTGAGATTGCGGCGAAAAAAACTCACAAAGATCTACTAATTACGACATTTAATTTAAGAAATGGGAATGCCAGTCTGATTTTTCGTATGAGTCGTCCAAAGGGCGTATCACTAAACTCACCTGTGACGTATGCACAGAACAGGAGAGCGAGATACGACGTGAGGCAGGATTACAAGGCAAGTTGATCATTAGGTCTATAGGCTAATCGCTATGAAAAATACTATGAAACAGTCTTGGTTATTCAATAATTTACTGGTTGTAGCATGGTAACTTTAGGAATAAAACATTCGTCACAAGGTGTAGTAATGCTAATGTTAACTGTTGGTAGAACTAATGATGACGTGTGGTAGATTCTTTCGTCAAATTGATAGTCGATTGCACATGCATCGTCTTGGGAAGAGGATGTCAAGCCACATCAATACTTACCTGTATTAGTGATTACCAGTAAATTAATATTTGCCGTGTGAGACTGGAAAAAATACTCTGATTTTGTGGTATACTGTATTCATGATGCCATTTGAGTACACCATATTTTGATCCTTTTTTGTTTTTTTTAATAAACCTGGAGTACACAGCTGCTGATGTAATGTTCATTGTTAATGCATAGTTTTCAAACATTTACCCTTGAAACATTGTACTTTTGAGTTTCAGAATTCTTGATTATGAATATCAGTCCAAAAAGAAAAATGGGTTCCAATGATGAACGTTTACGGAACACAAAATTAGTTACCGTGGTTTCCCATTGGGTAATCCGACGGAACTGAAAAAACGGTTACCATGAATTTCCGAAATTCTCAGACCTGCAACCAACGTTCCCTCTAAGCTGCGCACGTGAGCAATTGCGCACTTCTTTCACCCTCTCGGCGCACACCGTGACAGCTGGCGCGCACCGTGCACAAACATTTCGACGCTCCTTCCTTCATTTCCGCCGCACTATTGCCGCTTACATTCCAGTTTCAGTAGTGCGAGTGAGGTTGCACACTCAGTTGATCTACAGTAGTTTCATGCGTACATTGACACACATTCACTCTCACCCAAACACAGGCGAGAGGCTGCAGGCGACTCGCGGACTGCTCAGGACAATCAGGAAGTCCAAATATGGACATAATTGACGAGCCCCTATAATGAGGCTCTTTCGTGCTTTTCCAAGGTCAGCTGACTGGGATTTTGTGTGTGTGTGTTTTATTAAACGACTTGTTTTCCATTATTTCTGAGTGGATAATGTGTGACCGTAGTTATAGAGAGTAGCTTCATTAATTGTGCTTAAAATGACGTGTGTGGTAAAATAAAAGTACAGTGACTAACTTTGGCCGATTTTATTCCTGTCATAAATCTCTATTCAATGATGTGTTCTATTTTTAGATAAAGGTGATTAGAATTTTTTCATCACATACCACATCACGTAGCTTGTTATGACCGCTGGTTTAGGACGGGTGTGATATGGGTTTGGCCACCGTGTGCAAGTCTGATGTTGCTCACCGTGGTCCAAGGAATGCTCAGAGAGTTGATGTGAATGCTCAGATGGATGGAAATTTCGAGGGAACATTGCCTGCAACTGAATTACAGTATTTAAATTTTTGCAGCATTTGTTTATAATTGTATATATATGTTGTTGTTTGTGTTATTATCATATGCAATTGAATAAGTAGACCATTTCAGAATTCAAAATTTGGGACTCGCTAAATGCATAATGGGACTCACACTTCTCTGATCAGCGAGTCCCTGGGACTCACTGGTGGTAAACTGTAAAATTATCACTGAAGTGTGTACATATATGAATCTATATTTGTATTTTATTTGTCGAAAAATCTTATGTCATTTTTTCCTTTATACATTGCCTCAGTATCGAATCAGTTCTTGCTATCTGGAGATACTAAAAACCAAAGATTCAGATGAAAAAAAAATGCGTGATCGGGATATCCCCAGCCAAAACACAAAGGGAACTAAAGTTTGCATAATTTCACTTACATTTCTGGTGAACAATCCACTGATGCCACAAAAGACCAACAACAGGTGAAGACGAAATGCCATCTGTGCAATGAGAAAATATTCATATTATTTTGGATTTCCGTTTAAAAGTAACAACAACGATGATGCACTACTGAAATTAAACTACCAAATAATACTTTGCGTTAATTAAAAACATAAAAAATTGATATGACATTGACGTTAAAATGAAATTATTAGTATGAAATTAATCTGTGAAATTTACCGTCGCGATGCCTTTGCTGAGCAAATGAAGTCAGGTCACAACAAATGAGCAACCTTTCAAAGTGCCAACACTTGGCTGACGTGCATTAACTTTAACTGTCTTGATGACGCAGGCTGTAATGATGTGCAGTATACATTCTTTGATACATTGTGGCACGCCTTCACAAACACCTTTAAAAAAAGGGTATGGCTAAAAGAAGTTGTGTTTAGTTCTCTTGACTTGATGAACATTATTATTGTTAATCAACTCTTTTGTTGACCTGCTTGGAGTGAACAGGATGGTTATATGTTTCTTTTCATAGATATTATGTATTATTTACATGTATAACAATATTACATACTACTTACTTTGCACTTAGACTGGTCCGTATGAAGAAAATGTCGGACTGGGTGCGTGGACAATGGCATTTTTTTTGTTGGTGTTAAAGAAAAATAAACTTTTCACGTTCTTTTTCTTCTTTTACTTGTTAATCGAATTTTTAAAAAATGGGTCTTTTGCCGGTATTTGAGTTTGGATTGCTGATGTTGGGCACAAATGTAGATTTAGGCTTAATGCGCTTGTGCTAGGTTGTACCCGACTTTGGAGTGGTTTTGTATAGTGCCGCAATTTCAGCTGAAAGCTGAAATGGAATTTGAACAGGGTTCACTTAAGTCTGAAATGATTTAGTTCTATTTCTTGTTGCAGATATAAGTCAACAACACAGCTGTCTGAATGGGTGTAAATTGAATTTCATATATATTGATCACTTGTTCATATGGTATTGACTTCTGGTGTGTTGGCACCAATTTAAATTTTCCAAAAACATGCATGACGGGCTGATTGAACACTCGAAATTGTCCCGGGGTGTGAGTGTGAGCGTGAATGGTTGTTCGTTTCAGTGTGCCCTGCGATTGGCTGGCAACTGGTTCAGGGTGTCCCCCGCCTACTGCCCGAAGACAGCTGGGATGGATAAAGCGTGTCAGTGTTCTGTTTTCGGTCTGGCAGGCAGGTGACATGAGCGGAGTTCTGAGTGCACACCTGCTGCCAATCCGTCATTAGGGGATTCTGTATTTAAGGACTCTTCTGCTGTTCACCTGTTGTCGGAGTCGGATTGTTTATGCCTTGCTGCTTCCTTGCTCATAGACCTTTTGCTATAGACCTCATTGTTTTTTGCTTTTGAACTCTCGGTCCTATTGATCTTGTAAAATATGGTTTTTATTTTGTGATTCGTCTTTTGCTTGCGTGTATTTTGATACATTGTTTTTCGTTTGTATTCTCGGTTCTTGCTTTCACCCCTTGCCTTTTGTGCAAGCGCTTTTTGTTAATTGTTTTTTTGTACTCCCTGGTCTGTTTGGACCAGCGCTTTATGTTACTACTTTTTCGGTGCGATTTTTGTATATTGAAACATTTTTGCTACGGAGACCTTGTTGGCGTCTACACTTTTTGGGATTCCAAACTTGATTTGGCTTGTCCGAAACGTGACAAAGCGGTTCAGAAAATGGATGGATGGATGGATGGATGGATATATATATATATATGGAGGAGAATTTATGAACTCAAAGACTGAACCATGGGATGAAATAAGAACCTATTTCTCAGCAAATCTTGTAGTCCTGAATTATTTGAATTTTTGCAGCATTTGTTGATAAGAAATAAACCTATAATCAATGTATATCAGGGGTGGGCAAACTACGGCCCACGGGCCAGATCCGGCCCGTTGGTCTTCTTAATCTGGCCCGCCGAAGGTTGGTACACAAGATTTGATGTGAATGACTGCCTTTATTTCATATGGACTTGTAATGACAGGCATTTCAACGCCAGGTGGCGCATTGACTTAACATTGCAGAGCACAGGAAGGGCGGGGAAGAGGAAGAGAGAGGGGGAGAGAGAGAGGGAGAGATATTATCTACCACCTACGGACCTCTGTCAAACAGAAATTCCCAAACCCGGTGAAAAACAAAAAACTTATGCATTAAACTTTCTACTATTATATTACATTAACGATTGATACATTAACGATCCCGGAAGCCTGCCGTAGAGCTGAGTCAAGCAACCCCCCCTCGATACGAAGGAATAACTGTGTCCGCGCCGCTATTTTCTGTCATTGGATCCAAATTGGCTAGATGTAAGTGACTCTTTATTGAAGTGAGTTTTACTGGAATCGCTAAATTTTTTATTGAATTTGTTTACATTAACGTCCTTTAGATCATGGCATCCAAACGAAGAGGAACGGTAATGACCATGGAAGAAAAAGTGTAATGCATCCAAATAAGCAAAGCGGGTTACAAAGTATGAAACATTCAAGAGACGCTTGGAGTTGGAAAGACTCAAATTTACGAGACTTTGAAAAACAATGAAGCAATTCTTTCTCAGTCCTCAGTTTCTTAGTGGTGCACTACCCCCGAGACGTCGAATGGTGGACCAGAATTTCCTCTAAGCCGTCCGGAAGTCGGCTTCCATGGCCTCACAAACTCTTGCCACGCTTGGGTTTTTGCCTCGTCGACCACCGAAGCTGCGTTCCGCTTAGCCAGTCGATACCCGTCAGCTGCCTCTGGGGTCCCACAGGCCATAGAGGCTCGATAGGACTCCTTCTTCAGCTTGACGGCATCCCTTACTGCTGGTGTCCACCAGCGAGTACGGGGGTTGCCGCCACGTCAGGCACCAACCGCCTTACGGCCACAACTCAGATTGACTGCCTCAACAATGGAGGCACGGAACATGGTCCATTCGGACTCAATGTCCTCCGCATCCCCCGGGACATGGAAAAAGCTCTGCTGGAGGTGAGAGTTGAAAATCTTTCTGACAGAGGATTCCGCCAGATGCTCCCAACAAACTCTCACAATATGTTTGGGTCTGCCAGGACTGACCGGTATCTTCCCCCACCATTGAAGCCTACTCACCACCAGGTGGTAATCAGTTGACAGCTCTGCCCCTCTCTTCACCCGAGTGTCCAAAACATGCGGCCGCAAATCCGATGATACAACCACAAAGTCAATCATCAAACTGCGGCCTAGGGTGTCCTGGTGCCAAGTGCACATATGGACACCCTTATGTTTGAACAAGGTGTTCGTTATGGACAATCTGTGACAAGCACAGAAGTCCAATAACAAAACACAACTCAAATTCTGATCGGGGGGGCCGTTCCTCCCAATCACGCCCTTCCAGGTTTCACTGTCATTGCCCACGTGAGCATTGAAGTCCCCCAGCAGAACAAGGGAGTCCTCAGCAGCAGTACTCTCCAGCACACCCTCGAAGGACTCCAAAAAGGGTGGGTACGCTGAGCCGCTGTTTGGTGCATATGCACAAACAACGGTCAGGACCCGTCGCCCCACCCGAAGGCGGAGGGAGGCAACCCTCCCGTCTACCGGTGTGAACCCCAATGTACAGGCACTGAACCGCGAGGCAATGAGTATGCCCACACCTGCTCTGCGCCTCTCACCATGAGCAACTCCAGAGTGGAAAAGAGTCCAACCCCTCTGAGAGAACTGGTACCAGAACCCAGGCTGTGTTTGGAGGCAAGTCCGACTATATCCAGTCAGAACTTCTCTACCTCTCACACCAGCTCGGGCTCCTTCCCTGCAAGAGAGGTGACATTCCATGTCCCTAGAGCTAGCTTCTGCAGCCTAGGGTTGTAGGCCCGGCCACAAGGCGCTGGCCAATGAGCCCCACCTCCAGGCCTGGCTCCAGAGGGGGGCCCCGGTGAGCTGCATCCAGCCAAGGGAAACTTAGATCCATTAATTTTATTCATCATAAGGAGTCTTCTTTGATGAATTTTATTCATCAAAGAATGCGTTTGACCGTGTCCCTCGGGGAGTTCTGTGGGGGGTGCTTCGAGAGTATGGGTCCCAAGACAAAAAAAACAAAGTGTTGCATGCACAAAATAAATAAATGTTTCAGAAAACTGTACACAGGATAAATATAAGTTGCATATATGCATCTTATGCATACATAAGGTTGCGGTGCTATTTACAATGGTTACAGGTTTTCACACATGTTTATTCAGTAGCCTGACAGCAGTCGGTAGGAACGAGCGGCTGTTGCCCACCTCCTCCAGAGTGTCCAGGGAGCAGTCCAGGACAGAACTGGCTCTCCTGACCAGTCGCTCCAGTCTCTTTCTATCCCGGGGCGAGATGCTGCCTGACCAGCAGACAATGCCATAATGGATGGTCGAAGCCACCACCCAGTTTTAGAAGGTCTTAAGGAGTGACCTTTGAACCTTGAAGGGGTGGACCACGGACTCCCTCATTGTATTCCATCTTGCCCCTATCAGCTGACTTCGCCATATTCGTGGAGGCAATATTGTAAGCCTCGCTCATCCTCTTTCTTCATTTATCAACATAATCCTGGTACGAGCCCAGGTTTTCGTCCTGCTTAGTGCCAAACAGAAGAGTGACAGAAAGCCTTGGGAACCTGCCAAAAAGTAAAAAGAATGGAGGGTAGCCCAGGGCCTCATTGGAAGTGCAATTGTAGGCATGTACTACTTTGTGAAGGTGGTTTTTCCAGTCTAATTTTTGTTCTTCAGTGAGTGTTCTCAACAAAGAGAGAAGGGTTCTGTTGAATCGTTCTCTTTGCCCATTACCATGAGGGTGATATGGGGTTGTGCGAGACCCCTTTATACCTTTAGGTGGTGCAACAGCCTGTTTTCAAACTCTCCCATTAAATTGTGGTGAAGTTTTTCTGAGAAACCAAACCTAAGGCAAAAGTTATTGAATAGTCTTCCCGCCACCGTCTTTGATGATTTGTTAGTAGTCACGTATGCCTGGGCGAAGCGTGTATAATGATCAATAACCACCAAAATATACTCGCAACCGCATTTGCACTGTTCCAGGTGAAGAAAGTCAACCGGCACTAACTGAAAGAGGTGAGTAGTTTCAATGCTTTGCATTGATGCGCGTGTTTGCCTGTTTGGCTTTCTTTTCTTTAAGCATTCACAAACACAAAGTGCTGAATGTCTCTTTGCATTCTTGGCCAATCAAAACGGTCTCTCATCAAGTTTAGTGTTCTCTCTGAGCCTTAATTTGATCATACAACTCATTCCTATGAAGAAAGGTTAACATTTAAAAAAAGGTACTCAGCTCGGCCTGGAAATGCATTTAAAGCATTCAAACTAAAAGTGGGTGTCACACCTAAACAAAAGCACTTATGCACACATTTCAACATGTATTTAGTTCAGGTTCACATCCTGAAGCCCAAATGAACATTAATTTGATCATACAACTCATTCCTATGAAGAAAGGTGAACATTTAAAAAAAGGTGCTCAGCTCGGCCTGGAAATGCATTTAAAGCATTAAAACTAAAAGTGGGTGTCACACCTAAAGAAAAGCCCTTATGCACACATTTCAACATGTATTTAGTTCAGGTTCACATCCTGAAGCCCAAATGAACATTAATTTGATCATACAACTCATTCCTATGAAGAAAGGTTAACATTTAAAAAAAGGTGCTCAGCTCGGCCTGGAAATGCATTTAAAGCAATAAAAACTAAAGGTGGGTGTCACACCTAAACAAAAGCACGTATGCACACATTTCAACATGTATTTAGTTCAGGTTCACATCCTGAAGCCCAAATGAACATTAATTTGATCATACAACTCATTCCTATGACGAAAGGTTACCATTTAAAAAAAGGTGCTCAGCTCGGCCTGGAAATGCATTTAAAGCAATAAAAACTAAAAGTGGGTGTCACACCTAAACAAAAGCACTTATGTACACATTTCAACATGTATTTAGTTCAAGTTCACATCCTGAAGCCCAAATGAACATTAATTTGATCATACAACTCATTCCTATGAAGAAAGGTTAACATTTAAAAAAAGGTGCTCAGCTCGGCCTGGAAATGCATTTAAAGCAATAAAAATAAAAGTGGGTGTCACACCTATACAAAAGCACTTATGCACACATTTCAACATGTATTTAGTTCAGGTTCACATCCTGAAGCCCAAATGAACATTTGACCCATTTGTTTGTGCAGTTCATTCAAGACAAGGGGGCGATATATTGAAGGGTGGACCAGTTGCTCTTTCTTTCCAGCTACTCTAACCATCCATCCATCCATTTTCCGAACCGCTTCATCCTCACTAGGGTCGCGGGGGGCGCTGGAGCCTATCCCAGCAGTCTTCGGGCAGTAGGCGGGGGACACCCTGAATTGGTTGCCAGCCAATCGCAGGGCACACAGAGACGAACAACCATCCACGCTCACACTCATACCTAGGGACAATTTAGAGTGCCCAATGAGCCTGCCATGCATGTTTTTGGAATGTGGGAGGAAACCGGAGCACCCGGAGAAAACCCACGCAAGCCCGGGGAGAACATGCAAACTCCACACAGGGAGGCCGGAGCTGGGATCGAACCCGGTACCTCTGCACTGTGAAGCCGACGTGCTAACCACTGGACTACCGGGCCGCCCCTACTCTAACCAATGTTGCGTATTCTTTGATTTTGAGTTTAGTCCACTCCCTGGCCAAAATTTTGACATCTGCGCTCTCAGCTTTAAGCTCATGTGCGTAAGGTCTCATTCCCCTTTTTATGTAACTGTGCAGTTTACCTATTACTAATTACAGGGCCTTGCTGCTGAGCTGCACAAATCTCTTCTCTGGGGATTGGCTGGGTAGTGTCTAACAGTCGCTCAGCTCTAGTTTGCTGTTGGAGGCTATCGAAAGAGACAGCACTAAACGTGGGAGTTTGCTCTATATGTTGCACCAAAATACCCTGTTGTGTGGCTGTGACTACATCCTGACTAACAGACTGCGTACAATGACTCATATAGTCCTCAAAACCAATGGGCATCCTAGATAACCCATCTGCATCTGCATTGGTTTTGCCTGGTCTGTATTTTATGATAAAATTGAAATCTGCCAATTCTGCTACCCAGGTAAGTGCTTCTGGTACCTTTGTAAAACTGCTCTCACGTGTTCAACATGGTCCTGAAATGACTTGTGAACTAAATTGTCATCGAGGTAAGGTAGACAAATGTCAATGTGGGGAGTTGACAAGCTTTTAAAGTAATTTCCATCCGTTTTTGGTACGTTGACAGGCTGCAGAGCTGCTGGGTATATTGCTTTGACCCCTTCAACATGCCCCAAAACAACATGTGGATCCAGAGTTATTTTATGACTACTGGTATTAGTGATTGGTACTTGGTTTGAACAGTGCTTCTTGTATACGGAATCCTCCAGGCAAACTCTGGCTCAGGTTTGGGCAAAACAACATAGCAGTGCCTCCGGTGGATACCTGTATATGTGTCCGACAGCGAATGGTGCTGGCTTCCCTCGGACCTAGGACAATTTTGCCCCTTCGTGTTTTCACCTGAATCAGTTCATTTACAGTTTGGTGGGTGTGCAACAAATGAATCAAGGTCTTAGCGGACACCAAATCCATGTCAAAAGTACTGCTCACAATGTTGGCTGCACAACCACTTTTGGTTGAACCCTGTTTCAGTTGATAATTAATCACTTCTTCTATGAATCTTGAATCTTGAATCTTCTGCACCAGTCAGTTTAAACTCAACCGGAACCCACCCAGTAAATGTTATTCTTGTCTGGTTAGCAGCCAGCCCATTTCGGGGTTCTGGTCCCAAGAGTTCATCGATCCCTCGAATTGTGGTATGAGGTAGGTGTTCTTTTCTGCATTTGTCATTTATCACTGTCGCTTGTGCGCCGGTATCCCACAACGCCGTAATTGGTACATTATTGCACCTGACCATTCTATGTCTACCGATTAGTTCAACCAGTTTTCTCCCTTGCTTATTTGATAAGGTATCAAGACTACCAATGTGCGATGAACACCTCTTTTCTTACTTCTCACCCAAATGGTGCTCAACCAGTCTTACCGCTGTGCAGGTGAGTTTGTGTTCCGGCCGGTGCCGTGTCTGACAGGCTTTGGAACAGTATGTGGCAGATGAGAAGTCTGCACAAGTCTGAAGTGGCGCATCTGCTTTCTCTTTGAGTCGACAGTGATGGCAGTAGCGGGACCCGTGATGAGGTAGCTGGGTCACTGCTGGTCCCGGGGCAGTGGCGGTCTGTCGTTTCCTGCAGCAGACGTGGAGCTCGGCATCCTCTCGAGATGTGACTCGACTGGCCACACTTGAAGCAGTGGGTACAGCTGTCTCCCTCGCCACAGTCCTGACAGGTCCTACATCCTCTCCTCCTCCGGGTGCTGTCGTTGCCCGCTCGTTTCCCGGGAGACTGGAACTTACTGGTGTTCAAGGAAGCAAGCACCATCTGCTTCATCGCCTCAACTTCAGTTTTGAGTTCTGCTACCAAAGCATGGACTTCAGGAGGAGCTGGACCATCTTGAGTTTCTCTTTGGCTACGGCTGTACTCTGGGATGAGGTCTGCTTTCCACCGTGTGGCTTCTCTGTTGTTTGCATCTCATTAATTCTTGGCAACATGGTGGTGTTTCCCTTCACTTGTTCACCCGCTCTGCTTCGAGGATCGTTGCTTCATTCAGTCTCTCAATCAGTAATTCGTCAGCCACATCGGAGCTGTCGAGAAGCGGTTAAATCTGGAATTTAATATTGTTGTTCAGTAGTCCTGTGCGCACTGAAATCAAAAACTTCCTTTTGACCAGATCTTTGTTGTAGTGTTCAGCTGGTTCTCTTCTGGATGCATACACAGGGATGGCAACACAGATTTTGGTTTTCAGCTGAAATGTTGTAACGATTGACTTAGGGGTGGGGGGCAGGGGGGGCGCAGCCCCCCTGAAGCTGAGAGGTTTGCAGGGAAATGAAAGTACAATTTAATGCAAAAAAGGACAGAAAAATGAAATTGTGGAATAACATTAATCGGCAAATTTAATATAACTTTAACTCACTTTTTTTCTCCAAAGTTTTCTCACTGTCTTCAGTCACTATTTACACACCAGAGTACACTATTTACAAGTCAGTTTATCAGTTTTAATTCAACAACTTCCTTCTTTTGGCAGCCGAGCAGTATAAACCTCGGAGTGTACCTGTCTATCGGCAAGGGGCATCAGTGGAGCAGATTCGTTGCTTGGTTCAGCCAAAGTACCCCAGTGCGTAACGTCTTTCGTTGTGTCCGCTGACGAAGTTTGTTTGGAAAATGCCGATCCCAAAGAATAATTGCTCCGTGGAATGGAGATTTTGACGGCATGTTTTTTCACTTTTCGTTGCATGATCTGTCAGTGCCACGCATCCACGGGAGCCATAGTTAATTAAGTCACTACAATACACACAATAAGCTTTGCCCGCTACGTCTGGTTTCTTCAGAAATTGTCCAAGAGCTTCTGTAACTTCGTCGAACTTGGAACCAATTTTAACCTTTACAGTGACTTTTCTCTCAAGCCAGTCCCATCGGAATTTATTCTTGACATTTGAGTCAATTTCTAGGATTGAAGACTCCTGATCTTTCGTCAAAAATCTCATAATTCCGCTCAAAACGATCCCAGAACAATGAATTTGCCAGACGAACAGGCCGCCATGAATCAGGTAAAAAAATATGTTACATGCAATTTGATTGGTCCAATCGCTTGTAGTTAACCAATCGCTGGGCCGTATACAATCGAGCTAAGACGTCCGCAACAAATAATACTTCCAGTGATCTGATTAGTTGAAGCTTTCATACACGTCCAATCGCAGGGCTGTTTACAATCGGAAGATGGAAAGACTGATCGGGAGAGCTCGTGAAAACTCGACGATATGGTACCTGACCCCCCCTAAAATTTTCTCAACGCATTTAGACGATTCCCAAAAATGATACATTTAAGAAATAAAAAGGCGGATTTCCGCGTATCCGCGGAAAATTGCCATCCCTGATACAGAAGCTGATTTTTAAGCTATATTGCCCTGAAGAGAAAGTCCTGCGGGGACTCTTTTGGGTCCTGGGAAATGTTTATCGGTTTTTGATACAAGTCATATGTGTCCTCTTCTCTGTAATGTCTTATCAATATTGTTTTTAACTGAGAGAGTGTTACATCAGTCTTTAGTTCAAGCATATCTCGCAGTTTGAGCTAGGGCAGGGGTAGGCAAGTCCGGTCCTAGAGAGCTGCAGTCCTGCTTGTTTTTGAAGTTCCCTCTTCTGACACACACAATTCAAATGATCAGAATCGTTCGGAGGCTTGCTGATGACCTGATCATTTGGATCAGGTGTATTGCAGCAGGGAGAGATGGAAAACATGCGGGACTATGGCTCTCTAGGACCAGAGTTGCCTACCCCTGAGCTGGGGGCTGTATTCCTGGACCTAAAAAAGTAGCTAGTCAGTCATAGCCTACTTTTGTCCAAAATAATATTTCTAAAGAGACAATATTTGGTTTGCATAATTTCTTCAGCCCTGAGTTCAGTGTGTTAAAATGAGTCAAGATACAGCTCAATTTTAAAATGTAAAAATGGGTATTCCACAGGACTCTGTACTCAGGCCTTTGATGTTAAGTCTCTTAATAAATGACTTGTCCACACACTGTTCTGATGTCAATCGCCAGTTGTACACGGATGATGCAGTTCTCGATGCACCCTCCACAGCAAGCAGCTGATGTCTTGGGTCAGGGGGGCGGCATGGCTCAGTGGTAGAGTGGTCATTGCGACTATGTTGAAGTGTCCTTTAGCAAGATAATGTACCCCCAGTGTCTCCTGATGCTGCGCCATCAATAGGTGAATGAGGTTACAATGTTAAGCACTTGGAATACCTGAGGTAGAAAAGTGTCTGTCTTAAAAAACGAATTCAGAACAAAAATATCATATTTACAAAATGAAAAAATCTGTACTGTAATGGAATTGAAATACCTAGGATTAGCACTCGACCCGCGACTTGAATTCAATACTCATCCATACATCCATTTTCGAATGCGCTTATCCTCACAAGGGTCGCGTGTATGCTAGAGTGGCGTGCAAGTCCTCAAGCGTGGGTAGGATGGTGACAATTACCGTATTTTCCCGACGTGCTCTCAGTCAGGCTTTGAAACTCGGCGCATACACAGGGCGCTCCGCATTAAAAAGGCGCCCTGTCCATTTTGGAGAAAATTTAAGACTTTTAAGGGTGCCTAATAGTCGTGAAAATACAGTATGTTTTTCTATCCTAACTGTCTGTTACGGTTGGATTTTGTCATTTTTGGTGGCAGCCCCAACCCAAACTGTGATGGAGGAACACAGGATTGATTCAATGACTGCTGTGTAAAACTGTCTCAGCAGCTCCTGTGGCAGGCCGTGCTTCCTCAGCAGCCTCAGGAAGTACATCCTCTGATGGGCCTTTTGCAAGATGGAGTTGGTGTTTACCTCCCACTTCATGTCCTGGGGACTTGAGCGTGTTCAGCTCTAGGTTATGTTGGCTGCACCAGAGTGCCAGCTGCGCCACTTGTCGGTGTCTTTAATGAGGCCGATGCCTACGGTGTCGTCGATGAACTTTGAGTTTGACGGCTGGGTGTGTTGAGGTGCAGTTGTTCGTGAAGAGGGAGAAGAGCAGTGGAAGGAGGACACATCCTTGCAGGGCCCAAGTGCTGATGATGAGTGGGATAATGTTGTCCTTCCCAGCTTCACCTGTTGGGTCCTTCCTGCTTATTCATTCAAATTCAAAGAATGCTAAAATAGTAAGAATGTTTAAAAAAGTCATATATAACGCCGCATGCCAGATGACTTCATTTTCTTTATCTTTCCTTTTTGTCTTCTTTTATTTGTGTGGAATGTGCTCCACGTGACGTGCCTTGAGATCACCCGAAAAGTCTTTTCAATGACCAAAACCTATTTGACAGAAAAACATAGCTCAATGTATAAACAATTTGAATTACACATCCTTCAGTGACATTAAGTCCGATCACTGCTTGCAAAAATAAAAACCAAAATTTGCAATTGTCCAAATTGCTTTGTACCTCATCGTGTGTCGATCAGTTTTTTGAGCCAAGCTTTAGACCGATAGACCGCACAATCATACATACATGTTGGATATTTTTCCCACGGCCAACCTGACAAAATCGAGCGGTTTCAAACACTGTGCTGTTTGAAAAACACTGGTGTAGATGAAAGTGAGAGTATATTGAGGTAGTACTAAATATCTTGTGTTTGTGTGTGTGAAACAAGAAAGCATGAATATTAGGGATCCCATCTTAAAGTCTAGAATGTTACTTTCTCACTCTGCAATCAAGTTCTTCAATGAAGAAGCAAGAACACACAAACACATGCTCAAAGGTACCCCTTTATTAATTGTAGTGTCCAAGTAATTTTGACGATGAATAACAACTGAACATTTGTGAACAATTGTTGGCTTTTTACAAAGAGTGGTCAAAATAGTGGAAATCACATTTCTATGCAATGTGATTGGAGGTCTGATTCGATCAGTAAAGTTTCAACTCTTTGGCACAAACGAAGGGTCTTCGACCATTGCATCGAGCATCACTCCAGGATTGACCTGTAAGTAAAGAGATCAACATAAAGGGTTAAGTAAGATACAACCAAATTCTTGTTGATGACATTTGCTATTAGTCAACCAGAGACAACCAGACAATCTGCAGTATATGATGGATTGGGGATTAACAGCATTCTGTCATTGGGATAAAACAGTACAGTGGAACCTTGAGTTATGACCCGTTGCACAAAATGAAGAAAGAGTCCGATTGGGCCTGTCTGACCTGCTGGCCATGCGGAATGGTGGGCACTGAGTCAAAAACTCGGGTGTGGGAAGAGTTCAATGAGGCCATGGAAGCCGTCTTCCCGACCGCCTGGGAGAAATTCTGGTCAACCCTCTCTCAGGAGGGAGGACCAGTGCACCATTACCACTGCATATAGTGGAGATGGGGTGGACGGAAGTGGTTTTTCATCTGTCCCTGTAATCGTCCCTAACCGGGTAGAGTACCTACGGACGCCCATGTCACTCACGAAGGACAGAAACACACCCAGCCTGTCTTGCGTATATAATCCGCCAATACACTACTTCAGACCGAATGTGAAATATCACAGCGTACCGCTTGTCTCGTGCGTGTTTACCGTGTTTGTATGTGGGATTGACTTCACTAGGCTTCAGGCGGACAAGAGAAGGAGCACTCATCCTCCATCCAAAAATTTTCAACATCGCCAGTCAGTCTTGTGACCAACGGTGGTTGTGTCATATTGGTTGACACTTAAACAGTTGAAAACAATTTCTAGCCAGGTAAAAAAGCTGGCTGTGTTGTATGCCTCTCGGTCCCATCCCTCACCATATGCGTGTGTGAGTGTGTGCGTGTCCGTGTGTGTGTGTGTATTTGTTGTGTACGTCTGTATCATCCACATACATTTGTGTGACGTACTAGATACGTTTTCGATGCAGACACAAAGTGACTAGAAGTTAATTTTAACCTACTCGGGCGAAATGGGCGAAGGACAAAATGCTTCAAACACGCCACTGGTCACACATACTACATTGGGAATGCTCCAGTGAAACAGTGGGAGGCATCTTTCTCAAGTGGAACATGAAACGTCTCCCATGGCCTCATGCACGGATGCTTTTTCTTTGGAAGGGGGAGAGGTGCAGACAGGTGAAACATAAGGACGGAATCACTTTAAAAGGAAAGGATGAAGGCTGATTATTTTATGAACTTTATTATTTTATTATACTTTATTCATCACCGGGACATGTTCTGTTTCGGTATCGGTGTGGATTTTTTTACTTTTTATTTACTTTGACAGCAGATAATTTGATTTTGACAGCACCACAGCCACTGCTGTCACAGTGAGCCACCCATGAGCCAAAAGCACAATATGGATCACACTCCTCATGGGCTCACCACCTGTGACTGGGGCCATAGCGGTCGGGTGCAATGTGAGCTGGGTGTCAGTCCAAGGCTGGTGTCGATTCCCAGTTGAAGAAGCTAGCGATGAGGACATAGAATATCCCCTCTTTGGCAGTGAACTGGTGTATGAGTTCATGAAGTTCTGTCTTGACTAAGTCATGCTCAGCTTGACCCACAGCTCTGGAACTAGTCCTGTTGAGCGGGGTTGGACTCTCTTTCACTCTGGAGTAGCCCACGGTGAGAGATACCGAGCAGGAGTGGACATACTGAGTGGGGCCTGGCTCTGTGCCTCCGCAGTGGGGTTCACCCGACTGATGAGAAGGTAACACCACCTTGCCTTAGCGGGGGGCGGGGTGAATACGTCCTGACTGTTGTTTGGTGCTATCAGCACAGAGATGGAGCCCTCTTGGGGACTCCATCTTTCTGCTGGGGGACTTTCATGCTCGTGTGGGGAATGACAGTGTGACATGGAAGGGCGGGATTGGAAGGATCAGAACTCGAGTGGTGTTCTGTGTCTGTTTCTGTTTGGACTTCTGTGGTCGTCAATAGTTGTCCAAAACAAACACTGTGTTCAAACATAAGTGTATCCATATGTCCAGTTGGCACCAGGACACAGTAGGCCAATGTTCAATTACCGACTTTGTGGTATTGTCATCAAACTTGTGGCTTCATATGATGGAATGAATTCGCTTTGCAGGAATGAAACTCTACTGTTCCAATTTTCTGGTCCATTTATTGCCTTATTCTTTTCTTTTGGCGACTCAAACTGTTAGCCTGAGTATGACTAGTGCATCGGTAAACAGCGTCAAGGCATTTCATCGAATAATGCTGGAGCAAATCGAGTAGCTAAATAGTGCAGTCAAATGGCGGACTGGCAGGTCAGCTTTCTTGAAATGACATCACTCACCAGAGATGGGTGAATAAAAGCATTTTCGTTGTAACATACGTTGCTATGGGTCGAAAGATGAGCCAGGGTGGATTGTGTAAAAAAACAAAAAACAACAACAACAACAACAAAAACTAACGAGAATGGTGAACACAACCATAAGTGCAACTACACAAATGGTTTGCCAAGTTTACTCCACAACCCTTGAGGTGCCCCAGCGGTTAAGGATGGCGAAACTGCATTCATACCTTGAAAGTTTATGAGTACACAGTCATCATTTGTATCCACTCTTGGCCGATTTCTACCCCAGTCGCTGAAATCAAAGGGTGATCCATCTGTCCAAATATACTCTCCATCCTGTTAAAAGAAGTCACATTTTAGTGATATAACGAAATGTAAAACTCTGACTTTCACCCAATGACTGTTTTAGTTCTCTGTGTCTCATATTGTCTATTAATGGCATCCTAACACTTGGTGATGTCTCATTCTTCTTGTCTTACTTATTTTGAGATAGGAGGGAAAAGAAAACCATCATCTGAGAAAGTTGGGCTTGGTTAATGGGCTTTCACTTCACTTTTCTACATTGGGTCGTCAAAGGACTCAAACACTGCTTCCTCATTCACCGACTCATGACGCAGGTAAGGAGCAACAGGTGGATTCAGGATCTTGCTCAAGGACATTTCATGGTCAAAATTGCTGGGGATCAAACTCACACCCTTTGGTTTGGCAGACGACCGGTCTACCAATGAGCTGTGCGCGAGTGCATGATTGGGCACCCGCATGCGTGCCTGCGTGTTTGTGTGTGTGTGTGCTTGCATGTGCGCGATCAGGTCGATCGTGGGAAGTTGGTCGCTTCAAAAGTCGATGTTTGGGCAAAAAAGTGTGTGTGTGTGTGTGTGTGCACGCGCACACGAGGGCAGGATGCCCATGTGTAAGATGTGGCTTTTTGCAGTAGCACAGTTAAAAAATTGGCTCTTAATCTCTGACTGGTTGGCCATCCCTGCACTCGCTGATTGGCTGCGTATCATCGCCAGTCTCTTGACTGTCTTGCGTAAGTACTGTATCTTGTGTGTTTGCGATAGCTTTTTTTGGTTCATGAAACTGTGCTCCAACCGCAACCATGTTTTTCTTCTATTTAAAAACCTTAGCCACACTGTCAGCGCCTCCGGCCTACGAGGAGAGTGAGAGCCGCCTGCTATACCACCAACATAAATCGGAGAGACTTATGTTGGGAGAGGCGGAGAGCCTCTCCCAGATGGCAAATTTGATGAATGTTGATTACTGAATCAGGTTTATTATTAGAGATTAGTAAATACATGTACTATTGTAACCCTTGTCTCAAATATGTATCAGTATCAGTACTGTACTGTTTGCGTATTTTAAATATGCTGGTAGCTGCTACGTTTCTTGCTTGCAACCACATCAATGATCAGACAGACAACAATGTGACTGGTCTGTTGTCAACTGCCTGCACAGTAGTCTCAGATCCTCACCAACAGATGGTGCTAGCATACTGTTCCACAGATGGTGCTAGCATACTGTTCCACAGTATGTTAGCACCATCTGTTGGTGAGGATCTGAGACTAGAAGAAATCTTATCTTAAAGTTTTTCCCTTTTTGGTGGATTCCATTAAGGACGCTGATGTCCATACTCTTCATGCTAAGATTGCCCTTTTTTTCATGATGATAACGAGACAATGACGAGTGAAACATGGCTCTTTGATTTACATTACAAAGGTGTTTGTTGGAAGCAAAATTGGCAAATGGAGAACGAATTATGGGAAATCGGGATTATAAATGTTCATACTATACGGGTGAAAATGTTGTAAACAGTGTACGTTGAAACGAGGTTTGACTGTATTTCTTTTTATTAGTATGTACTGGCACATTTTAGAATGTAACCCTGTAAGGTAATGCAACATCCATCGACAATACAAGAGGAAAAGAGAAAACCAAGCTTGCCACAGAAATGTATTTATTTATTTGTAACTATAGATCTCAATCTGCACGGTGTGGTTTGTGACCCAAGTACTGCGCAATGAATAAATGAAACTATGGAATCTCACAACTCAATCATGTAAGAAAACACACAACTGGAAAGCCCCGCCCAGTTGGAGAACAACTATGTTGATCTCTTTTCGGAAAGGCTTCTCACTTTGATTTTTTTTTTTTTTTTTAGAAAACGGTAATTGAAGTTTTGAATGCAGTGAGGATGTTTATGTGGAGCTTTTTGTACAGCCTCTTCAAATGTTTTTTTAAACTTATTATTTTCATGATTTAACTTTTATGTGGAATACATTAGATTTAAGGTTTGAGGACCAGTATTTGAGTGTAATACAAACTGAATACCGGTTATCCTACTATGTCTCGCATTCCATCCAAAAATATTCATGAATATTAATTATGAATTGACTTGCTTTTGATGCTCACTTGGGCCTACTACCATACTGTATTAATTAATGTTTGTCATGATGGTGGTACATGGAGAGCTGGGTATTTTGAGGGGTACACTTGATGTTTAATGTTCAAGAACCATTGGAGCAGATGAATGAAAATGCAGGTGGACTGAGATTCAGATTGATTTGAGTGTCTAAATTCCCAGTGAAATAACGAATCAAAAACATTTCTGAGCACCAAGTATTGCTGAGTTACAACATCTGTAGGACCAAATAGTTTACCTCGATCTTGTCTTGGAGGCCAATCCAAGTAGGGGTAAAAGATCCAGTCCCTGCCATAATCAGGTGTCGAACTACTTCATTCTCCAGTGCGTTGTGGATTGAAACCAGATTTCCTCCAAGAATGTTGCAGACAGTCTAGTTTGAGGAAAATATTGGTAAAAAAAATAAATGGATTACAACGTCAATAGGAGAAACATACTATTTTTTCCGGTTTCATTTCATGTGGAACAGACTACAATGTGTGGTGGGTCATCAATATTGTACCTCAGCAAGACCAAATTGGAGTCTCTCATTTTGAAACAATAAACACCGGGAATCCAGACCAATCCAGCCAGGAGGGCAAACGTAATCTGTAACATAGTGAAGACCGCAGGTTGCACCAAGTCTGCTTGGAATTGTTTCAGATGCCAAATCCTTCTGCATTCTGTAATCCAGCCATCCATCCATCCATTTTCCGATCTGCTTTATCTTCACAAAAGTAGCAGGGGGTGCTGGAGCTTATCCCAGCTGTCTTTGGGCAGTAGGCGAGTGTTCAGGGTGTAACCGGTTGTTAGCAATCGCAGGGCACTCAGAAACGAACAACAATCCGCACTCACACTCATACCGAGGGACAATTTTGAATGTTCAATCAGCCTGCCATGCACGTTTTTGAAGTGTGGGAGGAAAGCGGAGTACCCAGAGAAAACCCATGCAGGCCCGGGGAGAACATGCAAACTCCACACAGAAAGGCCGGAGCCGGGATCGAACCCACGACCTCTGCACTGTGAGGTCAACGCGCTAATCACTGGATCACTGGGCATCAATGAAGTGAAGTATGCTCTTTGCACAAGCCGTGACCAGGATTCAATTCTGCAATATTCATTTAACATGATAGTGGTAGGTACCAACCTTTGGATCGGGTGTAGGCCCACTGTAAGAAAGAAAGGAACACTATTAAATTAGAACATAGATCATTCATCGATCACATCTAAACAGCTAATATAGTGTGGAGTAGGCTGCATAACTGTGGAACTGTGAATCTGATTTTTTTTTTTTTAATAATAATGATCTTTGTCAAAGTATGACATCAACTCTAATCCAGGCTCCTCAGTGGCATTGTCACAATCATCACAAAATTTCTCTTCCACAGTCCTGATTTGCTCACTCATGTCGGGTTTGACAATGCCCGCTTCTGTCGGCTCCCGTGTAAAAAAATACTCTCCCTCGAATCTCAAAACATCACTCATCATGGTAGCGCATGGAAATTAGACAGTAGCTCTCTGTTCTAGCGTGCTGGTTGGCTACTAAAACATCACGTGGAGTAACTCTAGTGGTGGGTACAGTAACCACACCGATAATGTCTCAAGCTTTCAGTCTTTTCAGGAACACTCAGAATGAGAAATTAAAATATTTTTCATTGAGCAGTGGTTGACGACTTGCAGGAAGTGACCCTTATGTATGACAAAACATAATACCAATGAGAATATACATTTTAAGAGACTCTGAAAAAAAATCTTTGGATTCTGACCTTGAAGACACACGTTTCATAATTTCACATGCTAAGGGTCAGTAAACTCTACCCCACCACCCCAGAGGTGACTTCGAAGAGTGATTCCAGTATTAAAAATGTGTTTCATTCATTCATTCATTCATTCATTTTCCGAACCGCTTCATCCTCACTAGGGTCGCGGGGGGTGCTGGAGCCTATCCCAGCAGTCTTCGGGCAGTAGGCGGGGACACCCTGAATTGGTTGCCAGCCATCGCAGGGCACACAGAGACGAACAACCATCCACGCTCACACTCACACCTAGGGACAATTTAGAGTGATCAATCAGCCTGCCATGCATGTTTTTGGAATGTGGGAGGAAACCGGAGCACCCGGAGAAAACCCACGCAAGCCCGGGGAGAACATGCAAACTCCACACAGGGAGGCCGGAGCTGGGATCGAACCCGGTACCTCTACACTGTGAAGCCGACGTGCTAACCACTGGGCTACCGGGCCGCCTGTGTTTATCATGGTATGCTATAATATGATGGAGGTCTTAACCTCAAGCTGGCCCCAGACATCAAACTCAGAATGCCTCCACATCTGAAATGAAAGCTTTGGCCAAAAAGAACAAAATGTAAAACATTTTAATGTCATTTTTTCCCCCTGAAAATAAGAGCTTAACAGTGCCACTGCTATGCTTAGCCCCCCACCCTCCACCCCACCCCCCAAAAACATCCTCACTTCAGATTGCTAGCGCGGTCGCTTTGGAATGCTTCAATGTCAGTCACGCATGTGAAACCGATTACGGTGCACTATTTACAACGCAGAGGAAAACCCCACAGGTTAGACCTGTTACTCAGAGAAAGACAAGAGAGCGATAGAATGGATAAATTTTTTTATATGTCTGTATGCCTCTGAATATTCTCATTTTCCAGGACATTTAATTCTCAGGGCATTGAGTGTTCATTGTTCTGGTTGTGGCACTCTAAATTGTCCCGAGGTGTGAGTGTGGGCGTGGATGGTTATTCGTCTCTATGTGTAGGGTTAGGGTTAGGGTTGTAAAACATTTTAATGTAATTTTTTCCCCCTGAAAATAAAATCTTAACAGTGCCACTGCTGGCCTGCGTGGGTTTCTCCGTGTACTCTGGTTTCCTCCCACATTCCAAAAACATGCATGGCAGGCTGATTGGGCACTCTAAATTGTCCCGAGGTGTGAGTGTGCGTGTGGATGGTTGTTCGTCTCTATGTGCCCTGCGATTGGCTGGCAACTGGTTCAGGGTGTCTACTGCCTACTGCCCGAAGACAGCTGGGATAGGCTCTAGCACCCCACGCGACTCTAGTGAGGATAAAGCGGTTCGGAAAATGAATGAATGAATGTTCTGGTTGCCTAAGAAGATGCGTGACTTGTCATCGGAAATGGTTTCATCAGTTCATGGTTTGGTTCGGCACGCCCCAAACCATGAATGGTATTTATTATTCTTTTGGAATGCAAAACTACACTTGATTAGATGCCTTTCAGAAGCTTCCGTCCGTCAACAAGTCTCGAGGAAATTGACGTGCTTCTCATTAGGTCGTAAATTATTCGTGTCGTTTAAAAATGAGACAAGTGTGACAAGTACCCAACAACTATTTGCTGTGTGGACTCTCTTTTTTAGCCTACACAAGTGTATAAATTACAATGTAAATGCATTGTTCAAAATTGAACAGATCAAAATGCCTTCATTCTCTGTTAAATTTTTGTGGGCAATTCCACTAAATTGGTGCCATTTGCATCTCCAGACATTTCCATGAAAATAAATTTTTTAGAAGTGTCCTCCACATTGATATGTACGAGGGCCATTCAATCAATATGGTGAATTTTTTTGGTATATGTATGATCCCCCTATGATATATGAACCCCCTAAAGCAGGGGTGTCCAAAGTCGGTCCTGGAGGGCCGCTGTCCAGCCTGTTTTCCAGCTCACCCAGCTGTAACACACCTGATTCAAATTATCAGCTCATCAACCAGCTCTGGAGCAGCATTAGAACAATCCTGATGATATGAATCAGGTGTGTTGGTCCTGGGAGAGCTGGAAAACAGGCAGGACAGCGGCCCTTGAGGACCGACTTTGGACACCCCTGCCCTAAAGCCAAGTAATCGCCAAGACAGGCTATGGATACCGCCTCAGAAGCAGCCTTTTCTGCTTGGCTCTCGATGAAGGCGGGCGCTTTTTGCTCTGCTCCTGTCCCCCCCCCCCCCCCCCCCCCCCCCCATCCCACCCTCTCCTTGCTCGCCACTCAGTCTACTCCTCTCGCCTTCCTTACATGAGGAAGTGACGCTTCCTTGTCTTTTTTTTAAAAAGAGCATGGTTTAGGTTTTCGAACAATTTCAGTTTTCGAACAGCCTTCTGGAACGGATTATGGATGAAAACTGAGGTTTGACTGTATATACATATCTATATGTACATTTCTATTTTATTTGTAGAAAAATCTTATGCCTACTCTTTTTTTTCTTGACACATTGCCTCGGTATCGGATCAGTTCTTGCTATCTGGAGATACTCGTAAAAACCAAAGATTCAGATGAAAAAAAGAAGCGTCATCGGGACATCCCCAGCCAAAACACAAAGGGAACTAAAGTTTGCATAATTTCACTTACATTTTTGGTGAACAATCCACTCATGCCACAAAAGACCAACAACAAGTGAAGACGAAATGCCATCTGTGCAATGAGAAAATATTCATATTATTTTGGATTTCGGTTTAAAAGTAACAACAACGATGATGCACTACTGAACTTAAACTACCAAATAATACTTTGCGTTAATTAAAAACATAAAAAATTGATATGACTTTGACGTTAAAATGTCACCGTATGAAATAAATCTGTGAAATTTACCGTCGCGATGCCTTTGCTGAGCAAATGAAGTCAGGTCACAAATGAGCAGCCTTTCAAAGTGCCAACACTTGGCTGACGTGCATTAACTTTAACTGTCTTGATGACGCATGCTGTAATGATGTGCAGTATACATTCTTTGATACATTGCCTTCACAAACACCTTTAAAAAAAGGGTATGGCTAAAAGAAGTTGTGTTTATTTCTCAAGACTTGATTAACATTATTATTGTAAATCAACTCTTTTGTTGATCTGCTTGAAGTAAACAGGAAGGTTATATTACTTTTTTTTATAGATACTACATACTATTTACATGTATAACAATATTACATATTACTTCCTTTGCACTTAAATTGGTCCGTATTCAGAAAATGTTGGACTGAATGCGGGGACAATGGCTTTTTTTTTGTCGGTGGTGAAGAAAAATAAACATTTCACTTTCTTTTTGTTCTGTTACTTGTTAACCGAATTTTAAAAATGGGTCTTGGGGGTACTTGAGTTTGGATTGCTGATGTTGGGCCCAGCTGAAAGCTGAAATGGAATTTGAACAGGGTCCACTAACCCTAACCCTAACCCTAGTTCTCTTTCTTGTCTTTACAGTACAAGTCAGTGCTTCTCAATTAATTTCTGTCATGCCCCCCCCAGGAAGAAGAAAACATCTCACACCCCCCCCCCCATACTACAAATAGTATCATTTGTCTGTAAAATTGTTATAAGTACACATTGACTCAACAGCACAATATTAAAAACAAAACTTTAACCTGCAAAACAAAAATATATAAAATAATTTGTGCAGATTTTTTGAAATCAAAGATGATGTCTGGATTCGTGCTGTCCGCTACCAACATTTTTAGACACAGTTAAAACATTGGTCTTTCCTTGTCTCCCACCGTAGTCACAGTGAAGCCAAGCGCTACATACACTTCATCATATTTCTTAGCTTTCGGGAGACTTTTGTTTGTCTCTTTAGCTCCGTCTCTCTCCGTCTGTCGACTACACTTCATATTCATACTCTGTGTAGTGAGAGAAAGCCACCCCCGGCTGCTGATGTTATCTGTGATATTTTGAAGACCTCTAGCCACTTGGAGTAAGCATCGACCACTATCATAAACATGTGACTCATGAATGGACCTGCAAAATCAATGTGAATCCTTCTCCACACCCCTCCAGGAAACTCCCATGGGTGCAGTGGAACATGGCGTGGCATGCGTTGTTCTAGCTGGCACATATCACACTGCCTGCAGACCTTTTCTATGTCCATGTCAATATTTGGCCACCAGACATATATGTTATGCAATAGTCTTCATTTTTACTATACCGGGGTGTCGGTCGTGGATCTTTTTTAACACTGCTCTCATTTTCTCTGGCACCACTACTCTTTTTCTCCACAGATCACACCCCTGTTCTACAGAAAGTTCCCCTTTCTTTTTGTGATATACTCTGAGATTTTCAGGAATTTCTGTTGGCCACCCTATGTGGATGTATCTCTGTAGTAGTGAGAGATCAGTGTCTTTGTGTTTAGCCTTTGGTATTTGTTTTGCACTCAGTGGCACCTCCTCCGGGTGCTCACAAATCAGTGCTTTGAGACATGCTGAAATGGTCTTTGTTACATTGTCTGTCGTCTCAGGTAGGGGGACACGGGACAGTCCATCTGCGTGTCAGGTTTATCAATTTGACATCTAGACATAAAACAAAAAGAGGAGACAGGAGACTCAATTCTGGTACCAGGAGGGAACGTGGAGAAGCGTTCTCTGCACGTCACCCCTAACGATCTCCTCCTCACCCCTTTTATTGGGAAATCTACTACATAGGTGTGTCCAACCTAAAGGGTGGGGGCTGTTGAAGACACAATGAACTTGTTTGACTATGTGTGTGTATGTGAGTGTAAATTACGTACATGTGTGCAATTGTTCCAAAAACATCACGATGCAGCTGGTGTTGATGGCTCCATCCACTATCCAACCTTGCTCCTGTTTAGTCTTAACACTTATCTTTTCCCAACCATGTCCTCGAAAAGGTGGTTGCGTCCCTAAACTGCCACACAGTGGACTAAGCATTCTTGATTATGAATGTGAGTATATAATGGTTACTATATAATGATTAAGAAGCATTATATCTTTATTAAAAGCATAAGTGTTCTTCATTGCAGGCATAGTCAATTCATGATTGCAGGCATAAGCGTTCTTCTTTGCAAGCATAATCAAATTATCATTGCAGGCATAAGCGTTCTTCTTTGCGAGCATAATCATTCAATCAATAAATATCAATATAACATTAATAATAACATTAATAATGAGCAAATGTTTGATATCTAAAAATAATCAACCTATCACTGCGTTACCGTGCTCCTCTGATTGCCTGTAGGTTATGTGATAATCATAAGCAGACAATATGATTGCCCATCTCTCTATGCGTGCTGCTGCCATTGTTGGTAGTCCCTTGTGTTCTCCGAACAACGCGAGCAGAGGCTTGTGGTCGGTTACCAATTTGAACTTCGCCCCCAAAGGTATTGGGGGCATTTCTTTACTCCGTACACCAGACTCAAAGCCTCCTTTTCTACCTGTGAGTAGGTTTTTTTTTCCGCGGGGAGAGCATTCGAGAAGCAAAAGTGATGGGATGTTCTTTCCCATCAGGTGATGTGTGCTGAATGACAGCTCCAATCCCATAAGCAGACGCATCACATGCGAGGGTAAGTGGCAGGCGCAGGTTGTAATGGGTTAATACATTGTCACTTGTCAACAGTTCTTTACAGTTGTCAAATGGGCTCTGCTCCTCTTTACACCATTTGCATTTTGTTTTCTCCTTCAGCAGTCTGTAGAGTGGGGCTAGAACTGTACTGACGAGGCATTCACACGGGTTTTCTATTGTATATTACTGACCGTGAATTTCAACATCAGCAACGTGGGGAAGAAGCCTAAAACATTCTGGAAACATTCTCACGCATGCGCAGTCGATGGCTATGTAAGGTACGGGAAGTCTGTGCATCCAAACAACAAACAAATACCGTAATTTCTGGACGATAGACCGCACCCGATTATAAGCCGCACCACAAAATTTTTAAAGGAAACAAACCTTTTGTACACACATAAGCCGCACCTGTCTATAAGCCGCAGGTGCCCATATTGTTACATGAGATATTTACAAAGAAAGACGGTATGTCAGTGAATCACGTGATCCAGTGCAATTTGCAGAAACGCAATGCCCTAAACATTAATGTGCACAGGGCAGTGGCGGTTCTGGGGAGGGGCCAACAGGGGCCGGTGCCCCTGTAGCACTGATTCTGGACACCCCTGTGGGCTCCTCTCCGAATGTAGATGATACAGTAGTGCTGAGTCGCGGACGCCAAAGGTGGAACTAAAGTGCGTGGTTTAACATTCTAGTCGGACCTTTTAGTCCGCTGCACCACTGAAAATATAAGATCGCAAAGATGAGAAGCAGTCCCAAGATTGCTACGACCCGATATTATACTGTATTGTCAAGGTAAGACCACAACACAAAACCAAGCAAGCCCGTAACAGTAGGGTTGTTTAAGTGTAATTGCTCTTTACTGTTAAAAATGTAAAGTTAAAAATGAAGAGAAAAAGGGCATTCCATCCTATTTCGACTTGAAAAAGAAACTAAATGATTCAGACAGTCAGAGCCAGATGATGGTGGTGCGAGAGCTGCAGAAGAGCAAGTTGAGAGCACCAGCGAAGGAGAGTCAAACAAAACTTTAAAAATTATTTCATGCAATTAATAAATAGCATTCATAAATACATTTTAGATAATTTTGTGTGCACGAGTGCCTAAGCAGTGCAAGTGTAGCAGGTTAGTGTACTGTATATGCTGTGTCCATGCAAAAATTATGTTTACATCTATTCGGTTTGTCTTTTTCCACAGACATCAGCAAATGTAAAGAAGACCTGCCAATGCAGAATGGAGTTTTTTCACATTAAATCTTGTAAAAACTTACTTCAGATACACTACGAATGATGACAGATTCAGCAATCTTGGTGTACTTAGTTAGCATTGAGTCCAGGAGGTCAAAGGCATTCATCTTGAATCACTTGTTAATCAGTTTGCCAGAATTCACCAAAATCGCAGAATACAGTTGCTGTAACAGTAGGGGGATCTTAAGACTGTTCCACAAGATCTGCACCAATATGAATCTTGTATCAGCACTTAATCCAGTACTACTGTGAATATTATACTGTTTTTCATCGTCAATGTAATGTTACTAGTTGTTACCACGAAACAACTAGTAGCTCAGTGTTCCAAAATCCACCAACGGCAATGGCTATCACAACTTGAGATTGATGAGGTACAACACAGAGGGCCCCAGGCTGCCAAATCAGAGGAGGAGGTAACACCAGAGATTGAGAGGCAAGTCCAAATGAATGCAGATGATGAGATTGGGAGGTCAATGAATGAAATGCTGAGCAAGGCAGCAACTGACCAGCAACTGACCTGAAAGCTAAGATCATGGCGAGAATGAAGGCTGGGCAGCCTAGAAACCGATTACAACGGCTATGTGAAATACCACCTGAAAGTTTCGTGGAAACCGTGAATGCAGCACTGACTCACTGCCACATACAGGGATTACTGAGGGCGATCCCTACCGTAACGATCACGGCTGATATACGCATCAGCATCAGTGATCCGAGAGATGCTTGGCTACCTTATGAAAGGAAAATATATTGTAATATATTGGAAGATATCTGCAATACATTAAGTAATATATTGTCATATATGAGATTTTGTATATATATTTTCTAACATACTTCAATATATGCATAGACCAGGGATGCCCATTACGTTGATCCTGATAGACCGGTAGATCTAGGACTCGTCCCAATTAGATCCGAAAGGTGTAGAGGAGGAAAAAAACACACATTTGTGTGTCTTTGTGCATGTTAGTCATATATTTTGTGTTAATGTATACCGGACCCTAATCATCCTATCAGTCTCATTTGACCCCAAAAATATTTTAAAAATAAAATAAAATAAAGCAGGTAAATCTTTAACCTACGGTCGCGCGTGACCTACATCAGCGGAAGTTCTTAGCGCTCATCAGTCTGCAATTGCAGCTTGTTATCAGAGCTGTTGCGCTATATCTTTGATCGTCATTATTCTCATTCAGAGTTTGCTTCGTGTACAATTCACCGAGGGCATGGGCAAAGAATAGGAATCTAGAGGGCTGAGGGAAGCACTTTAAAACGGTACATATGAGCTACGATAGTCAACAGGCTGTAAAAGTGCATCGCTTGCTTCCGTACGTGTTTGGCTTCTCATCATGGCGCCCGTGCCTGCGTGCGTCCATGTGCGCGTGCGGGCGATCCCGGGAGGTTGGTTGAACGAAAAGTCGATCTTCGGTCCATATACAGTGATCCCTCGCTATTTTGCGGTTCATTTATCGCGGATTCGGTGCATCGCGGATTCAAAAAAAAATAAAAAAAATAAAATATATATATATATTTTAATAGACATTGAGTACAGTACTGTATATGTTGCTCTATGTGACTCGCTGTTGTTTTGCAGCTTCTCACGGACTGTTTGTTTTTTAACCTGTATATGTTAATTGGTCGCGACTTCGCGGATTTTCGTTTATCGCGGGTGGTTTTGGTCCCCATTAACCGCGATAAACGAGGGATTATTGTAAGTGTATATATCGATAAATATATTAAAAAAGTGTTGCAATTGAGACCAAAAAGGGCACTACAGTCTATTTTTCACATATAATAGTCTGTCTTCATATTTTACAACATACTGCAATATATAATCATCTATATATTTTAATTACATCATCTGATAGTAGGATAGACTTCATCCTACCCCCACATGAGTTTTATTAGTAAACATAAATGTTTTGAAATGCATTTTTTCCTTTTATTGTTCTATGTCTATTGTTCTCATGCTCAAATAAATACAATACGTGTACAAAATAGTGTATCCTTTGAAGAAAATACAATGATGACAAAAAAATAGTATTACAAAAATAAAATTTATTTTGGGACTCTACAAAATTGGCATGTACTTGACCATATATTTTCAATCCTCCACACTGGATCTTGGAGGTATGCATGCATAGAGGCTTGCATATTTTGGCAGATCAATGAGCATATATTTTCTTCTTGGAATATCCGTATTATCAGCACCCGGAGGATATATATCCTTTTCAGTCGAAATCGGTCAATTTTCTACGTTTGTTTGACCCTAATCGCCATGAAATGGCACTAGCTCGCTTTCGTTAATGGCACGTTGTGATTTGAAAAATGATCAAATAGAGCAAAACTACTTTTACCAGAATGCTTAGCGTCTAAAGCGCATGCGCACAACAGTATCCCAAACCAACCAACCAATCATAGCGCTGTATTTCGCGCCAGTACTGTGGTGAACACGTCGGTGAGTAGAGGGCTAGAGGCGCGGAAAAGGAGCGGTACAACTTCATCTCAATTTATTTATTTGGGCGCAATAATCAGACAAGAAGAAGGAAGTGACACATTGCCGCGACTGACAAGAAATATCTGGTTGAATGTCGAACGACAATCGCCAAGAAACCAGCGAATGGATG
Organism: Hippocampus abdominalis; assembly: GCA_018466805.1. Classification (NCBI taxonomy): domain Eukaryota; kingdom Metazoa; phylum Chordata; class Actinopteri; order Syngnathiformes; family Syngnathidae; genus Hippocampus; species Hippocampus abdominalis. The sequence goes on from CM031702.1 coordinate 20,689,125, forward strand.
GCCCGTCGAATAGGCTGTAATTCTACAGTTAGCAGATAAGTCTGTTTTACACACTCGCAAACTTGGATTTTCACTTATTTCCTAGATAGTTTCACTTGTTAAAATGTGTATCCCATATTTGACTATTTTGCGGTGTAAAATTGGCATATAATTATTTGTTCTGCAATATTAGAAGTCAAGTTCGATATTAAATATATTGTGGAAATTGTAAAATAAGGCGACAATTTCTCACTTTCACACACAGCAAGTGTGTCGTTTTATTTTTCACTCAACTCTCGAGCCAAACAGGTAACGGCTGACAATCCGTTTCCCTAGCAACAAAACTAAACATGGCGGTCCTTAAAGGGACCGCAATTACTTTAGGTATTTGCAGTTCGTGGTGAATTGTGAATTGCGAAGTCACTACACACGTCCCCCCAGAATTCAACACAACAAAAATAGACAAACTAAAGTTCAAGTCGTGGGGGGCGAATCCGACGGCCGTAGCGGCTACGCAGGACGGGGGAGTGAGGAAGCGCGTCCGCAGGGGGCGGGGGCGGAGGAAAAGTGGAAACTGGAGACGGGGGAGTCATGGGGGAGGGGACAGAGGGGAGAAGGCTAGGAGAGTGTCCAGTGGGAGGACGACCTCGCCTCGGAGGTTGAGCCACTTCAACCGGCCTGGCCAAGTCCAGGTGAGCTGGCTTAAGGCGGTCCACCGAGACCCGCTCGGGTTTACCCCCCATGTCAATGACAAAATGTTTCTGTCCCGCCTCTAAAACCCGGAAGGGGCCTTCATAAGGAGGGCGCAATGGCCCTCTGTGCCCATCAACACGAATGAACACATAACTAGCTGACAGGAGGTCCCTGGGCACGTGAGAGCCTGGAACACCGTGGCAGGAAGTGGGCAGAGGGGCAAAAAGTCTGGCATTGTCCAAGAGGGTGGAGCGTTGCGCTGTGGCCGACCAAGGGGTAGAAGCAGTTGGCACAAAATCCCCTGGCACCCGTAGAGGCTGGCCATAAACCAGCTCCGCAGAGGAAGACTGCAGATCCTCTTTAGGCGCTGTCCTGATGCCCAGCATGACCCACGGGAGCCTGTCAATCCAGTTGCCGTCCTTCAAGGTGGCACGAAGAGCAGCCTTCATTGACCGGTGGAAACGCTCGCAAAGGCCGTTGCTCTGTGGGTGATACGCTGTGGTGCGGTGCAACTTCACCCCCAAGCTGTCTGCCACTGCAGTCCAAAGTTCAGAAGTGAACTGCACGCCGCGATCTGAGGAAATGTCCGAAGGGGCGCCAAAACGGGATATCCAGGTGCCAATAAATGCCCGTGCCACGTCGACTGATTTAATGGATGACAGCGGGGCGACCTCCGCCCAACGTGTGGTGCGGTCGACCATAGTTAACAGGTGAGTGTACCCCTGAGAAGGGGGCAGGGGGCCTACCAGGTCGACGTTCACATGGTCGAAACGTCGCTCAGGCACGTGAAAATGTTCCAAAGGGGCCTTGGTGTGGCGGTGCACCTTGGCTCGCTGGCACACCATGCAGGCACGAGCCCAATCTCTTACATCCTTCTTCAGGCCGTGCCACACAAACTTGGCGGCCACCAGTCTTTGAGAGGCCTTGGTCCCCGGGTGAGAGAGTCCATGGACAGCATCGAAAACCTGGCGCCGCCAGCTCAAGGGAACCACCGGCCGAGGTGTGCCTGTGGAAACGTCACAAAGCAAAGTGGTGCCGGAGCTGTCAAAGACCATGTCCCTCAGGTGCAAACCTGTAGTGGACGACCGGCACTGCTGCACTGTGGTGTCGGTAGCCTGGTCCTTCGCCATACTGCAGTAGTCGAGACCCAGGTGGACCGCTCCAGTCATGGCCCGGGAGAGGCAGTCAGCAACACAGTTGTCTTTCCCTGCCACGTGCTGAACGTCTGTAGTGAACTCTGAGACATAGGTCAGCTGGCGTTGCTGTCGGGCGGACCATGGTTCTGTGGCCTTGGACATGGCGAAGGTCAAAGGTTTGTGGTCGACGTAAACCGTGAACTGGCGGCCTTCCAGCATGTGCCGAAAATGGCGGATGGCGAGGTACATCCCCAGCAGTTCACGGTCGAAAGTACTGTACTTCCGCTCAGGGAGGCGTAGCTGCCTACTGAAAAAGGCGAGAGGCTGCCAGGTACCGTCCACCCACTGTTCAAACACCGCCCCCACCGCGTAGTCAGAAGCGTCCGTGGTCAGTGCCACAGGGGCGGAAGAGGAGGGATGTGCCAGCATCGTAGCCCGTGCCAGAGCTGCTTTAGTGTCCGTAAAAGCCCTGACCCTGCTTTCAGTCCAGTCCACAGTGTGCTTGGGCTTCTTGCCTTTAAGGGCCTCATAAAGAGGCCGCATAGTGCGAGCTGCCCCCGGGATGAAACGATGATAAAAGTTCACCATGCCAAGAAATTCCTGCAGGGACTTCACAGTGACTGGGCGTGGGAACGCTGCGACGGCTTCCACCTTAGACGGGAGAGGAACTGCGCCTGCCTCCGTGACCCTGTGCCCCAAGAAGTCAATGGTGGAGAGGCCAAACTGGCACTTTGCCGGGTTGATGATAAGTCCGTGTTGACTGAGCCGTTGAAAAAGGGTTCGGAGGTGTGCCATGTGTTCTGCCGTGGAAGAACTCGCTACCAGGATGTCGTCAAGGTACACGAAAACAAAGGAAAGGTCCCGCAGCACAGAGTCCATCAGACGTTGGAAGGTCTGAGCAGCGTTCTTAAGTCCAAACGGCATGCGCAGAAACTCAAATAATCCAAAAGGTGTGATGACTGCTGTTTTAGGGATGTCAGGGGGGTGAACGGGCACCTGATGGTAGCCCCTAACGAGGTCGACCTTGGAGAAAATCACCTTGCCGGCTAGGTGAGCTGAGAAATCCTGGATGTGTGGCACAGGGTAGCGGTCGGGCGTCGTAGCGTCGTTGAGCCGTCGATAGTCACCACAAGGGCGGCAGCCGCCACCGGGTTTAGGGACCATGTGGAGAGGAGAGGCCCAAGGGCTGTTCGAGCGGCGGACAATCCCCAGGCGCTCCATGTTGTTGAACTCCGTCTTGGCCACAGCCAGCTTGGCCGGGTCCAGGCGCCGGGCGCGGGCGTAGACCGGTGGGCCCGTGGTGGCGAGGTGGTGTTCCACCCCGTGTCTGGCAGTCGCAGAGGTGAAGGTGGGCTGTGTGAGTGCAGGGAATTCGGCGAGTAGGCGATGGAAAGCGTCTGTGAGGGGGAGGATGCTGGAGAGTCGGATGACTTCAGCCGGGCCGAGTGTACACTCGTAAGAACAAAAAGTGGCAGCGTCTATCAAACGTTGATTTTTCATGTCCACTAAAAGTCCATGAGCGCACAAAAAATCCGCCCCCAAAAGCGGTACATCGACACGCGCTGTAACAAAGTTCCAACCAAAACGCTGCCCGCCGAAGCACAGTTCCACAAACCTCATGCCGTAGGTGCGGATGGGGCTCCCATTAGCAGCTGCCAAAGGGGGGCCGTGGCTGTCAGCTACCATGTCGATCTGCGATGCGGGCAAAATGCTGCGTTGCGCCCCTGTGTCGCAGAGGAAACGCCGTCCAGAGATAGAGTCGCAGATGAAAAGTAGCCTGCCAACGTTGCCGACGCTCATGGCCACTAATGAGCGCCAGCCACGGCGTTTCCCGGCCCGCCGAACGAGCACGGCGAGCGGCACTTCCTGGCCTTCGGTCCAAACTTGGCGTGGTAAAAACATAAACCAGTAGCCGGCCGCGGGTGAGGCACAGCCGCTGCGACGAGCGCGTAATTATCGGGGGCACCAGCGGCAGCCACGGGGAGGAGAGCCGCTGCACAGTGTTGCTGGCTGGCCAGGAAAAATTTATCAGCCTCCGCAGCTAGCTCTCTACAGTCAGTGATAGCAGTGTTCGCTAAAGCTGCCCTCACCTGTGCGGGTAATTGGCGCAGAAAAAGGTGAAGAAAAAGAAAGTCCGGTTTGTGCTCGCCCAGCAGCTCGAGCATGCGATCCATTAACTCGGAGGGTTTGCCGTCCCCCAGGCCGTGGAGAGAGAAAAGTTTGCTGGCTCGTTCAGCGTCGGAAAGTTCAAAGGTTTTCAATAAGTGAGCCTTCAGCGCATCATATCGTCCGTCTGTCGGAGGAGACTTGAGGAGACTCACGACCCTGGAAGCCGTCGAGCTGCCCAGCGCGGAAACAACGTAGTAATATTTAGTAATGTCCGCAGTGACGTCGCGTAGGGCGAACTGGGCCTCGGTCTGAGCGAACCAAGCAGACGCAGATGATTCCCAAAACTCGGGGAGCTTGAGCGAAACAGCGTTCACGGACATCTTCGCGGTCTGGAATCGTCCAGCAAAAAACGTCGAGGGTCACCAGTGTGGAAATTGTAAAATAAGGCGACAATTTCTCACTTTCACACACAGCAAGTGTGTCGTTTTATTTTTCACTCAACTCTCGAGCCAAACAGGTAACGGCTGACAATCCGTTTCCCTAGCAACAAAACTAAACATGGCGGTCCTTAAAGGGACCGCAATTACTTTAGGTATTTGCAGTTCGTGGTGAATTGTGAATTGCGAAGTCACTACAATATCCTTCTAAATACATGTAGAATGAGAAGGCTACACTGAGAGCTGCTGAGCGAGAGCTACAGAATTCAGTGGGGATACAGTATACCGAACAGAATGAGTAAAGGAAAACGCCTGGACTTTGGTGAAGAATATTTTCGTGCCAGTAACACAGCCTCTGGCACTAGATATCCAAAACAGGTACAGTACTTGTAATCCAGATTTGTCACATTATGTATCATTTCTGTATTGGATTATTCATGCCATAATAATAATAATAAATACATTGTCTGCCCTTTAGAAAAAAGCCATAGCAGCAGCTCAAAGACGAATGGAAGAGGAATTACTGTCAGGGGGCAGTCATTCCAGCTGTGGTCCTGAAGAATCATCGAGCCAGGAAAGCTGTGATTTGACCAAAGATCTGCAAAGCCAGATCAAGACCTTACACAAAGAAAAGGCCAAACTGCGGCACATGGTCGTGAAGGGCAAGTATTGAATATTGAGTAATCAAATATGACAGTGTACATCATGTAGTATTCTCTGCCGGTTCTTAAGTACATAAATGTCTAACATTTTAAAATACCTATCTAAGTTGTATAAAAAGTCTCAAATCTGATGGGGTAGGTTTTGAAAATGTTTGCACAGGTTTTGGGTGATTTATAAAGTTAAAATGACCTGAATTTAGAATATTTTAACCTATTTTGAGTACCTTTTAGTAGCCTTAAATGTCAGTGAAATAAGTATGCTCACATTTTACATCAGAAAAAAAGCATTGTATTTCTTGTTAATTAATATTTATTCTGTTATTGTATGTAATTTTTACTTGCCCAAAAATATTAATTCCATTGGGAGATAATTTTACTTAAAATTACTCAAAATGTTCCAAATTAACTAAATTAAATAAGTGAGTGATTACTGTGCACTGCCATAACTCTTAACTAACATGTTATTTGATGTTTTGTTGTTGGAAAACTGTCAATGAGCCCAAGGTTAACAAACATGATACAGGTACTGTACATAAAGTCTCTTGTCAATCCCATAAAATGTTACTGTTATTATAATTTTAATGATGGACCCCTTTTAGTAACTTCTTGGAGGATTTTGGTTTTCATGGTGACTGTGTAATATCCCCATTATAGCTGTCATCTGTATAAGTATGTATTCTTTTTTTTTTCTCAGAAATTCCTCCATTGTTGATGGAGGTGAAAAAAATTAACTCTCCATTAACACCACCAACACAGAAGTTGACAACCATCCTAACATTCTGATGGACCTGATGCTGAGAGTGATGGCCCGGGTGAAACACCACTTTGCACAGCCGTCAGACCTTCACAAGTATGTTTTGTTAATTATTAAATCTCTAAGATTAAAACCTAACATATTATTGGCATCAAATTTCTTTGAAGCTTTTTTTCCCTCATTTATGCATAATGATGTTCTTTTCCACAAATGCTGTTGTAGCAGTTTCCAATGGCCAAGGAAGCTGATGTGAGAAAATCCATCAACAGCCGAATGTGCAAGCTTCGACACCAGATGAAGAGCAAAGCTCGGAATTACAGTCATACCTTGGTTTTCGACCATAATAAGTTCCAGAAGGCTGTTCAAAAACCGATTTTTTCGAAAACCGAAACACGCTCCTTTAAAAAAAAGAAATCTTTATTGAACACCTCTGTTCACCATAGAACGCTAATCGAGGAAGCGTCACTTCCTCGATACCCGAGGAAATGTCACTTCCTCGTGTAAGAAAGGCGAGAGGAGTCAAGTGACGCATTCAAGTGCGCTCAGTTTGTTCAAGAACCGAAATTCGGTCGTCAACCAAGGCATAAAAAACTCGAAATATTTGGTCGAAAACCGATTTGTTCGAGAACAGAGACGTTCGCAAACCGAGGTTTGACTGTAGTGGTTATTCACATTTTGTACTTAATTTGCACGGTTTGTGTGTATGTTTATGTGCATGTTGTTAATGTTTACACTAAATGGATTATCTATAAATGGATAAAGGATTACTAGCAAGATTTTTGCCTGTGTTCTGAATGGAATCTCCTCAATGCATAATTTGGACATTTTAATCAAAACTCAGCTATTTATGTTGTCATGTTAGTTATCCACTCAGTTATTTTGTTAACTTAAGGGTGTTGTAGTGATGCAAAAGGTGTAGAACCTCTATTCAGAATCTTCACCATTTAATGTTGCACTGAAAAGATTCATCCCTCTACCTCTGTATTGTCAGAATGTTTTTGAGCTGATGAAAAATATATGGTGACTTTTGATATGCCCATTAGTTAGTGTTTTGTGTTTAATTTAAAAATATTGCTCAGATATTTTTAGAATGTTTCCATACAATTTACATATATTTACAATGCATTGTATCATATAGTAATTAAACATGTATCTGCATATAGTTGTGACATATATTCCCATATAATATTCATACATTTTATCATATATTGATCATATATCTTTACATATATCACTAATATATTGTCTAATACAAATTGCAAATATTGCAGTTTGTCTAATACAAATTGCAATATATGATTAGTTTTATAATTTGGTATTTATAGATTTATAAATACAAAATTACATACATTTTGTACTATATAAATGCATATATTATAAGTTATATTGCAATATATGAAAAGCGGCAATCGTTTGTATATTTTGCAATATATTACAATATATAACAATATACTGTATTATGAACAATATATAATATCTTGTAAAATATATGTATTGAGTTCGTGGGATTTTGCCTGACCGCTGTTGGCCTGAGTCCACTCCACTCCAACGTTGATGCTGTATTGCGCCTGCCAGAGCCCTCGTGCCCCGCAGAACTGGCCACCTTTCTGGGCATGACAGCTTTTTACTTGCGCTTCCTCCCCAACTACTCCGATACGACCGCACCGCTGCGTGCCCTCCTGAAGCAGGACGCCTTGTGGTCATGGACGCCAGCATGCTCAGCAGCCATTCGCCGACTCAAGACGCAGCTCACCTCCCCACCAATACTCGCCCATTTTGACTTGGAAAGCCCAACGTTCGTTACCTGTGATGCATCCAACAGTGCGGTTGGGGCTGTGCTGTCCCAGCTCCATCACGGGACGGAGCGCCCAGTAGCCTTCGCGTCAAGGTCGCTCACTTCTGCTGAACAAAAGTACTCTGTCGGGGAGAGGGAGGCTCTGGCTTGTGTTTGGGCATGTGAGAGGTGGCACATGTACCTGTATGGCCGACACTTTACACTCCGCACCGACCACAAAGCTCTCACAGCCTTATTAGCCACAACTGGGTCGGGGCACAAGCCGCTGCGGTTGTATAGGTGGACTGAGAGATTGCAAGCTTACGATTTCACCACCCAGTTCACACCAGGTAGGGACAACGTGGTGGCAGATTTGCTTTCCCGTGCCACACCCAGTCCCGCACCGGACACAAACCCTGACACCTTGGAACAAGGTTTGATCCTCCATCTCCACACACCCCTCCAAGCTGCCGTCTCACTGCAAGACCTTCAGGCAGCGTCCGCAGTGGACCCAACACTAACCAAGCTCCGGACCTTCATCCGTGAGGGCTGGCCTGCGAAGGTCTCGGAGGAACTTGCACCCTTCCACCGGGTGATGGGTGAGCTTTCTTGTTGGAACGATGTCTGTGTGGCTAGGGGGCTTTGTACTGTGGTTCCTTTCGCCTTGAGGCCCCGCATTCTGACCATGGTTCACGAGGGACATCTGGGCATCGTGAGGGTCAAGCAACGCTGCAGGGGCCTAGTCTGGTGGCCGGGTATTGACAACGATGTAGAAACAATGGTCAAGAACTGCTCGGCATTCCTCACAAGCGGCAAGACTGCCCCCCCCCCCCGCAGCCCGTGGCATGGCCGACCAACCCATGGACTCATATCCAGGTCGACATTTGCGGCGAACTCCATGCCGTGCCTCAGCACCAGCGATTCCTCCTGCTGGCATATGACCTCCACTCGAAGTGGCCCGAGGTTCTGCCTGCTGGGTCAATCACAACCAAAGTTGTCACGGACTTCCTATCCTCTCTTTTTGCACGGTGGGGCGTGCCTGACGTTATCACGACAGATAATGGGCCTCAGTTCATCTCAGCAGACTTTGCAGCTTTCACGGAAGCGAGGGGGATAAAGCATATCAGGACCGCCTTGTACCACCCCCAGGCCAACGGAGGTGTAGAGAGGTTCAACCAAACCCTAAAGAATGGACTGAGAGCACACCTGGCAGACGGCCGTCCCTTCTCCTCCGCACTACAGGACACTCTGTTACATTACAGAGCAACACCTCATGCCACAACTGGCACCTCCCCAGCTTTCCTTATGCTGGGACGCGAATTGCAGCTTCCCCTCGATCGCCTCCGTCCTCCAACAAGAGCCACTCCGGCATCAGCGTCCTCCCCAGCCAGCAGGGTGGCCAATGAGCAGCAGCGTATGAAGCAGCGGTTTGATGTGAAGCGCCGGGCGACGCAACCCAAACTTGCTGTGTCGGATTGTGTCCGCATTCGCCGGCCCGGCCGTTCACACAAATTGGACTCATTCTGGACAGCGCCAGTCCAGATTGCTGCTCAACTCGGACCAGCCACCTTCCGTCTGGCCGACGGGTCACGTTGGCATTCCAGCCACCTCAGGAGAGTGGCATCACCGACCCCTTTGAATGAAAGGGCTGTAGCAGATCTGGACCTTTCGGACAGGGACTATGATTTTCCTGCTGCTTGTCCTAGATCCCCTGTGAGGCGCCTTCAAGACCATGGTGAACCAGCTATGCCTGAGGGCCTCGCCCAGCTCGGGTTCACATTCGGCCTCGTTATTTAGACGATTATGTCACCGACTTCTGATGTTAGGATCTTAGCCAGTGCTTAGCAGTGTTGTGTGGCAGAATAACCCACAAGGCTAAGCGGGTAAACCGGCAGTCTACCCGGTTTGCTCAGCTCAGGAAGGGCTTTGTTCTAGCCCTTGTTTTGGGTTGTTTGTTATTTGAGAAGTTTTCCAGATTCCATCAAGGGAGGGGGTAAATGTAGCATATGGCCGTTTACCATACGGCTACACAATGTTACGGCAGTGTCGCAAAGCATTGTTTGGTTGAGTGACGTCTCGTACCTGTTACGGGAGTAAAATAAAGACAGTTGAACAAGTAAGTCGTGTCCTCACGTTTTTCGGACACAACAGATAGAAAAGCCACCGGGTCCAGAAAGTATCTGTTATTGTTCGATTCAGACGCAGCATGAACGTTGCATTGCTAAAATGGCTACAAAACGGACCTTTGGATGTCAAGCAGCTAAGACAAGAAGAGCTCTGGCGCTGGAAGCTTATCCAAGAAATTGATGTAAGTGAAAGTGAATGCTGATCGTAAATTTCGCAATTTCTTTCCCTTTTTTTCTTTCTACACTGACTATATGAAGTGTCAAATAAGCGTGTGCTCATACTTATGCACTATTGAAATAAAAATAAAGAGTACACATACGATTGTGTGTGCGTGTTCACATACGTTTGTGTGTGTGTGTGTGTTTACATCTGAGATCAAATTTGCTACAGTGAAAAACCCCCTGTTGTGAAAAATTTCTTTCTGCAAACATGATTTCTTGTCGAGGAGTTTCACTGTAACTCCAATTTTTTTTTCACTATCATACTAGCAAAAATTACATGTTCCTTACACCTCAATTTATGTGGATGAAAGCGACAGTAAACATTTACGATATGTATGTGAAACAGGAGTGTATGCAAATTAGAGCGCCCATCTTAAATTCTAGCTGCTACTGACTGTGCAATGACACTTTTTTAAATGAATGAAGAGAAAAGCAAATACACACAAACACCTGCTCAAAGAGATTGATTTATTCATCGGATATGGTTTGAGTGTCCAAGTTGGTTGTACCAGTGTTTTTTTTACTTTGTAAAGGAATAATTTTGAACAACTGATTGTTTGCCACCAAGATTCTTTATAACAATGAAAAGTCACATTGCAAAGGAACAATGATGAAGGGGGATCCCGATTGTCTTAGAGGTTTTTCAAGTTCTTGGCACAAACAAAAGATCGACGACGAACACACGGTCGATCATTCCAGAATTCCTCTGTAAGAAACCATAAATAAACACGTTGCTGGATTGTTGTAGATTTGCTTTGTCATTATTTCATATTTTTTCAACACAAGACGACATCGCAATTCAGGTTTACAACACATTGGAAGATGATTTCAATCAAATATCAACAGAACTAATCGTCATATTCAAAATTCAAAGATAAAAAGATGAGAGGATAGATGATATCCTGTATTTCATTCATCCTGTGAGAATCATTAAGGATGATGAAACTGCATTCATACCTCGAAAGTTGATCTCTGCGCAGTCTTGATTTGTATCCGTTGATCTTGGCCTGCCAGTAGCCCAGCCAAGGAAATCAACCTCTGAGCCATCAGTCCATAAAAAATCTCCTTCCTGAAAGACAAAGCCACTTTTTTTGTTGTTGTGCTGTAGACCCCAAGATAAAGCCAAAGGATTTTCACCAAATGTCTTTTCACTTCTCTCGAACAATTTGAGCATCATACACTGTAATCGGCTCCAGATATTTAATGATATCTTTTGCCATTGGAACGGTGAAAAAAAATCAACGGAGAAGGAAGGATAAAGACATATATAGTGGCTCAGGAATTAAACACTGAATAATTGACCAACTGTATGTCCTCTCTGTAAATATTTAATGGATGTTAAGCTCTCGGTAAGAATGAAGATTGTGCAACCCTGTAGTTGCCTCAGGCTCCCAGCTGAGGCAACAAGTCTGGTGACTAGTTTGTTCCCTCATTTTATAAACCAGATCAGTGCATACGAGAGTGAATTGAAACTACAGTCCTGTATTGATCTCATTACACTAGTATGGATCCAATATTAATGCATGGTATCGGAATGATATATATTTGGATTGATCCGCCCACCACAAGAACACGTATGGTGAGCCTCACTATTCGATAGAAACTTTATCGATGAAAAACTGCAGAACTCTATTGCACATTTCACGTAAAGAGTATGAGCAAATAGGCTGAGAAGTTTTAAGTACAGAATCAATAGTTTTTTAAATAGTACACATGGGCTGTGACGGTTAGCTTGAATAAGGTTTGATAAATGTTCTCTTGAACAATGCAATCATTGTGCAACTACAGGACGATGTGCCTCTTTTGAGTGGCAAGCTCAGGGAAATTCCCTCAAAAGCTGGAGATTGACCTCTCGAAGGAGGCGTGGGGGACATTAATGCCGAGGTGCTTCGGGAGAGCCGACAACTGGTACCAGGCATGAATTGACAGTGTCCAGGGTGAGGCATGGCCGAGTAAATCCGTGCACGCATTCGGGAACGAGCAGAGGTCAAAGCGCGTATCAGTTCTCGAGGATGCAGAAGATATACTTGAATTAAAAAGTATACTCCTTTTATTGGCGCAGTCCAGGGCCGTAGCTAGTCATTTGGACATCAAAGGCAAACAACGTGAGAACGCCGGCACGCCACTGTCCTTTTGCTCATTTTTGACAAAATGTGACTTGCTTTTTGAATATGTTACAATGATTTGACGGCGTAAGTTAGCTTGCTATTTACAAACATGTTGAATAAGCATCCTCTAACAGAGTGAATTTGGGAAAATATTGACATTTTCTGGGCTAGGTTAAGTCCTTAAAATCCTTTTGGAGGATTATCTAACAATGAAGCATTCCAACACTATGCAACACTTAATATAGTTTACCCTATTTTCATACTCACATTGTTGATGAAAAGAGTCACTCTTCAGTTCATCCATTTTGTATTGTAAAATTGCAAATATTGACGTCATAATGTATTTAACATTTGGATTATTACAAAATTGCCATTTGCTTACTTTGATTTCTGGACAATTCAAGTACATTTGGGCTGATTCATGACATATAAAGTGGAATAAAATCAAATTTTTATTGGATTCGTACAACCTCTGGCTCATTTAATCCGAGTCAAAAATTCTATCCAATGATCATCAGTTTTGATATGTAGGTGGTTACATTTTTTTTGGAATGCACCTACATCATGTAACTAATTATGATCTTAGGATTTGGATGGGTCTGATACTGGTTTGGCCACCCTGTGCCTCTCTGATGTTGCTTGCCGTGGTTCAAGGAATATTCAGAGGCTTTGTGTGAATGTTCAGACATGGAAAATGAGATGGAACATTGCCTACCGTGCATGTTTTTGGAATGTGAAAGGAAAGTGGAGTACCCAGAGAAAAGCCATGAAGGCACGGGTAGAACTTGCAAACTCCACACAGGAAGGCCGGAGCCTGGATTCAAACCCTTGACTACGGCACCTCACAGTGCTCACCAGTCACCCACCATGCTACTGCCTAAAATTCATATAATAGTTATAAACTGAATCACTTTACAATATCAGTACCTATTGTGATGTGATCTGAAGTGTCAAAATATAAAATATAAAGTGAAATTTAAACATTCAATCAGATAAAACATGCTGTTTTTTAAAAAATAAATACAATAAAAGTAACACATATATTGAGATCGATTATTGAGTAGATTTCATAACTTAGCATTCTAAGGTTCAAAACAGAGGATAGAAATGCAAATACGGTACACAGATGACATAATACATATTTAATATATTGTAAAAAGAAATGGACCTCACAACCGCCTAGTCCTGGCTGACAACTGATTTATTCATGAGTTATTGGGGTGTGTGCGAATTGTATTGCTATTTGCTGTAGTATTATTTTCTCTCGGCACTGATTAATGTACCTGTTAATTTGGTGTTATTGGCTGGTCGCCCTCGGCATAAACGGGATTCCAGCCAGATTTTTGTGAAGAGTGTACTGTGCAGCAATGCGCCTTTTCTGGTTTTTAGTTTAGTGCTTAACATTGGCTTCTCCTGTCCTCTCTTGCTCTGTCCTTCTGCATGCTTAACCCTCAGTAGTTTACAATATTTGATCATTTTTGGACTGTTTGACAGTTGTACATCACAGCCCAAACAGTGAAAAATAACCCCACGAAGCTGAAATTTTGCCTAGGATGTCAAAAAGGGTCAAAGTTCAAAATGTCACCTTGCTGGACATTTTTGAACATTACAGTTGGTATATCTTACATCGTGTTTTGTTTTTGTTTTTTTGTCATTTTTTTGTTCTTGTTTTCAAGTTTGTACAGTCGTTCCTTGTTGTTTTGATTGTTATAAATTATGTTACTTCAACATTTTTCATAGTTTTTGTGACTTTTTGACCTTTTTAAGGTTCTAATTACCACATACAACATTTTATTCACTCTGATATCTACATACACGCAATCGAGTTAGTTACTTATATAGAGTCATTACACAATACTCCTTTTGTTATTCATACAGAAGAAAAAAGCAATCCAAACTATATACAGTAATCCCTCGTTTATCGCGGTTAATGGGGACCAAAACCACCTGCGATAAACGAAAATCCGCGAAGTAGCGACCAATTAACATATATATAAAAAAAAAATTGCCCCACGTGGGTGTTTGCGCTTGATCAGAGCGCACTAAAACACACACACACACACACACACACACACGTGCGCGCGCACACACACACACGCACACACTAGCAGCATCTTAAACAACACTTAGATACTGATTAAAGATCAAAGAGTAAAGAAGATGCACAGTCAATCAACATGGCTTAACATCTTCTCAGTATGTATGTATGGCTAACTGATGCCACTGAACATTTTCAGAGGTTGAAAGTGAAAAAAATAACTTTGTTATCACACCTCAAAACCAGCCATTATTTGGACATAATGTGGAATATGTCAAATTTGGTCAAAATGGCCATTGGATAAAAAAGCAGAAATTCTGTTCCTGTGGTTTGTTGACGTGTTCAAGGCCCTAGTTATGTTATATGTAATATTTGGACTGGATTCTTATTTTATATATATATATTTTTTTTGCGTATGCCGCATAGTTACTGTGTTATTGGCATACTCCTGCTGCTGTGGCTCATAGAGGGTGCCCAAAATAAATAAATAAATAAATAAATAAGATGTATGGCTAGGCCTGATGCCACTAAACATTTTGAGGGGTTGAAAGTGAAGAAACCTTCAAAAATGACTTAGTTGTCACACCTCAAGCACAGCCATTATTTGGACAACTGTGATGAGCCGACTTATATTCACCACCGTATGAGGGTTGAACTGCTCCTTGTCCGCCTTTCAGGCTAACGATGCTTCTTTGAAGTATCGTTTACCTGCCGCCATGAATTTGCTACTGAGAGGGGATGATTTGAACCGCGGGAGAATGTTTAATCACGTCATCTAGCAAGCACAGTTCATTGCCTTTGCCTCCGTGTGCCACCCCTTCGTGTCAAATATTCCCTCCAACGCACAAATAGCAGGTTGGAGCTGGTATGTCTGCATGACCTGTCACGAGTAGCATGCAAGCTTCTGATTGGTGAGCTTGGTGGGAGAGGAAAGAGCATTTAAAAAAAACTGGAATTGCATTTTTGATTTAAAAACAAACCAAAACAATCAGTAGTTCAGCCCTACCTTCAGTGTTGGTTGTTAGATCTTGGCTAGTAAGTACTGTATGTTATTTCAATATCATTTATGTCACAGATTCAAATATATATATTTACTTCTCCATTTTCTAGTTTTTTTTTTTTTTTTAAAGGCGAACTGAACGTGGGGCTGAAGGGTCGGTGAGGGGCTACAGAGTGCTACAGAGTGCCTGCAGCCGGCACGGGGCTTATGTCATGATTTTGATCTTGTTCTGTTTTGTTTCAGTTTACTGCAGGAGTGAAGGGCGTACCTTCCACCACCGCACCTGTCACGTGTCAGTGGTCTTTAAAAGGACATTTACGCCAGGAGTCTCCCGTCGGATTATTCACCTTGCTAACTCTACGAGTACCATGTTTTTGAATGTTCTAGACGTTCACGTTCACGTTCCATGGTTTGCTAGCTTTTGTTTGATAGTTCTTCTGTGTAAGCATTGTTTACGTTGCCTTCTTGTTCTTGCTCGTTTTGTTTGTGTAATAGGACTTCCTTGCCATTTTTGTGATTTTCTGTTTATTGATTACCTTGTCAGTTACAGGCGCATTATGTTTATTTCGTTTTCTCCTGGCTCTTTTGTTGTACTTTGTCGACTTTCCGTTCTTCTCAAAATAAATAATTTGTTCAAAATTCATCCTTGTTTGTTTGTGGGATCCTATTCTTACCGGTTTGGACCTGAACCTGACATTTTATAAAGAGCCCAAGACACTTTTCACCTTTACAGCATATCGCGACTGCTCACATACTGTACAATACATACTTGTGTGATCAACTTTCTATGTGGAATTTGCATCTATAATTAATTCTTGAATGGGTTTCCTCTCAGATCAAAATGGTGAGGTTAATTTTGAAGGTTAATTGGCCAAAATATGGACCAATACTCCAAACTGGAGATGAGAAAGCGAACACAACACATTGTAGGACATGGGTGTCAACCTCGCAGGCTAGCGCCCAAATCCGGCCTGGCACATTTTTGCAGGTGAGTCGCAATGTGTGTCACCTTCATGTTTCTTGTTAAAATAAGAAAAGTGCAAATTGTCTTCACTTATAATCATGTGATATTGCAAGCACTTTTTACGACCAATCTCCCTTCTAAAATAAATTTAAATATAGTTCAACAATTGTTTTACTGGCATCTCATTTCAAAATGACTTGTCCATCAATTTATGGAGTATATGTGATAATATGGGGTGATCATACATTTATTTGGCTTGACAGCCATAATGGACCTCAGAGGCAAAATATAGGTATGATGTGGAATCAACATCCTTGGCAATATGAATGTAATGTTGTGAGTAAGGTTGTCATCTTGTTACCATGTCCGCCTCACAGTACAAATTGTGAACAGGTGTGATTGTGTGCGCGAACGGTTGTTTGTCTGTGGGCCCTGCGACTGGCTGACAACCAGTTCAGGGTGTACCCTGCCTACTGCCCGAAGACAGCCGGAGTAGGCTCCAGCATGACTCTCGTGAGGAGGATAAGCGGAGCTGAAAATGAATGTAATGGTGGATGTTTTGAGCAAATCACTGAAAATAATGGTATACTGAGACTGAAAATACAGGTATACCGAGTGATGAACTGAGAGTTTGATTGATCCCCAATAAACATCCACTGTTCGGAAAAAAATAATAATCTATATATATCTATATCTATAGATATATATAGATATCTATATCTATAGATATAGATATAGATATATATTTTTCATGTATATATATATATATATATATATATAGATATAGATATATATATAGATTTATCTATATATATAATATATATATATATATATATATATATATATATATATATGTGAAAAATCATGGATTGTACCTCGACTCGGTCATATAGTCCAATCCAAGAAAGCTGAAAAGATCCAGCCCCTGCCAGAATCAGTTGTCGGACGACTTGATTTTCCAGCTCACTGTGGATGGAAACCAGGTTTCCACCAAGTATGTTGCAGACAGTCTAGTGAGAGAAAAACAGGAGTAAAAAATGTAAATCACACAACCAATAGTCGCAAAATACATGAATTGTGTTTGGAATTGTTTTAAATTTGCAAACGACAACTGACTTGTGGTACATCACCAAACACCATACCTCAGCAAGACCAAAGTTTAACTCTTCATTTTGAAAGATTAAACAGCGGTTGTCCAACTGAGTCCAGCCTAGAGGGCAATAGTTGTCTGCAACATATACCACAACAAAGATGTGGCCAAAGGACTAGATTAGGAGTTGGTCCCTAACAGAAAGAAGGTTTGCACATTTGAATTTCGATTGATGTATTTTCTGTCGTCGCACGTTTTTCTCTGTGTGCTCTGGCTTCCTCCCTAAGAGTAAATACACAGCTGTGACATACCATATTGTCTCAGGCACATCATGGCGCAGCCTGCATCCGGGATCCTCTCTGGTTTGGTATACCATTGTATGTTCTTTCATTTTTCACTCACCTTTTTATCTTAATCACAGTCTCTTAATAGTCTATGTTGATTAATGTAAGCATGAATGGTTGTATGTCTCCAAAAATCAGCTCTGTGAATGACTAGTTGTCAGTCAAGTGTGCCGAGTCTCACAGTTCAAAATAATCATAAATTCAAACATGTAGTATGCAAGACAGTCACTAACCTCTCTTGAAGACAAAAGCGCACTGTTAGAAAGAATAAAATGATGATAAATCTTTTATCTTGTCAAACTCAACAGCTGATGTAGAGTCAAATACAGTAGGAGTTGGACTAATTCATATTAAAGTAGGTTAATTTAAAACCCTTGTGCTGCAGTCGATGTAAATGAGTTGAAACAAAGCAACATATAATTTTACAAAAATTGTAAAAGTATAATTCCTAAATATTTATTTTACTTTCAACCACTCGAGATGTTCGGTGGCATCAGCGCTATACATACACATATAGTTCTTATTTTTTTCTTTGTATTTTTGCCCACTATGGACAATAAAAGCAGTACTGTGCTATGACTAAAACAAATACATATATATATATATATATATATATATATATATATATATATATATATATATAAAACATGAATTGGAATATTTCATGTCACACAATTGTTATGCTTTGTCTTTGATTTAAAGATGACAATTCGCAAAAAATCTAAAAAAATTGTAGAAATTGTAACACAAGGGTTTTAAGAAAACATCTGCTCAAGCCATCGAGTGGTTGAAATTTTAGATTGTTCTACTTACAGTTCCAGTGAACAGTCCACTGATGATACACAACAGTAACAAGTGAAGCACAAATGCCATCTGTGGAATGAGAAAAAACAAAAACAAAAAACATTGCAATGTCGGATGTCCACTTGTATTCACATTTAACGTTGAATAATTAATGTTCGGTTGAATTTAGACTTCAGTTGAAGATTTTGTGTCAATAAAAGTATCTAAATTTACAAGATCAAAAAGTGTGACAAAGCATTACCTTTGCTGTTGTGAAGCTGACACTCAGGGGAATGAATTGAGGCCAGCAAATGAGGAGCTTTTCAACATGCCAGCACTTGATTGACTGTCATTACGAATTAACTGATGATTACTACGTGCCTGATGACACATGCTGAAAGCAGTGTTCCTAATTGGCTTCATTAAACACCCATAAAACAAAGGCATGTATTGAAGGTTTGATTTAGTTAATTACTGTAATTGAATCGGTGCACTTCGAAGCACAGCTAACATAAAACATGCGCGCAAACTAGACGTGAGAATTCATCGCAATTTGCATAACACAGTTTCTCACGCACACCCATACTCACTTAACAATAGAGAACAGAGCCATTCCCGGATCAAGAAGTTAGCACGTTAGTCATTTCTACATTCGTAATCGTTTTGGTATTAGCATAGAGGTAAATTTGGTGCAAATCTAACTTGACCAAGGAGATGTAAGAAATTTCTATTTGTAGCTAAAAGAATTTGTAGGCATATGAAATAATTTTGTATCTTTATGAAAAAACATATTTGTCAAAACTACATACCATTTTGTCGCTGTAGAAATGATTCAATGCCTCCTTATGGGTCCTGGCCTTGCCGTGGCAAGGAGGCTTGTGTGTTCCAATGATCCGGAGAGCGTTACCGTCTGGAGCTTGCTCCTGGTAGGGTCTCCCTTGACGGGCCGGTCTTCCGGTAAGGTTCCAGACTAACAAGGTCCCGACGGCGTGTCGGTACGCCGCTAAGATGGCAGCCCCATCATCCGACTATCCTGCAGAGGGCCAACAACCCACTCAGGAGAAATTTGTTATGTTACGAAACCCACCAGAAGAAACCGGACTGCCCAAACCAGGACTAGACCTAGGAACGCCCCCGACCAACGAGTAAACGCCCCCAACCAACGAGTACGGATTGACCTACGCCTCGAGACGCGCATTGCAACATGGAACATCCGAACGCTTCTTCGCGCTGGATCTTCTTCACTGCTGTCCTTGGAGCTCTCTCGCTACAAAATCACCATGGCGGGGTTATGTGAATCAAGGTGCCAAGGCAGCGGCGAAATCACAGCAGGAGAACACTGCTTCATATGGAGTGGCCCTGAAATTCGGACGGGCCTCCATGGAGTTGTGCTGGCCATGTCCAAACATACACGCCAAGCACTCATCAGCTGGATCCCAATCAATCATCGTCTCCTGTCTGCACGGTTCCTCCACCAACATGGCAAGATGACAGTGATTGTTGCCTACGCCCCCACAGATGTCACCGACGATACAGTGAAGGACACCTTCTTCGACCAACTCCATCAGGTCGTCAGCCAAGCCTCACCACATGATATTATCATCATCCTCACTGACGCCAATGCAACCTTCTCTTCCTCCTCCAGAGAAGGGCCATCTCACCAAACCCCCACACAACCCATTGGCACCACCTTTGTTGACACAACCACGAATGATAACGGCAAACGTCTGCTTCTCCTCTGCCATTCAAATAACCTCTGTATCATGGACACCTGGTTCCCCCGCAAGCAGATCCACCACTGGATGTGGTACAGCCCTGATGGAAGGACACGGAAGGCGATAGACCACATCATCATCTCCCGCCGCTGGCGATCCTCTGTCACCAACTGCAGGGTCTTCAGAGGAGCACAGTTGGGCAACACAGACCACCGCCTGTTGGTTGCCCAGCTACGACTTAAAATACAAGCAGACTCATCTAACAGGCCACAACCACACTTAATGTCTTCCAGACTCCGTGACCCCACCACTGCCTCTGCATATCGCCGCTCCATCACCAATGCCTTCACCGCCCTGGCCAATGATGACATCGCGGACTGGGAGACTTTCAAACTAAAGGTCAACCAGTCTGCCCAGGCTGTATTGGGAAGATCAAGATCTCTCCCCAAACAACCATGGATCTCACAGCTGACCCTCAACATCGTTAACCGCCGCCGTGATGCTCGCCTGCGCGGTGATATGACGGAGTACCGGAGGCTGAATGCAGCACGAAATGCAGCAATTGCAGCGGACAGAGAGAGGTACTGGGTACTGGGGAGAAGAGGCTGAACGCCTGGAATCAGCAGCTCAGAGCAATGACCTCAGACAGGTCTTTAGAATCCTGCGCCAGGCCCGTAGCGGACCACGCATCAAGACCGCCCTCATGAAGGACGCCAGTGGAAATCGCATCACCACGGAAATAGACTGCCTCGAACGCTGGAAAGAGCACTTCAGCAACCTCCTTCATCATCCTCCAGTTCCTACCGACCGCCGTCTTGTTACGGCTGCCAACTCCGCCATCCCCAACCCCAACTGCAAAACGGACCCAGTCACAATCAACAAGGTCAGAGCAGCAATAAAATCACTGAAAAATCACAAGGCCCCTGGAATTTGTTCCATCACTGCAGAGCTGCTCAAAGAGGGTGGTGACTCCATGGCCCAGTGGCTCACCCACATCGTTAACCACGTGTGGGTGACAGAACAGCCCCCCACAGACTGGACACGTGGCATCATCCTGCCATTCTGGAAGCGGAAAGGCGACAAGCTACTCTGCAGCAATTACAGAGGCATCTCACTGCTCTCCATACCTGCAAAACTGTTCACCCGTATCCTTCTCACCCGTGCACTTCCTGTCATTCGAAGCCATCGCTGCCCTCAACAAGCTGGCTTCATGCCCAACCGGTCCACTATAGATCACATCTCCGCAATAAGACTCATTGTTGAGAAGGTCACAGAATTTCGGAAGGACCAACACCTCTTTATAGCCTTCTCAGATCTGAAAGCTGCCTTTGACACAGTTGACCACCTCTCCCTCTGGAACATTCTGAAACACCTTGGAGTACCACCCAAAATAACCACATTGTTCCAGCGACTCTACAACAACTCAGAGAGCTGTGTCCATGTGAATGGGAAGGACTCACAGTGGTTCCCCATCAACAGCGGGGTCAGACAGGGCTGCGTGGCCGCCCCTGACCTTTTTAACTGTGTCATTGACCACCTTATGATCCGAGTCCGGGAGCAAGTCTCAGGCGCGTCATTTGGCAACCTCCACCTGACCGACCTTGAATACGCTGATGACACCACCCTGTTCAGCAACTCCCTCCAACACCTCAGTAGTGCTCTCTGCATATACCAAACAGAAGCAGCTAAGCTGGGCCTCCAAGTAAGCTGGCAGAAAACAAAACTTATGTACATCGGTGACGGACCCCACCCTTCCCCCCTGTTTATTGGCACAGACGAAGTGCAATTTGTCAATTCCATCGTCTACCTGGGCTCCACCATTACTAGCAGCGGCGATCTCAAGCCAGAGATTGACCGCAGACGCGCCCTCGCGGCCGCAGCCATGCAGTCACTGTGGCGGCCCCTCTGGCGCCATCACTCAGTGTCCCAAAAGACCAAAATGCGCATCTACAACTCAGCAGTTCTTCCCATCCTCTTGTATGGTGCAGAATCCTGGCCTTTAAACAAGACTCTGGCCAAGAGGATCGATGGCTTTGACAGCAGGTCACTCAGAACCATCATGAACATCAGCTGGCACCTCCATGTTACCAACTCAGAACTCCGAAAACATACTCTTCAGCCCCCTGCATCACGACTGGCTGCTCAGAGGCGCATTCGTTGGCTCGGACATCTCCTCCGATTACCTATGGAACACCCAACCCGCACCATCTTTTCATTTGATTCAGCGACAGCTGGTTGGAAAAGGCCACGGGGTAGACCCCACACAAGATGGCTTGATGTCATCAAGGAGGATCTCAAGGACCAGGGCCTTACCCTGGAGGATGCAGCGAACCTAGCCCACAACCGCGGACATTGGCGGGCCCTGGTGAAGCTGATCGGCTCTACGCACAGTGACGACCCAGACAAATGAGACTAGGCGTTCACATCGCAAGAGCATTTATTATTATTATTATTATTAGAAATGATTGACAACTTATAGTCAAAGAATTAAGTCGCCACAAGGAGTTACAACTTTATTTTGCTGTTGCTGTACGGAGACGTGACTTATGCCGGAAACATCTCACTACTTGTACAAATACCAGATTGGCAGGTTTGGGAGGGTTACTTATAAATGCATCCTGCAACAGTTATTAGTTACTAGTTAAAAAAAGTAGTTGGTTATGTAATCAAAGTACCATAATATGAAAGCAATGTAACGTGAATACTTTTAAATTTTTTTACTTGATTTCTCCAATGCCAAACACTGTATTTTAACAAAGACAAAATAATAAAATAAATATTGCTGCAATATTTATTTGTATCCATTGTGTCACGTTTCGAGGTGGTGGTGGACCCCAAAAAGCAGGCAGGAGGGAGGAGCAGGGTGTACTTGACAAATTGCATTAAAACATATCAAGTCCAAAGTATCAAACAAAAAACATGACTGAAGCTAATACATAACAGTGACCAAAACATGACCGAAACAAACCCGACAGCAGCAAAGAAGCAAACAATGACCCGACAATGAGTGGTGGGGCGGGAGTCCTTTAATACAACTATTTACCTAACGACCAACAAGTGTGCAGCTGCAGGGAGAGCCCTACAGTGCCACCTGTTGGTCCCAAACCGAATCATGACACAGTGTACCAGAAGGCACATATTTTAAGATTGAAAAATCGCACAGCACACCACCAAACAAAATTGTCACAAAAAGAGCATACATGTGTCCATTTCCTACTTTTCGCCATCTAACAAAAGATCATGTATTTGTTCTTTCTGTCACTAGAATTTGCGAGCAGAGATAGATGGAAAAAAAATATATCATTTGTTTTCATCCATCCATCCATCCATCTTCCACCGCTTATCCGCGGGGGCAGTAGCTTTAGGAGGAAAGCCCAGACTTCCCTCTCCCCAGCCACTTCTTCGAGCTCTTCCTGGCGGATCCCGAGGCGTTCCCAGGCCAGCTGGGTGACATAGTCTCTCCAGTGCAGGGGTGGGCAATCCCACTCCTGGAGGGCCGCTGTCCTGCATGTTTTCCAAGTCTCCCTGTTGCAACACACCTGATTCCAATGAACAGGTTCAATATCAGGCCTCGTCAGAGCTTACTGATAATCTGATCATTCAAATCAGGTGTGTAGCAACAGGGAGACTTGGAAAACATGCAGGACAGCGGCCCTCCAGGACTGGGATTGCCCACCCCTGCTCCAGCGTGTCCTGGGTCGTCCCCGGGTCTCCTGCCAGTGGGACATGCCCGGAACACCTCACCAGGGAGGCGTCCAGGAGGCATCCTAATTAGATGCCCGAGCCACCTCATCTGGCTCCTCTCGATGTGGAGGAGAAGCGGCTCCACTCTGAGCCCCTCCCGGATGACCGAGCTTCTCGCCTTATCTCTAAGAGAGAGCCCGGACACCCTGCGGAGAAAACTCATTTCGGCCGCTTGTATCCGGGATCTTTTTTCGGTCACGACCCATAGCTCGTGACCATAGATGAGGGTTGGGACGTAGATCGACCGGTAAATTGACCACGACAGACCGATACAAAGTCCGCATCACAGCAGACGCTGCACCGATCCACCTGTCGATCTCTCGCTCCCTCCTGCCATCACTCGTTTTAATTGTAAGACATACTACTATTACGACAGTCACACGTTGACTAATAAGCAAACAAAATTTACTGCAGCACTGATTGGACAAGCAATGAAATGTGATCATCTGCAGCCAGCGATGGCTGAGCGGGCATGTCATAACTAATTGACATGTTGAGTCGGGTGTGCTAACCTCCATGGCAGAGGCTCCATTGAACCCCTGAGAACGATTCACGGAAACCCTAGGGTTTGATCGAACCCAGGTTAAGAACCACTGCATTAGACCTTCATTAACAGAAAAAAAGAACAAGAATATGAGGGCTCGAATAAAACAAACAGGCCGTTGCCATCTCTTTTTAATCTCATTGTAATCCCGCCAATTAATCCTCATTTTTAATAAATGCACCGATCATATGATTGTGTTTTATTTTCTACAACTGTAATTTAGCCCAAGATACTTAAACTCCTCCACTTGAGGCAAGAACTCCTCCCCGACCCGGATAGGGCACTCCACCCTTTTCCGACTGAGGACTATGGTTTCAGATTTGGAGGTGCTGATCTTTATTCCAACCGCTTCACACTCAGCTGCGAAACGCTCCAGCGAGAGTTGGAGAGCCCTGCTTGAAGGAGCCAACAGCACCACATCATCTGCAAAAAGCAGAGATGCAATACTGAGGCCACCAAAACGGACCCCCTCAACGCCTCGGCTACGCCTAGAAATTCTGTCCATAAAGGTTATGAACAGAATCGGCGACAAAGGGCAGCCTTGGCGGGGTCCAACCCCCACTGGAAACGATTCCGACTTATTGCCGGCAATGCGAACCAAACTCTGACATCGGCAGTATAGGGACCGAACAGCCCGTATCAGGGGGCTCAGTACCCCGTACTCCCGAAGCACCCCCCACACAACCCCCCGAGGGACACGGTCAAATGCCTTCTCCAGGTCCACAAAACACATGTAGACTGGTTGGGCGAGTTCCCACGTACCCTCGAGGACCCTGCTAAGGGTGTAGAGCTGGTCCACTGTTCCACGGCCGGGACAAAAACCACACTGCTCCTCCTCAATCTGAGACTTGACTTCCTGACGGACCCTCCTCTCCAGCAGCCCTGAATAGACCTTACCAGGGAGGCTGAGGAGTGTGATTCCTCTGTAGTTGGAACACACCCTCCGGTCCCCCTTTTTAAAAAGAGGGACCACCACCCCGGTCTGCCAATCCAGAGGCACTCTCCCCGCTGATCACGCGATGTTGCAGAGGCGTGTCAACCAGGACAGCCCCACAACATCCAGAGCCTTGAGGAACTCCGGGCGGATCTCATCCACCCCTGGGGCCCTGCCACCGAGGAGCTTTTTAACCACATCGGTGACTTCGACCACAGAGATAGGAGAGCCCACCTCAGAGTCCCCAGACTCTGCTTCCTCCAAGGAAGGCGTGCTGGTGGAGTTGAGGAGGTCTTCGAAGTATTCCGCCCACCGGCTCACAACGTCCCAAGTCGAGGTCAACAGCGCCCCATCCCCACTGTACACAGTGTTAGTGGTGCACTGTTTCCCCCTCCTGAGACGTCGGATGGTGGACCAGAATTTCCTCGAAGCCGCCCGAAAGTCAGCTTCCATGCCCTCACCGAACTCTTCCCACGCCCGGGTTTTTGCCTCAGCGACCATCGAAGCTGCATTCCGCTTGGCCAGTCGATACCCGTCAGCTGCCTCTGGGGTCCCACAGGCCATAAAGGCCCAATAGGACTCCTTCTTCAGCTTGACGGCTGGTGCCCTGGTGCCAAGTGCACATATGGACACCCTTATGTTTGAACAAGGTGTTCGTTATGGACAATCCGTGACGAGCACAGAAGTCCAGTAACAAAACACCACTCGAGTTCTGATCGGGGGGGCCGTTCCTCCCAATCACGCCCTTCCAGGTCTCACTGTCATTGCCCACGTGAGCATTGAAGTCCCCCAGCAGAACGAGAGAGTCCCCAGCAGGAGTACTCTCCAGCACACCCTCCAAGGACTCCAAAAAGGGTGGGTACGCTGAGCCGCTGTTTGGTGCATATGCACAAACAACGGTCATGACCCGTCCCCCCACTTGAAGGCGGAGGGAGGCAACCCTCTCATCTACCGGCGTGAACCCCAATGTACAGGCACCGAGCCGGGGGGCAATGAGTATGCCCACACCAGCTCTGCGCCTCTCACCGTGGGCAACTCCAGAGTGGAAGAGAGTCCAACCCCTCTCGAGAGAACTGGTACCAGAACCCAGGCTGTGTGTGGAGGTAAGTCCGACTATATCCAGTCGGAACTTCTCTACCTCGCACACCAGCTCGGGCCCCTTCCCTGCAAGAGAGGTGACATTCCATGTCCATAGAGCTAGCTTCTGCAGCCGAGGATCGGACCGCCACGGTCCCCTCCTTTGGCTGCCGCCCAGCTCGCACTGCACCCGACCCCTTTGGCCCCTCCCATGGGTGGTGAGCCCATGAGAAGGGGGACCCACGTTATCTCTCCGGGCCCCATGGGTATAGGCCCGGCCACCAGGCGCTCGCCAACGAGCCCCGCCTCCAGGCCTGGCTCCAGAGGGAGGCCCCAGTGACCCGCGTCCGGGCAAGGGAAACTTGAATCCATTTATTTTACTCATCATAAGGCATCTGTTGAGCCATGCTTTGTCTGGTCACGAGCTATGGGTCGTGACCGAAAGAACGAGATCCCGGATACAAGCGGCCGAAATGAGTTTTCTCCGCAGGATGTTCGGGCTCTCCCTTAGAGATAAGGTGAGAAGCTCGGTCATCCGGGAGGGGCTCGGAGTAGAGCCGCTTCTCCTCCACATCGAGAGGAGCCAGATGAGGTGGCTCGGGCATCTGATTAGGATGCCTCCTGAATGCCTCCCTGGTGAGGTGTTCCGGGCATGTCCCACCGGGAGGAGACCCCGAGGACGACCCAGCACACGCTGGAGAGACTATATCAGCCAGCTGGCCTGGGAACGCCTCGGGATCCCCCGGGAAGAGCTAGAAGAAGTGGCTGGGGAGAGGGAAGTCCGGGCTTCCCTGCTAAAGCTGCTGCCCCCGCGACCCGACCTCGGATAAGCGGTAGAAAATGGATGGATGGATGGATGTAATTTAATTTTGTATTACATTATTCCCCAAACTTAACAGTACACTGCCTTTTGCCTAACGTCTGCTGGGATGGGCTCCAGTTATCTGGTTCTGTAATAAGGAAGAAGCTACTGGCAGCTCATGTTCTGGCTACCTGATCATTTAAAATCAGGATGTGTCATCAGTTCATCATAGGAGTCAACAGAAGAGCTTTTTTTCTGTTCACGTAGCATAGCAAGATCTCTTGAGGATCTAGGGGCAGATAACCATCAAACATTTTATCTGCACCACGTTTTTATAGCTGATTAATTGAGGACAAGTTTGGGAGAGTCTTATGGCAGCGGATATTATTATTTTTTAACAAAAACTTCTTCTGAAGGGGAGAGGTAAGGTCAAAGGGCTGTGTAATTCAAAGCAGGTGATTACAACTCAATAATCACTCAGAAAAGAACACACTGCCCTCCAAATTCCAACTGAAAAATTATTTACACATGACTACTCTGTGATTGCACACACACTGTTGGATTAAGTCCAAAGCTACATGGCACTATTCATAATACCCTGTCATTTGTCGCGAAATCATTAGAATATGTATCTTAATCTGTTTAAATGAAGAAGAAAATCTTGCGGTTTATGTTTTTCAGACCTTTGATTTAAAAACTTCAATTTGATAACATGACATAAAACTTGGCCGTGGTTAGCCTATGTACAGCCCAATTTTCAGAAATATTTATTGATGAGAGATTCACTATTAGGGAATATTTGTTTTCTAGTTTTGGGTGCAAATCTTAACTTATTCTTGTTTGTATGTTTTTGTGTGTCACACAAAGCTTAACCTGCTGTTCAGAATTGTGCCATACGCTAGCTAATCTTCTCAGGCTTACACTTCCTCATTAATGCTGCTCTTTTCCTTGACCATTTTATTTGTTTCCAACGGGTCCCCATTTGCCCCATTTCTCTTTCCGTTCTCTTATCTTTTCTTTCTTCTTAAATGTCTTTTTTTTTAATAAACTGTCATCCACTGTATCATTCTTTCTTCTCCCTTTTTGACCCCTTCCTCTGGATTTTTCTTCTCTCCTTGTTTAAATTCACTTAGACATAATTGCTTCCCACAGGTCTTCCTCTTGCTGTCACGCTGCAGTCTATCATGTGATGACACTATGTGGGCTTGTTTTTGGGAGCCTGCGCTTTGGCTCAGTGGAAGAGAGACATAGCTTCCATCTTATGAATGGACCCAGTTGCTTTGCGATTAAGTCCAACATGAATTCTTCTGCTGTGCCGTCATTGGTAGCGTAGAATGAAACTGATCTTCACTTTGTGGAACTTTATGACAAGTATTTTAAATGGCAGAGGAGGTTTTAATCCCACCAACTGGCAAAATAAACCCGGTAAGTAAACTTCAAATAGTTCCAGATCAAGCCCAAAGTAGAGATTTAAATAACAAAATAGCGAACTGAAAAGGGGCTTTTAATTTGATGTGTATTTTGTGGCATGTGTTTGACTTATTATTAGACCAAAATGGTTATTCTGTGTGCTTAACAGGACTTTCTAGCAATGTACATTGGCCATTTTTGTCAATTTAGTGGCAGTTGAAAAATGGCCCATAATATTTTATACATTTAAATAAAGTAAATTTATTTAAATTTACTTAAAAACATTTCCGCCCCATTGCTTATTTTAATTTACACACAGTTCATGGTTTTAAACAATAGGTAATGTTCCTGCGATGCCGATCTGTGCCTGTTTTAACTGGCGGACAACTATGACCTTCTTTGGTTGACCTTCTTTGGTAGCCTTCAGGAATGTGAACAATGCCAAGACATTTTCAGAACAAAATACTGTTTCACTCGAAAATAATACTGACAGTGTTTTAACAGAGGTCAGCCAATATGTGAAGCACCTGCTCAAGGGCAACAAGCTATCAGGAGAGGAATATAGTGATGAATGGGAAAACTGTTTCTGTGCTGCATAAAAGTGATATGACTAAATGTAAACTCTGACTGTTTTGTGCAATTTTCTTTCCTGTTTAAAAAGCATCTTACAGGCTCACTGTTGGCTGTGGCTTTTCTTACCTCCTTTGGGAGTTCTATGCTCTATGGATACAATTTAGCTGTGGTCAACTCTCCAGCTGTGGTAAGCAAGCTACACTCCTTTCTGAAAGTATTTCAGTCCCAAAACCTTATTTTTGCTGGACACTAAAACATTTAGGATTGGAATCAAAAGACTAATAGAAACAGGAGGCCAACATTGCAAATTTATAATCAGTTGGATGTCAACCACACAATTAAGAAGATGGCACCTTTTAGTTGAAACCCCCTTCTTTCATGTGAAAAAAAGTATTGGAACATGATTTTTCTGCAGGCTTTTCCCATTACTGGAAATTGATTTGTCAAACAACGAATAGTGGTAAATATCTATGCTTGATTTCATTAGCTTTTTTTTCTTAATTTATTTTTTTTTCCTGCTCATGAAGACCTTACTCATACTAGTTGGAACTATAACCATCATGAAAACCAGAGAGTTGTCTGTGGATGATTGAAAACCAAGCAGTTGTGAAATTGAGAGAATAGGTAAATTCAATCTGAGCCACAGCACAAACATTGGGAGAGCCAGTTAGTCACAAACTCAAATGGGGAAAATTCGCACGAATCAGCCCAATGCAACCTAATGACCATTAGCAATAGAAATGAATAACTGAGAGGTTCACAATCACAGCATTTTATCCAGAGAATCTTTTTCTTGGTTCAGTCAGACATGTGTTGAGTCAAGTAAGAGTACTCTTACGCCAGGTACACGTACTGTATTAGTATTTTTCAAATTTTAAAAGAGATTTTTATGTCAAATATATATCAAAGTAATTAAATACCGTGTATCAACTGCTTATAACTTAATATTTTCAATCCAAACTTTTGTTTGACTAAACATGATGGCTCATTATAAAAATCTGAATTGCCTCATCGAATGCATGGAGCCTTGATATTCAAAAACGAAATCGCCTAATATCTCTCTCTTTCTCTCTCTCTCTCTCTCTCTCTCTCTCTCTCTCTCTCTCTCTCTCTCTCTCTATATATATATATATATATATATATATATATATACATATACATACATATATACAGTATGTATATATATATATATATATATATATATATATATATACATACTGTATATATGTATGTACTATACACACACACACACACACACACACACACACACACACACACACACACAGCGGTGCACTTAACTACTTAACTGGTACACAGGCACGCGTGCCAACAGAAATCACTGATGCGTAATGTCTTGTACACATGTTAATGGCACAGTATCGTCATCAATTCAAGTTTCACCATCATTTATAAATGTGTCATAATTTTAAAAATTCGGGCTGTAAGATAATGCTGATAGTTATATCAGAGCAGCTGCTTGCTGGGGCGATATGCTGGGATTTACATGATCCGATTAGCCGCCTAATTACAACTACTATTGGTGACTAGTCAACGAGAAAAATTATCGTTTGTGGCAATCTTAGCTGGGTATTGTTATTGCATGGCTTACACGGGTTGGGTTAGTGCAATGGTCGGCAACCCAAAATGTTGAAAGAGCCATATTGGACCAAAAAAAGGAGCCGCAAAAAATTAAAAACCTTACAATGAAGGCAACACATGCTCTATGTATCTATATAAGCTATAGTAGCCTACTATCAACATGACTAAGTTGGCTACAAATACGCAATGAGCCTTCATGATTTAATGGGGTTTTTTTCCCCTGCAGTTCATCCTGTACAGTAGGGGTGCCCAAAATTTTTGACGGAAGATCTCTTTTCGATCAACCAACCTCCCGCGATCGACCCGTTACCGCATACCCGTGCATTCACACACACTTACACATGCATGCCGTCATGAGCAACATCCATAACGGCCACTAAAATGAACGAGGCACAGGAACACTTGCGCAGTGTGCTAACTATCGTAGCTCACATGTATCGTTTAAAAATGCTTCTCTCGGCCGCTCCCCCATCTTTTTCCATTTTAATTTTTTTTTTAAAAGCTCCAGGGAGCCACTGGGGGGCGCTAAAAAGCTGCATGCGGCTCTTGAGCCGTAGGTTTCCGATCCCTGGGTTAGTGCTTAACATTCAAAGTGACACATCAAACTGGCCAGGGAATACAGAAATTCAAACCTAAATGAGAAAGGTGTGGGTGTTTGTTTATGTGTGCGTGTGGGAGGGTCATAATCAGGGGTGCACAGTTTTGGTGTGGTTCTCAAATGAGCGCCAGTGGTTGTTGCTTGGTGCTCCTTTTTTTCCCCAACCCACCAACCTCATGGATGAAATTTAAGGCACATCTGGGTCAGGTCGATCATTAATATGTCTAGGTATGTCATTTTAATACAACTGAACTCACTTTGTTCTTGTTTAGTTCCTAATTACAACAAAATAACATGGCTATACAATGGCAGCTAGTTTAAAAAAATACAATTTACTGTTTGATCAAATACATTAGATTCATATTTAACACAATTGAGTTGCATGGCCTGTTCGAAAAATTTATCGTCCACCCTGGACTTGCAACATGGGATCTTGTGATCAGCTAACTTATTTAGCATGGTTCTCAAGGGCAGCCGTCCTCTGTGTCCATTCTTTTTTTTTTATAAGACATATTTTGATGGACTGTCGAAGATGCCACACAGCAACACAGAGATAACCATCTCGCCAGCTGCCATTTGTGTCATTTCGCCATTACCGTCATGTCACCAACCACAACGGTTGTTCATAGGCTACTGTGCAATGCGGAGGATGGCAGATTTCTTTTCACAAATTGTCTTTATCAATATCTACAATTATCAGATCATAATGACAGTTTAAGCAAATGATAAAAAGCTGAGTTTAATGACTACTTCAAACTTCAAAAAGTTGTTGAACCTGAATTTGTTTCAATGGGACATATAAGTTCAATTAAGCAAAAGTCAAGTAATAGATTAAATTTGTGAACCAAGGTTTCTCTGTACTGGTTAGTGGCCCGCCCTCACAGTAAAGAGGTGCAGGCTCCGATTCCAGCTCCAGCCTTCTTGTGTGGAATTTGCATTTTCTCCCCGTGCCTGCGTGGGTTTTCTCTGGGTACTCCGGTTTCCTCCCACATTCTAAACACATGCGTGGCAGGTTAAACACTGTAAATTGTCCCTGGATGTGAGTGTGAGCGTAAATAGTTGTTCATCTATATGTGCCCTGTGATTGGCAATCCCAGCTATGGGGCATGCTGGAGCCGACTCCAGCATGAGCCGACTCCAGCATGCCCCATGACCCTTGGGAGGATAAGCGGATCAGAAAATGGATGGATGGATGGATGGTTCTTCTGTAGATATATTTGTTGGAACAAAAAAAGCATTCACAAATTGTACTACAGTATATGTTATCAAAGTGTAAAATATAACTAAAATTAATTTTCTGTGTGTCGTCTAATATATCCATCCATCCATCCATTTTCCGATCCGCTTTATTCTCACAAGGGTCGTGGGGTGTACTGGAGCCTATCCCAGCTGCCTTCAGGCAGTAGGCACGGTACACCCTGAACCGGTTGCCAGTCAATCGCAGGATACACAGAGACGAACAACCATCCATGCTCACACTCATACCTAGGGACAATCTAGAGTGTTCAAATAGCCTGTCATGCATTATTTTTGGAATGTGGGATGAAACCGGAGTACCTGTAGAAAATCCACGCAGGCCCAGGGAGAACATGCAAACTCCACACAGGAAGGCCGGAGCCGGGATCGAACCCACGACCTCTGCATTGTGAGGTCGACGCGCTAACCACTGGACCTCATCTAATATAGTTTCTCAAAATATCATACCTTTATTACATACATTTTGTCAGTATCTTGAGCTAATCTTAACATCCTTCTCCCCTTAGTATATCAAGGACTTCTACAACAAAACAGCGTTGAGCCGCAATGGAACTGGACTCAACGGGGAGACATTGACACTGATGTATTCACTCACCGTGTCTGTATTCGCAATTGGTGGTCTACTGGGTTCTTTGATAGTGGGTGTGTTGGTCACTCGCTTTGGCAGGTAAGACTTTTTTTAACATCTATTTTTTTTTTGTAAATATATAGTTGGTCATTATTGTCAGAGAACCAAGTTATAGAACATTAAGTAAAGAGTTATAGACAATACAGTATTTCCCCAAAGCGTGATGAATGCACATATCCATATGAAACCAATGCCAGCCAGTGCAGTGCTTCAATGATTGTCTAATACGGTGTCATAGTTTGATACTTAATCTGATTAAACCCTTTTTCAGGGAATCAGAAGCCATTGATACTATTTATGTTCATTCACACCATGCCTAACATGCATCATCCACACAGGTTGACCACAAGTTTCACACCAAGTGTGAGTGCATACTCTTAAACTATTTTGACACATTTTCTAATTTTGTGAGTCAGTCTTAAGTAGCAGCATTACATAATTATTTTTACTAGTATTTGTCAGGTTTTTTTTCTTGCAAAAGCGGCCACATTAGAAGGGTTACTAATACATCCATCTTTTGGTATTGTAAATTTGGATGGATGAAAAATATTCTCAAGACAACAAATCAAAATCTCATCAATATCATAAAACATTTTCCAAATGACTCTGGAAGACGACTGTATTGTTGGTCCTGAATGTTGCATGCTTCGAATTATAGTACACTTTCCACATACTGCTTATGGTATTGCATATTTGTGGTGTAATTTCAGGAAAGGCACAGTAGTAAAAACAACATTTCTGGTGTTTATTGCTGGTTCATTAATGGGCTTCAGCAGAATCTGTGGTTCACCTGAAATGGTCATACTTGGTCGTTTCATCACAGGGATTCACTCAGGTAACCTTCTCTTCACATAACGCACAACACAAAAGTACAATACGATTACGATGCATAGCATATCCCACCCCCTCGAGACATCACCTTATTGTGGTGGAGGGGTTTGTGTGCCCCAATGATACTAGAACAGGTGTGTTCAATTTAAGGCCCAGGCGCCAT
The DNA here is from genome assembly GCA_018466805.1 of Hippocampus abdominalis. Taxonomy (NCBI): domain Eukaryota; kingdom Metazoa; phylum Chordata; class Actinopteri; order Syngnathiformes; family Syngnathidae; genus Hippocampus; species Hippocampus abdominalis. The sequence continues at coordinate 20,723,219 of CM031702.1, forward strand.
TTGCGGCCCACTTTCCAATTGTCCACGCCATACACTATGACATTTGACATGGCTCGCAAGGCTGGGTGAAAAAATAGGTGCCGCGACTACCAATCAATTGGTGTATACTGTATAATGTAGAGCTTTTCTCGATATTTACATTTATTTACGACTAAAATAAACACAATTTCAAAACACTGTGGTGAATAAAGATAACTCTATTTTAGAGGCAACAATAGTTACTTCCTCTTTCTGCTTTGTCAAGGTTCAATTTATGAACATGCCACTCCAAAATCTTGAAATTCCGAAACAACCGTATTTGCCTTTACGCCTTGAACAGAAAGCTGTTACGGAGCATTTTTTCAAAATAACTATTGAAAATATTAACTGTATCTAATTGCT